>CM067478.1:24169030-24256403 GCA_034552555.1 Semaprochilodus insignis | reverse complement strand
ATATATATATATATATATATATATATATATATATATATATATATATATATATATATATATATATATATATATATATATATATATATATCAGTCTTAAAGACACAATGACAAAAACAGCCTGTTTAATTCTATGGGATATAGAAAGGGCTGGAAAATGGTGTGATGTAAAAATGAATTACATATGTTTTTGTGCACAGACTTTTATAATGATCAGAAGTGAAGCTTTATATGCACCAAGTTATTGTTCTAAAGCATATTATGTGCTGTATACTTCCACCTTAAACTGAGTACAATTTTGAAAAACAGTTTCTATACTTTTCCACTCCTGTCTATAACCAATAGAAATGCAGACACCCTGTAAAAGGAAAGTCACATCAATGACAGATCATTTATTTAGTTTGAATTATTATAATAAGCTGAACTGATTACATCAGCCAGACTGAACTGCTCTCAGAGGACAGCATGGTGGGTAGCATTGTCACCTCACAGCAAGAAGGGTCTGGGTTTGATTCCTGATTGGGGTGTCCAGGGTCCTTTCTGTGTGGGGTTTGCCTGTTCTTCTTGTGTCCGTGTGGGTTTCCAGGATGTTTTCTGCCTTCTACCCTATGAGAGCTGGGATGGGGTCCTGCAACCCCCGTGTCCCAGAAGGATCAAGGTTTAGAGTATAAGTGAGAGAGTGAGTGAGTGAGTGAGTGACCAACTTCTCAAGAGTTTTTAAGAAAGTTGTATATTGTGCCACAGCAATAAGCTCTATAAGTATCACTGTTGCTGGAGCCACACACTCCATTTAACTATAATTATTGACTTCAAAGTTCTAGAGAGTGACCCTGTATGAACTCCTGCCTACGCTATCCAAAGGTAGTCTATAAGTGCTCTATCAATGTAGGAATCCTCTAGTGATGTTCGTATTTACACCCACACACAGAACAGAAGCAATACTAATTCCACAACCATTTTTAATAATTAGTTTTAATGCATACAAAACACACTGAAGGTGACCTAGTGAGTCTGTGTGAGTGTGTGTCAGCTGCTTGGCCTACAGCTGGTCCAGAGTGCGTTGAGAGACAATGGTGTGGGCTGATGAATATGAAGGACGGCCCGTGTCCTCCCCCGTGAGGGGAATCTCACGGCCGAAAGCAGCCGGGCCCAGAATAGCAGCGGATCAGAGAGGAGTCCCAGCCCAGTGTGGGGTGAGACCGGGCTCGTTGGACTGGGGCCAGCACCGCAGGGGTCCCGCTCTGACGGAGGACCAGGGCTGGCGGTCAGGCAGCTACCCTTCACCCCAGCCCCGGAGCCCCAGCACCACCACCACTGCTCCTGCTCCTCACACACCTTCACTTCAGCTTCCTCCTTTCTTCCTCTGCACGGCTCCAGCTTTTGTGGACAGACTGTGAATGTCATTCTTTTCAGGACAGTTAGCGGACCAAAACAAAGAGTGGCTTTGTCACTAACTATCTAGCTAATTAATTTGCTCCCTAACTAGCTCACTCAATTGCTACCAACACACTTGCTAACTAACTCACTTGCTCACTCTTAAATTAACACAACTAGCTAACTAAGTAGCTAACTTATTGACACACTAACTATCTAATTGGCTAACTCACTTGCTAACAACACACTTTGCCAACTAACTAATTAACTAATTCACACACTGTCAAATTAACTCATTGTAACTAATGGAAATGTGCTTTTAATTACATTGGTAACTCACTTACCAATTAACTAAATTATTAACTAGCTAACTCACTCACTGACTAACTACCTAATTATTTAATTCACAAACAAACCAATTTGATTATTAACTAACTTACAAACTATCTAAATGATACATTACCTAAATAAATCCCTCACAAACCAGTTAACCCACTCATTAATTCAGTTAATCAACACAGTGATTAACTGATTACTAAACTCACATAGCTAACAAACTAACTAGTTAACAAATTAACTAACTAACTTTTAAGTTAGTTTACTATTTCACTCACTGATTAACTCATTAACTAATTGATACATTAACTATTTTACCTAATTGGCCTAAACTAATTGAATAACTGAGGTAATATATTTTAAGGGAAATGATCAGCCCTTATGAATTTAATCTCTTTACAAAGTAAAACATGTACCTCCGTTTTTGTTTATTTTTACTTTTATGCATTATTTGAACACAGCAGCTGCTGCTTACATTCTGTGAAAATTTCATGATGAATGGACCAACAGAAATGGCCCAAAATGCTGGGAATAAAGTCTGTTTTTGCCCTCTCCTGTAAAGCTGACATTTTGGAGATACTTCTTCTTCTGGACATATGCATCACTTTTTGCACTGCCCATTGTAATGACAGGTTTGATAGTTACCTTCACTGTCAATTAATCACAAAATAGTGCTGTCAATGCATTCGGATGCTATACTGGATTGTATAACAGCACAATAGTACCTTTGTGTTGTCCCAGAGCAAGAGGGCCCCTGTCTTGTCCCCTTGAAGGGCACCTTCTCTTCACTGACTGATGGTGTCCTTGAGCATGTTGGTGTTGGTAGTGCCTGCCGATTGGCATCCTTCCTCTACTCTTTTGGCAAGGCTTCAGCACGTTGGGGGGTGCGGGTGCCACTGGAGGATGATGAAGTGGTCCTCAACGCTGCTCAGGTCAGTGGCTACATCAGCACCAGCTTGCCTTGGTTAGCAGTTCTCACTTGTGCCAGGGAAAGATTTATCTTGAAGTGAGAAGGTGGACAGAGTTTTTTAGTCATTTGTGTTTCTAGCAGATCTTCTCACTGTATGATCCTAGTGCCACTGTGTGATGTAACTGTTTCATTTTCTTTGTCATTCTACTTTGATATTCTAAATGTGCTATCTGGCGTGGTCAGAGAGGGATCCTTGGCTCCTTTCAGTGTTTCTTGTACATGCTCTTAAGGAGTTAACTTGATTCTAGCCAGGTTTCCATCCAGATGGACTTAAAGTCAAGCGAATTAAATTAAATGTCCTGACAATTCATGCACAATAGTCTGCACGTCAATCAGCTCTTTACAAGAGAATGAAACTTGATGTGCCGCTCATAGAAACAATTCTGAGACATGCAGAGCGAGTTTACAGCAAGACCTTCAATGCTGAAAAGCTTTTCGCTGCTGTTAAGTATAATTTTATGGCTGTATCTTATCATAAAAGCATGGCTAACAAAATGGATCAGGAAATGTCCATTAATTTGGACCAGGATGACTGTTAACTATGTAATAATAATGGTACAATTTCTTTCTTTTATAAGAAAAACATATGTTTACTATCACCTTTGGTCACATGTTGTTGCTATGGCCGGTTGGAAAACTGGAACAGTTGATTGTAATTTAGCACATTTCTTTTAATGTACAAAAAACTTTTATGTGACTATTGGTAGATTCATATTTATTATAATTGCTATTTCAATCAAGCCTTTTTTAGTCAATACTGCTCTTACACAGTGAAGTATAATAGATAATGGTATAGAATTATTTAAGTGATTCCTCTCTGGACCCACATTTCTGAGGCAATGTGTTTTGGCAAGAAAGTAGAAATATAAAACTAAACTGAATGGAAATTAATTAAATCAGGTCATGTTTTTACAGTATTGGTGATGAGAGCTCTGTATGTTGGATGATGATATATGCATTAAATAAAGGTAGTAAAGTGGAACCAGTTCATGTTGACTCTGAAGCATGTGGCAGCTGCTCCTAGATCATTACATATCTTTAAAGAGGAGTTACACTTGTTTAAAATGTCTGCATAATTCTATGATTGAGAAGTTCTTCTTTAAAGTTCTTTAATAAATAAAAAGGCTACATTTGCATTGTAGACATTGTTACTGCTGGTTCCAATTACCCACACTTGAATACTAGCATGTTTTCTGACTTTTATACTGTATGTAATGCTGGGAAATATGCTTTCTGTGAGGATTTTTCACTTAAAGCAGCCTGCATGGCCTCTCCCCTACGACAGTATTTGACAAAAGATGTTCAAAGCCTTCTCAAAGTTAATGTAAAACAATGTTCCAGGCCTCAGACATTCGTACCATTTCACATACAATAACTTTTTGTGAAATAACTTAACTCCTTAGACATCTGGTTCCTATCACCACCACTGTGAAGAATTCAGAACTACAGTAACTCTACAGTAACTCTACAGTAACTCTAGAATCATTTCACATTAAACCACTCTGAATAACTCACTCTGAATAACTCACTCTGAGTAACTCTGTTTACATCTTAACTATAAAATTATGCCAAAATGCTGGAAAATCTGTGGAATTCCCCTTCAATGTTCTGGAGAATTAAGTGTTTCTATTTGCGTATGTGTGTAGAGTTCAGTCTTGTTCACGAGGAGGCGTGAGAGAGCTTCCACTCCAGACTGCACCTCTTCACAGAGAAGAGAGAGAAAGGAGGTGGGGGTGGATTGGGGAGCTGAGTGATAAAATGAGTGAGAGAAGGAAATAAAGAGAGTCGATTGGGCCCACGGACAGCAGGAGAGTGTGTAGGAAGGCAGGGGCATGACAGATGCTTCTGTCAGCGTTCCAACAGTCGCCTCTTTTTGGGAACCCTGCAGATGCCCCCTGCTCTCTCTCTCTCTCTCTCTCTCTCCCTTATTCTCTCTCTCTCTTCTCTTAATATTTCCCCCTACTCTCCTATGTCTTTCTCCTCTCTCTGCTGTTTTGTCTCTCTTTTTTTCTCTCACTCTAATTCTCTTTCTGCTGCTTTCTTCCTCTTTCCTCTCTTTCCCTTGTTTTCGCACACTTTTTCTCTCTTTCCCTCTCTCTTATTTTTTCTCCTTTTCTCTCTCTCTCTTCCCCTGCCATTCCATTGCTCCACAGACTGTCCGAAGATGACAAGACATGGCAGGTCCTCTCAGTGTGTGGCCGTGCAAAGGATGCATGATGACGGAATTCCATGACTCTGTTGCCACTTTTTCACTTGACCTGTCCATGCACTGCGTTCTACAGTTGAGGTTGGACAAGCTCTACAGAGTGCAACTCACTTTTTATAATAACTCACTTTTTATCACAATACATTTAAATCGTTTTATTAAAGGGCTCATATCATCTGACAGGGGGAGTGTGGGGGTGCACCTACCCTGCCAATTTACAGACCAAAATAAATATATCAGTGTAGTTTACTGTCTATATCTGCATCTGCCTGCAATTCTGTCAAAGTCAAAAGGAAGCAAATAACACTGTAAAAATCACTCCATATACGTCACCCACCCCGGCCGCATGGGGGGGCTATAGCACAGACCACAAAGAAAAACTACAAAACAATGAATTTTACTATGGAAACTGTTATTACTTTCTTAGTCACAGTATTATGGTCTTGGTCAAATCCATTAAAAATCAAGCAGGGATGTCAAGTTATTGATACGTCAACAGAAAATTAGCCAGCCTGAAAATGGGAGTATTTTGATGTAGCCCAAGTCTGAACATAATTTTAACATAGTTTGTTTTATTCGGTAATAAAATACTAAATGTTTAGTGGTACTATTTTGGAAGCAGTGTTAGCCAATACACAGGCAAACACTGCTTTGAACAGTTGCACACACAAGAAATTACAAAAAACAAAAAAACAAAAACAGAAAAAACACAGCATCAACACAGACAATTTACTTAATATCAGAAAATATGTTTTGGTAGTGACAATTTCTAATGTTACACACTGATTTCACCCTGATTGGCCATGAGGGACAGGGATGCAGTCTCATACCCTGCTCTAAAATTCAGGGGTTTGACTAAAATAAGGCTCCACCTATGAACTAAAACTCTTTATGTTTTGGCAGTGACATGAAAACATTACATCATTTTTTTCTTTTTACATTATTTAAAATAAAGTTTCTCAGGATATCATTGTCACAAGTTGAAATTTAGAACTTAGGGTTTAGGACATCCATCTTCCACGTGCCCTATAAATGAAGTTATTTATATTTCACTTATCACTATTTCTAATAATACCTGGAGTGTAAGAAGTTATGAACATGGTAAAAGTATACCCTCAAACTGAAGAGCCTTTAGGCACATTATACTTCATACTACTTCTGCAGCATTCATTTCTGACCACCATTAAAACATTTAAATTCCTTTTAACTGCCTGGGCTACAACTATCATAAATACAATAATATAACCTTCGTCACCATTTGTTCTAGTATGCATGATGATGATTGAGATGGCTTCAGTAGTTAGGAAATACTCGATATTATACACAGAAGCAGGGAGAATAGTTCACAAATGACATAACTGCCCACATCTATTGTGAGAGTTAAGACTTGCTCAAATAGTTGGGTGGAGATATATACATACCACACAAAGTTAATATCTCCTAATACATGAGGTAGTATTGTCACACTGTACAGATTGTATCTGATAAGCTGATATTGATTAAAAAGAACTGAAAGGTCTAAGTCAGTGGTACTCAAGCGTTTTGTTTGATGGGCCAATTGCCAAAAAGGCAAAATAATAAACAAACACATTCTAAAATAAAAACAATAATTTAACAGTACACACATATGTTTGGGTGTTGGGGAGAGTTTGGGTTAACTTCCTGGCTGACCAAATCACATGTCCCCACAGTCCAGGTTTGGCCTGCAGGCAGAAGTTTGAACAGCCCTGGTTTAAATGGCTTGCACAGCTAGGAAATCAACACCATTCCTATGAGCGCAGTTGTCAGGGCAGAGGTCCGAGGACTGAGCAATACATAACTAAGTACATAACTAAGTGTAACATAACTAATGAATCAAAAACATAATAAAACAGTAATCAAGCAGTACTCCAAAGTAGGTGAAGGCTGGGCAAAAAAACCTGTGATGTTGTACAGGACAAAATTGGAACGCAAAGCTGCAGGGGACAACATTCCTACCGAGGGGGCATTGCCCACCCCCTGTGTGCCTGGGCCTTGTCCCAGGCTGGTTCATCTTTTTATAAAACGCCTGGGTCAGCGTGTGAGGGCAGGGGAAGGGCTCTCTCTCCCCCCTCTCTCTATCTCTCTCACTAGGCCGAGGGGTCCGCCGCCGTCCGCCCTGCGAGGGGAGCAGATGTTTTCGCTCGGGGGGCGAGCCAAATTTCTGCGGCAACCTTCAGCTGCTTGGAGGTCAGGCCTCCAATAAGGGTGCGGCAGCGTGGGGGGACACTTTCAGGAGGAGAGCGGCGCTTCAACTTCAATACGACAACATATTAATTACCGGAGCCAGACCGGAGGCCGAGGGTTGTAGCCGAACATCCCACCCCACTGCTTGGAGCCTCGGTCGGTTGACATTAGCCAAGGTGGTTGGCAGATCCTACTCGCTCGTCCATAATCCGCACCTCAGGTTGCCTTTTTGTGGGTTTGAGGGACGACTCCTGTGCCACAGTGTAGATAAATGGACCAAAGTATTATCTACTACAGCTTTATGTGGTAGATTCAACATGTGTGATGAATAGTCAAGAGGTGCATCACAAGACACTACAAGAGCTACAAAATGCATGTTATCTTACTATTTTATTTCTAGCTATTTCTATTTTTCTAGTTTCTCTAAATTTTTTGGCAAAACACTAAAAACACATGCAGGACCCAACTTAGCCACAAAGTACAATTGCTGTGTAATATCAATTTTGATCAGTCAACTCATTATGAAAGATTTTTGGTTGTTCCAATAAATAAATAAATAAATAAATAAATAAATAAATAGACTGCCTCTTGCCAGAGCTGTATTTTAAATTTCTTGCACATCACTGTAGCTCAGTTTGAGCTGCTTGAGCCACTTGAGGATCAATCACTAAATTAATCACCATCAGTGTTAATCTCCTCAGGAAATTACTGATAAAAATGCTTGATGACAAAGGCAATAACAGAAAAGACAAATGTGCTCAGTGATGATATTAATAACAAATTATAACATTATGAACTAAATTATATCCCTGGTTATTTCTTCTTGTTCTCATATGTAGAGTCCAGCATGGTAGCAAAATAGTCCAAAGCCAGACAGCTCAACATGGAAGCATAATGACAATCATGCAATCATGCACTAATTTAGTACTAGTTCTCCATATGCAGTTTTAATGTTATGTTAGCATCAAGCTAGCAGGGTTGTATGATCACTTTCCTGCCCTGGTTTTAATGGCATTAATAAAACCCTGAGCTTAAACGCAGATATTTGAACAGCCATTTGGGTAGCATTCTTTACTTCGTATATATTAGAGTCAAAATGAACCTTTAATAGATATGGATAGCTGAGATACAGCTAAGTGAGTCCTTTCATTATTAGGACAACAACAGCTGAGGAGAAGCTGGAATTAAAATATGAAATGTCTTTCAGAAGCTTTTGATGCCTGTGTTTCATCTGCAACGGTCAAAAAAAGTTAATGTGAAATAACTGTTAGTTCAACACTAACAAATAAAGGAATTATGATGTTTTGTTTTCCTCATGTGTTGAATTGTGGCGTTTATGGCCTGAGCTGAAAGGATCATTTTTAATAGTCATGATTTGTCACCACTTTCTCTCAGCATTGACTCTGGCAATGTTTCTGGCAGTGTCTCAGCTCAGGGTCATTCTCTGAGTGGACAGTGGACAGCAAATCACTTTTGTAAGTCAGCCTTTTTAAAAGTGCCTGCTAAATGCTTTAAATTTAAATGTCAAAATATGTGTCCAGCACAATGTCATAAAATGGTGTTTTGTCAACTGAACCTATTTTCTACTTTTGTCATAGAAGAATAAACTAAAATCAATCAACATGACAGGGCTGTCCAATCTTATCGGCAAAGGGCCAGTGTGGCTGCATGATCTCTTTCCAACAAAGCAGGAGCTCACATGATCAGTTATTTGAAGACTGAATAAATAAGGGGATTCAGGTGTGCTCCTGCTTCTTTTCGATGAAAACCAAACCTGCAGATAAATGATCCAATAACATACCTACATGTTGTCCAAACAGCACATACCGCTGCCAGAAAGCATCATCGCATTAATGCTAATTTAGCTTTAGGGTCCCTATGCAGTTTTCAGTGTTATGTTATCATCCAGCTAGCAGTGTGGTATGATCACCTTCACACACTGGTTTTAATGCTGTTTAAACTATGACATTTAAGGTTTGTACCAGCCAACACATAACAAGAGTTTAAATGCAATTCAGTCTTGACTATGAAGGCCATGGAACCTTTGCAAATGATCCAGAGTGAAGCAGTATGGCTTGTCCTCAGTCTTCTTAGGTTACCTCTAAAAAGATGTGAAGACATTACCTTACACAAAATTATAACATGTGCTTAACTGCAGGCCCCGGTCTTAGATGTGTAGACATCCTTTCGACCTGTATTGGTAGTACTGGAGTGGCTACCACTGAAAACCGTCATAAACCTCACGCAGAAACATACAAATAGTCCTGAATCGAAGCTTCTTCTGAAAGAAAGCAAACTAGGAAAGAATCATGCCTCACCCCTCAGCAACCTCTGCATTGATTCCTTTTGAGCAGGCAAGCACTGAGGATTAGCTGCCGCACTACAGGAATAGCAGAAGCTTATTGCCCCTTTCTTATATTTGGCAACAGGATTGACAAAGACGCAAGAGAGATGAAATCAGGGCGGCTTTACGGCCGTTACGCGGACGCAGGAAAACTTGAAAGAGGAGTTTACTCTGTGAAGATCGGATGAAGAAGAGTTCCCTCTCACAGAGACGAGGGGTGGGGGGGCACAGAAAGCGAGCAAAAGTGCGGCGGCCCAAACGTGGCTGGGAATTGAGACGTAAGGGCTTAGAGAGGGGACCGACGATCAAAGGAGCTGCCACGGCTTGCTTTCGGGTTTGAGCGCCTCACTGGAAGCAGCAAAGGGGATTCATTAGAAGGGATCACGGTGAGCGAAAGAGCCAAATCAGCACTTTAGCGTGGAAAAGACCCTAAGAATAGAGGAACGAGAGAGCCGTTCTGATAGGGCCTTGAGCTAGTACCAGTCTGTGGCCTCTTTAGAATAAGCCAGCCTGTGGTGGGTGGAGAGGTGTTGGGTTATGTATGATGCTGGTAGGAACTGAGTACATATCTTAATTCAATGCCAAGAAACTATACTATGCTAATAATCATTAGTAATTCAATAGCGCCGGCTATGATAACCAGAATGAATCACAGTTGACAGAATTCTTAAATTCCAGTTCTAAAGAGGATGGAAGATGGTCATGCGTTTTTGGCACGTTTCGGTACACATAAACATCATTAACTCACCTCAGGGGGACAAATACAAAAATATGTGGATATGGACCCTTTAAATGCTAGTTTATGTCTAGAATACCTTGTTAAGGCCAATTCACATCAAAGGTGTTTTTGACTGTCTATCTGACGGACAAGACACACCTGTATCAATGTTCAATCCATACAGTCTTGCTGGAAACACATAATTTTTTTATGCATCTAAGCTTTTTTTCTTTTATGTATTCAGGTATAAACTCATTCAAAATCATTTTAAACACACACACACACACACACACACACACACACACACTTTCTACAATGTGAACTGTATTTAAAAACGGATTCTGCTACAGTTATGGTCTAGTATAGTGCTGCACTCTACTAATTTAACTGGTTTCTACTACAGTTATGATCTAGTATACATCTACATACTATTAATTTAACCAGATTGTACTACAGTTATGATCTAGTGTACTTCTGCACTCTACTAATTTGACCAGATTCTACTACAGTTATGATCTAATACACTGCTGCACTCTATTGATTGTGTATGTGCTCATGTGGGGACAGCTAAGTTTTCTAAGTGTCGCAACCTGGAATAAAAACGTTTTTGATTTTGTTACAACCTAAAATTGATTTTGTTACAACAAAACTGCTGTTTGTGCCGTCATGTCTTAAACTGGCTGTAATTGGAAATCAAAAGAAGAACAGAAAAGCTGCTACTACCATTAGCAGAATGATGTGCTTGTTCTCATATCAAAGTACATCTATGTTGATTCACACATGGGCATTATGCTGCAATCTGCAAACGATCAGAATAATCCATGACCATCAACGTCTTTCCAGGGTTTAAATTCTGAGGTCTTGGGGGTCTCCTGATGGAAACTCTGACCAAGAGGTACATGACTAGCAAATACAATTTATTAGCTTAGTTTACACTATTGTGTATTTTGGTAGTGACAACTCTTTTGGTTACAGTTATTGTCAATTTATGCCTCTATTAATAATATAATCCCAAATATCTAGGGTCTGAAGTCTTAAATGCTTTTATTATGAAAACATTTAAATATTTTTTCTGCAGTTTGAACTGCAAACTAATTTCGGTAGATTGGCCCATATATTTTATTATTTCCACAATATATTAATACATAATGCATTTTTATATGTAGTAATGGAGTAATTTAAAATCACTCGTTATGGCAAGCAGGTTAAATAGCTTGTATTTGCACTGCTATTTAATTCAAATATATTTTATAGGTTTCAAAAAGTTGGTCATTTATTGGTTGTTGTGCATTTGTGTTATTGCATTATGCTACTAGGAACATTACCCATTGCATGTTCTCAAATGGATTGGTGCACTATTGTGTGGATATGAATTTGTCCTGGAGTTCCAGGAGGAGGAATCTCATAATGTCTCTTTTTTGGGGTGGCCCTTCTACTCCTATTGGAGCCCCTACAGCCTCACCTTAATTCAAACTGCTGCTACTGACTGGTTTAGTTCTTTTCCGCTTGCTGGCATTCTCAGAAAATTAGCTTCAAGTAACTTTATCAAAATAACAAAACAGTATAGTATTTTAATGGTACGTTGTACTCTATACTTTCATTCTCTGGAAAGACCAAAATCTTCACAGCAAAACACTACATTATAGTACATTAAGTACATATCTACAGCACATTTGAAATGTTTCTTTTACAGATGGTACTGATATGATACCAGGTGGGGCCAAGGGCAGATCCGGGGGTGGGGCCACAGGGGCGCTGGCCCCAGAGGAAATCTGATTGACACTTAAGGGTCCTTTATTGGTCACTAGCCATGTCCTAGTGCATCATTGCTTTTGGTTTTGAATGAATGAATTTTGTAGATTGAAAGAGTTGCTGGATATAACTGACTAGGGTTACTAAGGTGCCTGATAAATGGAGCTTCTGTGCAACATTATTATTAGTCATGTGACATACTGTATATTTTCCTATGTCTGCTGCTGAATGTAAAACACATGTAATGCATGTTTATAATGTTTATAAGGTGAATAGTATATGCAAATGTACAAATGAGCTTTTTGGATTTGAAAGTATTTATTTGGCCACTGAACAGGGACTGTGGCCCCATTACAGTCCCATGTAAAGACAAAAAATAGATCCACCACTCGGGTGGAGTCCATATCAGCAAAGATGAAAGATCAAAAGGTTTGATCTCGATGTCCTACTGATAAATAACTAATTTTAAACCTTACATTAAAAAATGAAATGGATCAGTATAGGCTCCCAGAGTATCAGTGTAGACTTCATAGGTTTCAATATGGGAAAAGAGAAAGTACTATGTTGCTGAAGTACGCTAAGTGAAAATCTGAAGAAATTGTGGCTAAAAAGTTAATTTAATTTATCACTGAATTAAGGACTACTGCTTTTTAACAAAACAGAAAATTTTGATTATGAAAAAGTATAGAAATTACATGTAATTGCAAAGAAAAAGAAAAACACTGCAAGAATGAAAAAAAAGTAAATCAAAGAGTTACTATCTAACATATACTATGCAAATTTGACTAACAGGGACAGGTTCTGTGGGGTTTGTCCTCATAATACTGAATTAAGGAGTTAGATATCACTGGGTTTAAGGTCTCTGTGCTACATAATTACAAAGGCATATTTGACATTAGAGGGTTAAATACAGTGTAAATCTTTCTATATAGGTTAACCTAAATATCTCTGGCTCTCTCATAACAGACTACAAATCGTCTGTTGGCGCGGCCTTCAGTGCAGAAAGAGTACAGATTTTTCCCCCCTTTACACGTCTCAGAAAGCTTTATAAATTTCCCTGTCTCACGTCGGCCTCTCTCAGTCGCAGGTTTAATTCAGAGGAGGTTTTTTCTCCCCTGCAGCACCAGAGGCCGTGCTGAATAATGTATCAAAGTGGGTTTCACATGTAGCCACTGCTAATTACACCTTCTCAAGCTTTCTCCTTGTCACTTTTAACTCCTGTGAGGGGAGTGTGGGGTAATTGGGACGTAAAAAAAATGGCTTGGAGATTCTCCTGAACTAGCCAGCAAAGACTTTATCAATTATTTTGAACCCCTCCTTCTCCTTTTCCCCGTGTCCACTGAAGCTAAAGTTGTGCACTTTTATGCTCTTTTTGCCCCGTCCTTGATGTATGACCAGTCTCAAGCTAATAACCCAGAAACATGTTGTAAGTGAGGGGCAGTTTGAGGTGGACATTTCTCTCTCTCTCTCTCTCTCTCTCTCTCTCTCTCTCTCTCTCATACACTCTCAGATACTTTTTTTCTTTCTGTCTCTCACACTCTCCTCTTTCTTATACTCTTTCGTCTTTCTCTTTTTTCTATCTCTCCTCTCACTTTGTTGATGTCTCTCTGTTTATCTCCATCTCTCTTTGCTCTCTCCACATTTTCTCTTTCCTAAACTCTCTCCCCTTTTGCTTCTTTCTTTGCTTTTTTTTTTTTTATCAGTGTCTCATTCTTATTCCCTCTTTCCTCTCTCCCCCTTCTTCTCTCTCTATCTCTTTCTTTCTGTTAGGTATTTTTATCTAATCCAGCTCCACTTTATTTGTGACTTTCTTGCCTCCGTGTCCTCTGCGTGTCATGCTCCGGGGCGCTGAGCGGCCGGGCCATTCATCATGGAGACGGGCGGGCCTCTGGCCGCCGCGCTAATGAAAGGGGCTGGCCGCGTGCTGGCCACTCCGAGGGGAACCGGGCAGCTGGCTGGAGGGCCTGAGCGGGGTTCAGTCTCTCACAGCCCAGGGACATAATTACCCCAGTGGAGGAGAGGTGTAAAGTGGGGGACCCCTACACCGGAGCTCAGGTACAACCCACTTCCTTCTGGATGTATTTTTTAAAGTGATAGTTCACCGAAAATGTATATTTGCACAGTGCTCCCCCCTTTAAACCCAAATGTGGTTGATCAGCCAAGCTCTGTTTGGTGTCTGAAACTTCTTTAGTTTTAGCCCTGGAACTACGAAGCTAATGTATCTAACAAGCAATGGAAGCTAAAGCCTACCAAATTATCACAGTGTAAAATGCAAGCAGAAATCATCACACACTGGCTTTGAAGTGCAAGTCTGAAGGTGGACCAAATTCAGACTTTCAGAGGGCTGCTGCTCTTGTTTTGCGCTATGCTAATGTACTTGTGTTCACTTTTCTAGATAACAGTAGACTATATCATACAGTAAGTGGCCGATGGAAGTGGTTAAGTCATTAATCTAAACCAAGTCATTCAGAGTGGCTTGATGTAAAACTCAAAAATGTTCACAGTGGTGGTGATAGGAACCAGGCATCCTCACAAAACGTTATTACATGAAATGGTTATGAATATGATGCCTAATGTCTGAAACAGATTCACAAGAGTTTTTATAGTACAGCATACTATAAACTTTTTTGTTTCATTTTTATCACTGTTTTACTTTTATCAACATTCTGTTTTAGCATTCTGTTTTAGCACTCACATGTAGGTGCACTGGAGGTTTAGTATAGTAAACAATATGACTGTATAGTATTTGCATTGTATATAGTGTAACCTCTGGTTCCTATCACCACCACTGTAAAGAAATCCTAGTCAACAAGTTCCTTGCTAATTAGACCACTATTTGACTGATATCTCTTTGTTTATATCTCAATGATTTTCCAAAATCTGTGGAATTCCCCTTTAACAACATGACAAAGGTTTGAGGTGAGTGTGTGCGGATTATGGCATGCGGTTTGTATGGGGATAATGTGTTTTTATAAGCTTGCATTACTTGTTAACTTCATTATTTGTGTATCTTTAGTGCTAAGCTAAAGAAACAACTCTTTAGACAACAGACTGATTCGTGTTTGGGGGTAAGAGGGAAAAGGGTGCACATTTGTACATTTTTGCAGAACTACACCTTTAAAAAGTTTAGCAGCATAGCTGGAGCGCTACAACTAGTGGCTGCATGGTGGGCTGTGGGCTAGATGAAAAGGTATGTGTGTATGTGTGTGTGAGTGTGTTAGTGGACACTGCAGGGTCCTGGTGCTGGGGTGAGAGGAGGTTGTGTGCCAAGTTGTGACGGAGTGAGGGAGTGGAGAAAGAGAGAGAGATAACACTGACAGAAAGAGGAATGGCCTGTCAGGCAGAGATGAGTAACGAGCCAGAGAGTTAGCTGTAGATGACCTGCCGCAGGCCTGCCTGGTAACGACAGTGACCGGCTGACCCTAGGTCAGAATCTCACCGGTCACCCTGCACCCCAAACCAGCAAGGGACAGTGTGAAGGCAGGCCTGAATCTGCCACTTAAATACAGTGTTCCTGTCTGCAGTATTTTGCTATGCACTAATGCATTTACATGTGTAAACAAAATATATATCTAATAGAAATCTATTAGAAACCACATTAAAAGTCTATGTTTGATTATTTCAAAAGGAATTTCACTGATTTTTCCAAATGTCTGCATAATAAGTGCTTAAGATCTAAACAAAGTCATTCAGAATGGTTTAAAGAAGAACTGTTCTAGAGAAACTTACGGAGTCAGAATTGGTCACAGTGTTGGTAATAGGAACCAGCCATCTCAAGAAGTTAATGTAAATGACCAATGGCCGGTTCATTGTTGTACACTTAAGATAAATAATTTCAGACACCCATTAACCTGTTGTTCATGTTCACCTAACATACTACTACAGAACTTGTTCTGATTGGTGTAAAGTGATGCAATAGTATCACAGTAATTAGTACTTGGATGAAGATCTAACAGAACCCTTTTGATTGTAACCAGCATCTAATTTGGATTTTCTGTTGTTTTGTTAAAGTGTGTTAATAACAGACTGACTTTAGTGATCGGTTCATTTCCAGACCAAAGGAAATTGAACATTTCAGAAAAGGTCAATAAGAAATTCCACGATTCCAAAGCGTTATAAGTACACAACTGTGATATTTAACTCTGATACTAAAAATCAACATAAGAAAAACTTCCTAGGCTAGAGTAGACAACACTCAAAGAGATATACTGTTGGTGACTGGTTTATTATTGCATATTTCAGAAATAGGGTTTTAACACATATGCATATTAAGTGACCTGGATAGATTTAAACTTCAGTACTTATTCAAACAGATATAGAAACAGATTAAACAATTAATTATTTTTTGACTTATGGCTTTGGTAGTTAATATTTTTTACTTTTACAAGGGCTCAGTCAATAATGTACATGTTCAGTGTATGTGGGACCAAGTGATCATTAATACAGGCATCTGTCACTATAGTGATGGGTTTTGAGTGATTTGAGTGATGATGGGTGGGTGTGATGAGGATGAATTGACTTTCAGAGCAATTTATTTCCACATTAGCAGCACAGAGTTCATGTTTCTACTGTTTCATTGTGTGGTAGTAATTATTAGTGTTTTTTGCTGCATAATTAAAAAAATGTTAAGCTATGTGTTTTACATGAGCACCCTACACATAACAAATAACAACAAATAATTTAATAATTCAGCTGAAATTTTATAACTTACCCTATAGGTGGGTTACCTGAAAGAGACTAGTTGTAACAGTTGCTCAGAACAACAACAACATTCCAAGGTTGTCAGAAACTGATCTGGACAATGGAATTGGTTTTCATTATCATTTTCCATTTATGTAAGCAGAAATGCATCTGGTAAGTGTTGCTTAGCCGGTGAAAGAAAAACACTCCAAGACACCAGTGACACCAAAGATGGAGGATACCTGAAGTTACAACAAAACCTTCATGCACTCCAGACTCATGAAAGCACCAGGACAAGCTTGTCGACTAGTATCGGGGATAAGAGTAAACAAAAGTAAAGGGGAAACAACATACATGCTGGAAAAGTGCATTTTTCCGGCCAAAAGTGCATTTTACTGAAAAGCATAAACTTAATCCAGTCAGTGTTTCTCCAGATACAATCCGAACACATGGTAATGCCAAGTGTAAACAGATTCCTTTTGTTTTCTCTTCACAGTTGTGCTGATTCCTGTGATGTCCACATTACAAACGAAGAAGCCTAACTTGTTTCTGGAGGAGAAAAGAAGACTGTGAAGAGGACTCGGGTTTACTATGTTTCAGTTAAATCAAAATAACATGGCATTTTAATAGTGATATGGCATTGATCTGCCGCTGCAGTCAGCAGTGCCCTGTATATCTGGCGCTGGCTGCCAGAGAGAGAGCATGCAGACTCTGAGGAGAAAGACCGATCAATTTTGCGGTTTGATCTTGCCGGGGTGTGAATAAATGGATATGCAGCCATTTCATTTCTCTGACTTCTCTCCACTCTCTCCACACACCATTTCAGTGTGCACTGAATTTAACTTTGCTTTTCTGTTTGTTTGTTTGGTTGGTTGGTTGGTTGGTTTGTTGTTTCTGCTGTGGAACATGTCCCTTTTTTCCTTAATATCAGCTATTTTAGTGGTCACACACACACACAGACACATACACTTACCGACACATAAATAGC
The DNA here is from genome assembly GCA_034552555.1 of Semaprochilodus insignis. NCBI lineage: Eukaryota > Metazoa > Chordata > Actinopteri > Characiformes > Prochilodontidae > Semaprochilodus > Semaprochilodus insignis. The sequence continues at coordinate 24,238,833 of CM067478.1, read as the reverse complement.
GTACACTAGGACTGGGTGATATGAACTCGATATCCCCAGACAATAATTATAAAATATCTTGATATGCCAGTCAAACAAACAAACATAACATCAGTGTTAGAGTTCCTTTTTGGAGTCCATAAAATGCTGTATTAGTCCAAAAATGAGTTTATTTAAAAATTTGCCAGACTAAAACCAGATGATGATATAAACTTATTAGTGAGGCCAAAAAAATAGTAGTACATGAGAAAAATAAAAAGTAATTGAATTAAAGTAAAATCAAAATAACGGCTCGACTTCTGATCCATTACAGTAACAATCGGCCATTCTGTGCAAGGTGTGGAGGCTTTTTGTTTTTCCGCTCAGGCCTAGGCATTCTCCGAAAATGACAGCTCAGAACTCTCCTGGCCTTCTTTGCCCTGAAACTCTCTACACCACTACACCATTAACTACACCAACTACACACATTGCTTCCAGATAAACCCAGGGCTCTCAGTCCTCAACTAAGTTGGTTGATGTTATGCTTAACCGTTCTGTTCACCCTCGCTATCAAGTCAAATCCTTGTTGATGTTTGTTCAGAAGAGCCACAAGGCCGTACAGTATCTAAAGAGTTATCTACAGGGGCCAGTTGTTTTTACTGTACTACACCATTTACATAAGTGCTATTACCTCCAGCCTTACACAGAAACTCTCAAGACACCCAGATACACACAAAAGAATGCTTTTCATTACATTATTGATTACCAATTCAGAGTCAGATATAAGTAAATATGGAATAGGACTCTAAACTCCTTATAACAACAATAATAATAGTAATGATAATACAAATATTTGTTTTCCATGCACATTATTATAATTAATGTTAGCAGCAGTAGTAGTGTAGTTCTTATTGTTTTACTATATTGTGTTTTAATGCTGTGACTACTAATACTAACAATGCCAATGAACATAATAGCATTGTTTTTATTATTAATAACTAGTTTTTTAGACTCACACACACAACACTTTTTCCCTGCTGTAAACTATTAGTAATGGAGGTTTATTAGCATGCTAATTTACATACTGCAAGCTGCATACCTAAATCGCACACTTGCCTCAAACCATGTCAAGTTGTTAAAGGGGAATTCCATAGATGTTTTTTTTTAAATTATTATTATTTCTGCATAATTAGATGGCTGAACTGTAAACAAAATTCATTCAGAGTATTTGGATGTGAAATAACTGATTGTAGAGAAACTGACCAGTTTTTAGAGTGGTGATTATGGTAACCAGGGGTCACAATGTCTGCAACTGAAAGTTTTTACAGTTTACTCACTATGCAAATTGAACAGTGAACCTGCACGTGCTATATAGTTGTATGCTATGGCTAATAGTAAAACTGTGTTCAAACCTTGTACCTCCCTATATATAGGCATCAGGCAGCATATTCATAACTATACCACATAATAACTTTCTGTGAGGACACTTTTAGAGACATTAAACTCTAAAAGTCTAGTTCCTTTCACTACCACCATGTGGATAATTTCATGTCAAACCTCTCTGAATGACTTTGTTTACACCTGTACTATTTCATTATGCAGAAATGTGGGAATTGTAGTAAATACTGTGGAATCCCCCCCTTAAAAATGCAAATAGACATTCTCTTGTATTTTTTATTTTCTACAACACTGAACAAAAGTACAGGCAGATTTCAGACTTAAAGAGCCCTGCCAACACTCTTTTAGCTATGATAATGTGCTTTTATTGCTTTAGCTGTAAGTCTATCTGTGTTACACGTCAGACACTCTAAGAGAAACACACACTGCAGTGATCTGGCAGTAGTGACTAATGTCTTTTTCACCTTGCCTTATGACCACACCTTTAAAAAGAGAATTTACATGATTATTTTATTTTTTCTCCCCAAGATGTCAGCTGCATGTTCGTCTCTGATCTAATTTCAGTCAGATGAGTTTTATTTAAGCCGTTCATCCCCCAATGCTGCTGTCCTTGATTTGTCTTAAATAAGCAACATTTTCTCTGTTAATTATACATTCATAGGGTATCGCCAGAGTGAAGAGATTACCGTTCAAGGGTGGAAAAAAAAACCTGAGTAAATAAATAAATAAATACATTTGATTAAAATAAAGTATGCTATGATCCTTTGCTCTGGACATGTCTTAATAATTCATAGTGTGGTGTTAGAGAGAGAGACACACACACACAGAACTCTGTAGTTAAAACATCTGGGGCACTTTATTTGTGTACTTGTGGATATGAAATCAAGAGAAATGGAGTGTTGTCAGCAAATGAAATGTAATGTGCACTTAAAAACGTTCTTTACACCCTGCATGTTTCCTGCATGTGCATGCATAATTCATATCGCTGAACGCTAAATTGTTTCAAAGCATCAAAGAAATAAACGCCACTTCACTTTGTGGACTTATAAAGTATAGGTTTTTCCAGCAGTCAGAACTTCAAAGCCTTTCATATTTTTAATGTTAGTTTTTTAGTTGGGCTGTAGTCAAGAAAACCTTTGTCAAGCCTATCAGAAGTCCAAGACTAAGAGTATTCAAGACTGAGTCAAATTGTTTGCTAGAGTCATTTAAAAGTTTGCTACACTCTACACTGTTGAAAGAACTCAAAATTTCAAGGCAAAGAAGCTGGGCAATCATACAGAGCCTTTGCTGTCGTACTTCACACTTCATGCGCCACACTTTTTCAAAGGAGACAAGCAGGCTATTCTACCACTTCGCTTTTGTAACGCAGGCAAAGTGTTTCTTGCCCTAGTCATGTTGAAATCATTTTTAAATCAGACGTCCTGGAAAAAGCTGGTGTCTAAAAGGCAGCATATGTTAATCCAGAGTGTGTAACTGTCTTTCACCATTAATGGTGTTTTCACAGATGTGTAAGTTACCTGATAATACTCCACAAACATACCTTGGCTGTGTTCAGACTACCAGCTCAAGTCCCATGTTTTGCATATCCAAATTGTATCCAGGTTGATTTTTGATAGTCTTCGAACTTGATGCTGGTAACAAGCTAGATGTTGTTTCTTAAAACACAACATGCATTATTTCCATAAACAATCTGGATGGTTTACTCGTCAGACCCCAACACACATCTCCAGTCAGCAAGCTGTTAATATGTAGTTTCCACTGTACATAGTAAAGTGTTAACTTGCGTTTATGTCTGCTGCGTGAACAGTGGTTATTGACAGCATTGTTAACCTTGTTCTTAAATTGTTGCATTATTTGCTGACACAGAGTGGTGATCCTCTACCCATCTTCACTCCTGAAGGTCTGGATATTTCCCTATACTATGGAGTCTAATACAAGTCACATTATTGAGTCAAAGTCCTAGTCCTATCCACATGGAAACAAGCCTGAGTGCAAACACTATTGAGTGCAAACACATTCGGAGACCAAAACAACAGAAAAGCTGTTATTTCACCTGGAATTTGAGGCTAGTGCTCAGCTTGTGCAACGCTTCCGGGTTTCCCAGGCTCAACCGCTCTCCCGAACTCCACTTCCCAGAGTGCATCACCCGATGACGTCACATCCACATGTCCCCAGTCTACCACTATCTATAACTCCCGGTCTAGTTCGCCGGAGTATTGAATCCACTCGTTTCTAATCACCCAGTCTGTTTATACGGCCCCCCTTCCCCCCCGCCCTCACACACACTCGTTGCGAAGTTTTGACAATCCCGTTTGCATTACTGAGTGTTTCTTCCTTGTTATCTAGACTCTGGGTTTGACTCCCTTTGTTTCCTGACTAGCGCTTTTTCCCTTATCCCTTTCTCCTTTCTCGCTTTGCGCTACTCTCTGGCTTTCATCCTACCTCCTTCCGTTCCTCTTACTACTCTCCTTGTCTATTCCTTCTATTTTGGTTGCCTCGCTGTCTGATTACCCTGGTTCTGACCTTAGCCTGTCCCTCGACTCTGATCCTGCATTCTCCATTTGTTATGTTTGGTCGTGTTTTGGTGCTGTGTTCAACTGCCCGATTGTTCAGTAAAGCTCATCTGACTTTTAGCTCTGCGCGTCAGTCCAAGTTCTTTGTTCCTGACAGCCTGATATTTTTCATGGGGGAAAAGTGGCACTACTCTCTTCCACCAGCATTGCTGGAACTGTGCTCCACTTTATTGTCCTGAAACGTTTGTTTATTGTTTTGATTTCAGTTCTGATCAAGAACAACACTGAATGAGCTGCTGGGCTGGACACTGGGACAGAGACTGACACAGTCTGGCACTTTGCCAGGAACCCAGCATGTTGTCTCACTACATGTTTAAAAGCCAGAGTTTGCAGAAGTGTTTGTGTGTGTGTGTGTGTGTGATTCTCTGAGGACACTCAGACCTTTTGCCGCGACCTGTAGCCGCTCCTGGCAGAAGACAGTGTTTTAATAACACAACCCGGGGGCATGGTGAACGCACTGTGCCGCCGCGCTGTTTCCCAGCGTAACGCTGCCGTGCCTTGACCTTTGACCCCGGCCGGGCTAATGAGCAGGTAGGGGCCTGTACACGGTTCCAGGCGATGACATTCGTCCTCATCAGCATCCGATGCCATACACACTGCGCAGGAAAAACAAACACTCCTTATTTACCTCTGCTGGAGCACCACCACATCCTCCGGCTTCTCGGCTTCTGTCTCTCTCTATCTCTCTCTTCTGTTTCTCTCTCTCTTCTTCTTCTCTCTTTCTCCTGCTTCTCTGTCTTTTTCTTTTCTGTCTCTGTCTCTCTCTCTATCCTCTGTCTCTGTCTTCTGTTTCTCCTTCCTGTTTCTCTGTCTCTTCATGCTCTCTCTCTGTCTCTCTCCTGTTTCACTCTTTCACATCCTCTTCTATTTGTTTCTCTTCTGTCATCTTCAGTCTTTTCCTTTTCTCTTTCTCTCTTTTATATAACGCTGTCGCTTCTGTCTTCTCGGCCCTTTTTCTCCATCTCTTTTCTCTTTCTCTTCACTCTGTCTTTTGTTTCTCTTTCTGGCTTTCTCTGTTTCCAGTCTGTTTTCTCTTTTCTCTCTCCTCCATGATTTGTCTCTCTTCCCTACTCGCTCTTCTGTTCTCTCTCTCTCTCTCTCTGTCTCTCTCTCTCTCTTTCCCCCTTTCTCTCTCCCTCTCCACTCAAAACCTACCCACACAGTTCTTGAACAGAGGTAAATATGCCCCCCAACCCCCGACACGCACACACACACACACACACACACACACACACACACACACACACACACACACTTATGTACACACTTTTTTAGCGCAGCTGCATTAATAATTCACCAGCATTAATTATGAGTGTGTGTATGTGTGTATCTCGGTTTGATGCCATTGCTGAGGGCATGTAAATGTGCCGTTTGTGCAGAGTGACCGGCGGGCAGCCAGCACCGGCCCAGGCCCTTCCTGCCGGCCGCTCGGCCACTGGGACCTCATTAACACCACCCAAATTACAGCTCAGCTGATGAAGCAGTCACCGGAGCCATCGTAGGGGCAAACCACACGGCACCAGGGGCCACACACTAGGCCAGCTCGCACTCGCTCAGCTCCGCCTGGGTGTGTGTGAGTGTATGTGTTTGTTTTCGTACATTTTCAGGACGCTAAGGTCTTGAACTGTAGCAAACCCAAAATCAACACCAGCAAAAAACCTTTCTTTCACAACTTTCTAAAGTACGCTTAACAAAAACTCTATGATTCGATGTTCATGTTTTGAAAGGGCAAAATATCAGATTTGGTCCCTGAGGTTAAGTTAAATAATGTATATTTTAATATGTCATATATAATGTCCAATATGTATTATATGTATATGCAATGCAAGCATCAAATGTATTATTGTGTATTATACACATGTATGTATTATTTATCTACATTATGTGGCTATATAAGTGTCTATATACATTAACAAGATTTATATAAGTATTACTATGCAATAATATTATTACATATATGTATTGACACATATACAGTTTTGTATAAACCGGTGTATAGTATTAGAAACAGAAACATAAATAAAAACAGTAAGAGTAAAAAAAAAAAAAAAGGATTTCCTTTTTGATTTCCTTTCCAGGTATTGGATGATGACTATGATTAATATTTTGCTGTCATTAGGAGAGGTTTGGAAATGGTTAAACATACATATATGACTTATGTAACATCAATACTTATTGTTTTTGTAATATTTGTATTTATTCCAACATTAATGTATTTTTTCTAAACAAATACATATTTACATATTTAAGATAATTGGTCTTTTAATTGTAATTTTTTCAGGTGCACTGTACTGTACTGTATGTCTAGTACATATGGGATATGTAGATGACCCATGTCTTGAAGAGGTATAAAAACAAACCCGTGTGTGTGTGTGTGTATGTGTTTTTCCTCACTGACAGAGCTCGAGGTTGTGTACACACATGATGCCACTCCACCAGGCCTGTAATTAACTTCAGGCTGGTCCACTGCGCGAAGCTAGCGCTAATTAGCCAGAGGAGAGGCTGGTGCGATTTCTGAGTTTGGAGGGGGGAGGGGGCACTGAGGTTCACGGACACACACATGGCAGAGGTGTGTTTGCAGTAACACTCATCGGTCCCAGTCCGTCCTCACTCTGCCATCACCCACAAGCGCTAGAGATGAGATTCTGTGTTATACATGGGAGCTTGTAAGTTAAATGCGAATGGTATAGGCTTGTGTAGGGTTTTTAAAAACTCACTGTAAAAGCACAACACAGATGGATCACTATGTTTTCTAGTATCAACCTATCAAACTGCAGATTTATTTTTCATTTATAAATTATTCATTTACTACCACAACACTAATATGTAAGTAAATGTGGACCTACATACAGACACACAAACTCTTAGGGCTGCTTTCCCTGGACAATTAAGCCTAATTCTGGGCTACACAGCAATTTGAAAGGACATTCCCCATTTTATGGAAAATGAAGTCCAAACCTAGGCTTAATACCTGTCCAGGAAACCAACATTTGAGCTTAATGGGTTCATCAATAACTACTAATAGATTAAATGAACACATATTATTAACAGTTCACAGAGTATTGTGAACTAGTTATGAACATTATGTTTAGTTTCTGGAGTAAGCCTATGCCAATATTTGCATAAAATTCACTAAGGTACACTAGGTTGGGGGACACTTTCAGACTGTAGCCCACCTGTTGCTTTCATCAGGACCCTTCTAAAGCATTCATCAGAGGTCAGTTTCTGACCACAGGACCGTTGTTAAGCAGATATTATTTGGACGGTGGATCATTCTCAGCATGACAGTAACACTGACATGGTGACATGAAAAATGACCACTGATGAGGGGCAGGAGGATGGCCAACATATAACTGTGCATCAACACATACAGTCTCTACAGTCTCTGTCCACCAGCAAGGTAGATCTAAACAGGAGTTAAAGATGTAGCCTGTATACTTTGTGAGAGTTGTTAATAAAGTAACAAACAACTTAGTTAGCTCTATTCTGTTCAATACAACTTGTGCAGGGCCCTTGTATGGGCTTTGGACACTGCTATCTTTGTTTCATGGGGACTTTCTTCCAGGACCTTTAACCAGTGAGCCAGTGTTTTGAAGCACAATTTTCATATGACTAACCACTTTATAAATGCAGAGAAATACAGAGAACACGCTAACTGATTGATAATGTCATCATTAGCTTTAACAATGATGTTAAAACCTAGAGATGAGGAAGAAACAAACTGCATTTTTGATGATTTAAGTGCCCCCAAAATTAAAGAAATAGCATAATAAAACAAAGAAACAGAGACTGAACCGAAACAGGGAAATTTATTTCATCAGAAATAGAAGGTCATATTGAATGGAACACTGTGGAGAAACAGGATTCTTGGCATAAGGCAGGATTTATTCTGTTTGGCCACCAGGACTAGGGCACACCAGCCAAACCCCTCCCATCTGGTGCCATCACCCCCTTGGCCCAGCACCCTTAATCACAGTTGAATAGCAGTTCCTCAATGGCTCTGTCTTTCTGCCCAGAAGCAGTGTGGCGTGGGTACAGCGAGCACAGGCTTTGCCAGCAGACAAGTCACCTGTGCCCCTATGCCAGGCTCCTGGGTGGCATGGACCTTGACACTGGGCCATGACAGACACGCTGGCACTCTGGCTGCCAGCCACATTCATCTCAGAGCCGGGCATTATTCCCAGAAAGCTGACCCAGCCCGACTTAAACTGAGTGAAATAAAAGCCAAAGATCAGACATGGAGGCCTTAAGGAGCAAGGCAAGTGAACAAGGTGCTATTTCAGCACAGAACAGTTTGGCAAGAAAATGTACCCCCAAATGTCACCAGTTAACCAAGACGTGTTTGGTGTCTGAAGTTTGCTTTCTTAGTTTTGAGTTATAAGGCCATTGTAGCTAACAAGCAATGGAAATTTATACTATACACATTAACATGGTGCTAAACTACTTAAGCTACTACGCTTCCTCGATTTCCTATTTTAAAAAAATGTTAATGCAAAATTTATTTATATTTGATCAACTAAAAAATATAGTAAATGTGGCACGGCATGGCAAAATCTGCACAGCCTTCCAGTTGTAAAATTTCAGAACTTGTTATTACTTGTTAGGCCTTAATTGACTCATTATGACTTGACTCCTTAAACCTTGTTCACCTGGATTTTCCAAGTTGCTGGCTGAGAATCTGAAAGTTATTCTGATTACTACAATCAGGGGAAGAACAAAAAAGATATCCAAGCACCTCCAGTGTACAGTTTCTAAAGTCCAAAATGTCATTAAGAAGTGGAAGTTAAGGGAACTGCTGACCAAACAAGCAGAAAGGATTAGCTGAAACTGGAGTGGTGGTTCACCATTCTGCTGTGCAGCAGTGTCTGCACAAACATGATCTGCATGGAAGAGACATGAGAAGAAAACCTTATGTGCCATCCCATCACAAAAGCCAACAACTAAAGCACCCAAACAACATCTACATAAATCAGGCATTTTGGCCACAAAAAGGAGCAGTTAAGCATGGAGGTGGATCTATTATGTTTTGGGATTGAGTGGCAGCCAGCAGCACAGGAAACATTGCAGTTATGGATAGAAGAGTGGATTCCACTAAATATTAGTGTGAGAAGTAAATGTAAAACAGTGAATCAAGAAAATGAAGCTAAAAACAGACTTCTACAACAGGACAATGATCCAAAACATATCTAAATCCATGTACTACTTTCAGAAACGCAAGCTGAAACTTTTGGAATGAACCTCACAGTTCTGATACCTACATTATTGAAAATCTGTGGGTAGATCTGAAACATGCTGTGCCTGCAAGGTGGCCCAAGAATGTTCCAGAACCAAAGCAATCTGCAAAGAAGAGTGGGTAAAAAATCCTAAAATGAGAACAGAAAGCCTCCTAGCTGGCTACAAAAGTGTTTGCAAGCTATGATATTCATTCAAGGTTGTATTACTATGTACTGACTTAGTAGGGTGTCCAAACTTTTCAAACTTTCAAATATGCCACACTTATTATTCATTTTTTTTCAGTGTTGTAACCCAAATAAGTAACTGTGTAATAGTTTACTGTAGAGGTTTTGTTTACTTCTTTTCACTTTAAAAATGAACAAAATAGATATTTTTGCCAGTGCTGCCCAAACGTTTACATGTAACTGTATATTGCACACCTCGTTCAAGTTAGTTTTAGCCAAAGTCTATGTTGTAGTATGATGTTCAATATCCAATAAGTCCACTTTACTGAAGGTGGAGTTTAGAGAACTTCAAAGAAGAGTGCACACAAAGATGCAGGACCCAGAAGCATCTCTAGAGCCCAGATGAACAGAGGCACAGACGAGAACGGGATGAATGAATGCATGAATGAATGACTGGATTACAGAGGTGTCTGATGGCTTTCTGTGTATAGAGTTGTGCTTTGGACTTGGCTAGAGCTTTTCTAGCTAAGGGGCCCTCTTCATCCACTCAGTACAGGGTCGGACAACAGGGGGGTGTGCGCGTGTGTGTGTACGCTGGTGTGTATGAGGGGTTGTTGCTGGCAAGTGCATTGTGGGTATCGCGGTCTTTTGATAAGCCTCGCTGCAGTGCCTGTCTATGGGCTCCTGACATGTGCACCTCAACATCAATAATTGAGGCTGATCTCACAGTCAGGGCCCAGCAAGACAGGCCCAATCTCTCTCTCTCTTTCTCTCTTTCTACAGCCTCACTGTCTCTCCATCTTTCTTCCCTTTTCTCTTTCTTTTTTCTCACTAGACTTACAGTCAGTCCTTGACAATGTGTGTCTTTGAGAGAAGTTTGTGCAGCTCTCTGCTTAGGTAAAGCTAACAATGTTCTGATTTTTTATATTAAACTGTGAAGAAAACACACACACACACACACACACACACACACACTTTGCCAAACTGCCCCTCCTACCCCACTGTCCAGAGACCTTGTGGTAGGGTGGTTGAGGGGCATATAATTCATGTGTGTTTTTATTGATTAAGAAGTTATTAAAAATGGATGGTGGTTTAAAGGCAAAGGTTAAACCTGCATTCAGGGGCCAGTTTTTTTGCTCCACAGACTCGAGCAGCAACTTTGGCCTGTGCTTAATTGAAAGAAACAAACACAAACAGGATATGCTTACTGGAGGCCAGCGGTGTCACCACTAACGCTAATGCTGTTAGCTTCACTCCATTTATAACAGGCTGAATTGTGCGCAGCTCTTTTCCTCCAGTGAGGAGCGCACAGTTAGTGTATTCATACCAATAATGTTGCCTTTTCTGGCTCCATGGAGGCACAGCAAATTGTGTGTGCATGAGAGAGAATGAAAAAGATTTGAGGGCAGCTCACCCATTCTATTTCTCTCTCTTTCTGGTTGTTATCATCTTTGGCTGATAAACAGGCTAGGATGCCAGACAGAACTCCAATATGTGGAACTCAATCAGAACGAGTGAAGCCGTGGGGAATAGCAGTGAAGGAAAAGCGAAATGAAAACCCCTCGTGCCCCTGGGGCAAAAACAGGTTTTCCCTCAGAGAGTCAACCCTCAGATACCTTCTCTTCTCTTCTCTTCTCTTCTCTTCTCTTCTCTTCTCTTCTCTTCTCTTCTCTTCTCTTCTCTTCCTACATTTCTATCCTCTTCTCCACTTCTTTTCCTATCTCTTTTCCACCTTATTTCTTTTTCCACTCCTCTCTCTTTGTCTCTTTTATCTCTAATTTGGTCCACTCTTGGTCTCCTCTTTTAACTTGCCCTTACTTCTTTGCTCTTCTCTACTTTTCTGCTCTCTTCTCTCCTCTATTCCTAAGGTAGTGGAGTAGATAAAAAGTTGGACAGCTTTAACATAAAGGATACTGGGAGAAGGATGTCAAAGAGAAGAGAAGAAATGAAGCACAAAAGAGAAAAGTGGAAAATAGAAGAGAAAAGAAGAGAGGAGAAGAGAAGGAGGAGAGGACAGGAAAATGGAGGGGAAAGTTGGAAAGGTGTGAAGACAAGATAAAAATTAGAGATGGAGGAAGAGACATAAAGGCATCTGAATGGAGAAAATGAGAGAGGAATAAGGGAGGATAGAAGAAGAGAGGGAAGAGGAGGAGAAGAGAATAGGGTGTAGTGGAAGAGAGGAGACTGGAGTGTCAGAGGCTGCTCGGCTTTGAAGCAGTGTGAGTTAAGGGCCGTGGGCGTGGGGTATTGAAGTGTTTTCAGCGGCCGTCACTCTTCTGGGGCATCGCCTCCGGCTCCAGACACACAGCTTCTTTAGGGCCGTCCCACAATGCACTGCAGCGCCCCACAGCTACCTTGATGTGGATACTTGGATCAATAGCATGATGGACAGAGCCAGTGGCTGCAGTGGCCAATTGTGATCCTGAATTTTTTTTGTTTCTGTATGTGTGTGCTTGTTCTCTTTTTGCCATTGATGCCCTGCAACGTGGGAGTGAAGTGAATTTAGCCCTCTTCCTGTCATCGCATGAAGGCTAAACAAACAAACACACCAAAAGGGAGAAATGTGTCATCGATTTGTGCGTGAAATATGTTATATGTCATATTTTTTGGTGAATGTAATTTGGAGATGTATGGTATAGAGCGAGGGGCGCCTCGTTCTTATCTCATCCCTTAAAGGAGCATTCCAGACCAAAAGTATGTTATTTATGCAGTATTCTGTAGCCTCATCGATTCAATAAGATTTTGAGCACATGTTCTTGTTCATCAGTGTTCTCTCACTACAATACCCAGCATGCATTATGCAAATACATCATAGAACCATTGAGAAGAAACAGTGGTAAACTAATCCTGTCTGCTAGCCTAGCCACCGATCTATAAACTGAAAAAAACCTGAGGAAGCATTAGAGTAACTCCTCCCTCAATCACCAAACAACATTCAGCACAACATTCAGCACACAAATAGCCAAAGAAGTTTACCCTTTCAACTAAAGAAGCTAACTAGCTTGCTGACTGTAGTTTTCAGCTTGTTCTCCTCATCTGTTGAGTCATTTCTGTCATGTTAGTAGCCCATTCTCTCCATTGCAATGCTGATATGAGGACAGTTATTAAACAGCTGCAATAAGATATGCAGCCTTTTAATCAGTAACAGTAGCTATCAGCACCCTTAAAGGTGCCTCTGACTGTTAAGACAGATAGTCACATAGAGGAATTTTGAATTTTGCCCGTTTGTCAGGTTTGCCCATTTGCCCACTTTTTATAATAAACAAAACATCCCGTTTGGTTTATATGCTACATTATAATCATATTATAACCCATCAGGGCTCCCCTATTGGTGCCATGAAGGATTCTTTACATAGTGCCATAGAGGAACTTCGGTTGCTAAAATGCTTTTCAATGCACGGTTCTTTAGAGAACCATTTTTTTGTGTGTGTGATGAACCTTTCCAAAGTTTTAAGAACTTCTGCATAATGTAAAGGTTCAACATAAAACCTAAACTGGTCTAGAAATGGTATAATATGTGAAGGCTTAAACATTTAAAAGGTTCATACTCACAAATCCTTTTCAAATGTGGCCCTACCAGAACCAAAATACATTCTGAGAATATGCAATACAATATCCATATTTGTTTTCCAGAAGAATTTTCCTTTTGGTAGGTAAACATGCTCTCTAAAAACATTCTGTCATCTCAGGTAACTTCCATAAAACATTGTAGAAATATTAAATTAATTAATTAAATCTTCTTTTGTTATCATGTATATAATCTGTGGCCCTGACAACATCCTCCAAAGATCCTCTGAACGTTGCCATTAAACCATTACGTCTTACTTAACATTTAACCTTATAGGAACATTATCTGAAATGAAAAACATCTTTAAAACGTTCTTTGAACATTAGACTAAAACATTTTACTACAAAACTTTATCAGAACGTCTTGGAAACGTGAAACGTGAAATGTTAAGTTCTGAGATGGTTCCCTGCTGGTTGGGTTTCTTCTATGGCATCACTATAGCAAAGAAAGCTTTGTGGCACCTTTTTTATGACTGGGCCATAATTTTTTATGACTTTACCAACTAATGGAAAAAATAAAACAGTCAAACCCCCAAACATTTACCCCAAATCAGCTGTAGGTTTTCCATCTTCAGGATACATCAACAGAAGGGGGTTTTACCTAGCTTTTAAAATAAAGTAAAAAAAACTCACTTCTGTGCTTCTGCATCACTGTAGAAGGCAAGCAGGCATGTTTACAGCAGACATAGCACTGGTTACATTTTTCAAGTTGGCCCAAGTGTCCCTTTCAGCCATTTTCCTACTCTTTGTCCAGAGTGCATGTTTTTATGTGTGCGCGCATGTGTGTACACACTATGTGTGTATAAGCAAGTGCATCTGTAAATCACTTGGAAACACACAGCAGGTCCCACAGTAGCCACTAAATGCTTACAGTATTTACTAGCTCTGGTGCAGAGGTGTCCCCACAGATAGATCACACAGCAGACAACATATGACCGCTGGAGTGGTGCAAAATACCGCAGAGAAATACGCGCTTATGAAATCGTAAATTCCATCTCAAGTGCTAATTAGCATTAAGAGCACAGACGATTTTATTTATCAACTTTGGCCACAATTAATAACGCTGGCCTTGAGGCGGACGGGAAGGGAGGCGCATCAGGGCCATAAAACCTTTACTCACGGGGCGGGTGGGGGTTTGGTGAGGGGATTGTGGCAGATCCCGGTGGGAAAATAAGTAATTGTGCCCCCGTAAAATTTTAATTGCTCTGAAATGCATCCTAAATTACAGCGCCTTGTTTCTACGCATAAGAGGCATGGCACCGGGGCTTGATGTGAAAGCCTAACACTCCCCCTTATACCCTAATCTACTAATTCAACACTGCAACCCCTTGGCCCCCTCCGTTTATAATGAAGCACGCACGCTCGAGCAGTGCATCAGCCGGCATGTCTTTAAGGAGACCCACAGACAACCTGGCCATTATCCGCCACTGCACAGAGGAATGCAGGCTTGCAATACTCCTCATATTTCAGAAGATAGCAGGTGGGAGGGCTGTGTAAATGTGTGTGTGGGAATGTATGTGTGTGCATGACATAGGGACTCTTGGTGGTCTCTGTGCTAATTAGGCTTTATTGTGCTGCTCCGGCACTTTCTACGAGCTTGATGTCGTTGGTGTGGGCAGCTCTCCAGCTATCTCTCTGTTCTCCCCCTGAGGCCCATGACTAATAACAAGTGAAAGAGTCGCTTTGGAGGTCGTAAAGGTTGCCGTTCTCCTCTTTACCCCCCGTCACTCTCTTTGCAGGAGACTCGGCCACGTTAGCATTAAACAAAGAGCGAACTGGGTTATTTATTGGCGTAGTTATTACTGTCCAAGCTGGGCCATCATCATTAGCTCTTAGCAAGTGAACGAGGCTGGTGGGGCTAGAGATTTACTCAGGTCTGACATTTTTAACCAATCCAGAAAAACATTCTCTATACAAGTTAACCCAAAGCACCTATTTTAGAGTCCAAACTCAACTGTAGCCTGGCACCATTCTGTCTGAAACTGTAGCGCACTTACATTCGCTCTGAAGGTGCCTGTAGCCCGCAAAGATTCTACCTGAACCCAACTGTAGCCTGACAAAATTCTGTCTGGATATCACTGTAGCCTGACAAAAAGTTTATGTGAACTCAATCCTAGACTGACAAAATTTTGTCTGGACCCAATGATAGTCTGACAAAACCGTGAACCACTAGCACAGCAAAATTTAGTTCAATGTTTATTCCACAAATTAAATATGACTGTAGCCTGAATCTGCCCTTAGCCCAACAAATTTCTGCGATTCATTGCAACAAAAGTTTGTCTAAACTTGACTTTAGCCAAAAATTCTGTTCAAAGTAATCTGTACTCCAGTAACATTCTGTGCAAAAACACCACTGAGGCCTGACAAAACTCTGTCCCTACCTAAATTCAGCACAATAAACTCTGAACCTGACTGTGGGCAAAAAAGGACCTAAGATAAAACTCTGTCTGAATCAGACTGAAGCATTACAGCATAACCGGCCTGTAGCCTGAAAAAATGCATACCTGTATCCGACTGACAAAACTGTGTACCAAAATGCCTGTAGTCCAGTAAAAATGTCTTGGCTAAATTTTGTATGAAACTTTCTGTAGCATGCCAAAATTCTGTCTGAACCAGAAGATTTTGCCTGAACTTGACTGTAGCTTTGCCGCGACCCCAGTTGTATGTCCTTTTTGTGTCTGTCTGTCTGTGTCTTTTTGTCTGTTTTCCCACTTAGTTGCGATTGTGTGTGGGTACGTGACTGACCACTTGGGGACACCTCCCTGTATAAAAAGTCATCAAGTCACCATTGGGGAAAGTTCAGGGCTCTCTCCCCTATGACCTGGAAAAACACCTTCCCTGACCAGCCCAGCAGTCTTCACTGTGCTTCGCTTTGATTGTGTTATTTTGTGAAAAATTAGATTTTGAGAAAATTGAACTCTTCTGGAATTAGGGGGACGAGTGCCATTTTATTTGGTTACCTTTTCTCCTAGTTTTTAAGCAGGGAGATATGTTACCCTTGTGTACTTTGGTTTCTTTTTGTTTTCAGATTAGCTGGATTTTGTAACCTTCAGTTGTTTTGTTAATGATTATTTTCCCATCCTGTGATTTTTCCATCCCTGCAATCTTCATCCTAACCTGCTATTGAGCATTTGAAGAAAATAAAACAGCAGTTTTCTGGTATTAAATGGTGTCTGGTGTTTGGTCTGGCAGAGGTCTAGGGAGAGAACCCACTCTTATTGTCCGTTATGGCCTGATCCATGACTGTGTCGTAACAAGCCTAAAAACAACCTGTTCAAACCAGCCTGTATATCAGCAACATTCTGCATAAAACCATTTCTGAACCCGACTGTACCCCAATAAAGTTCAACACATTTCTGTCAGAACGCAACAATAGCCTGGGAAAATTCTGTTCAAACCAGACCACCATAATCCTGGCTAAATTTTCTTGTTTTTCTCACATCCAGACAAAATTCCATTTTATCCTATCTGTAGCACGACAAAATCTTTTTTTGATTAAATTTTATTCACGTTTGTCAGAATTCTGTTAATTTCTTTCATAATAGAACTCTTTCCCTTTTGCTGGGTTAAAAAATTCTATGTAAATTTTGCAGGTCCAGACAGAATTCTCTCTGAACCCCACCCGAGCCTACATTTTTGCAAACATTGGCTTTGTGTACCTAGGGCCAACAACACATGTGACACAAGCGTGCCAGTTTAAAAATTAACTTGCACATCCATGGGATTCCAACTAATACTTCAAGCTCTAGGTGGGGTCAGATAAGGAGCAGTATGCTGAAGCCTCAGGATGGAGCTCCCCCCGGGGACCAGACTGAGAAAAACTAAGACAAAACCAAGACAAAAACCCGTCTTATCCCTCTCCTCCCCCTCACCGCCTCTTTGTCAGGGCCGCTTGTGGTTTCTGACAAGCTTTCTCTTGGATGTGTGAAATGACCACCGGCGATCCACACGACTTTGATAGCTTTTCAGCTGACGGATGCAAGCAGGACGAAGACGCTTGTGGATCCATGACATTCATTGTGTAGAATTACTCTGCAATCAAACGCTGACATGTTCGCTGTTTTTGTAGCACTCACAGTGGAATAGAGAGTTGATGTTTGGATGATTTTTATTTCTCTAAGATCATACGGCCCACATGTTGACCCCCCCCCCCCCCTTGGTTGCAGTGGCTTGCATCATTCTCTCTCTAATATTGGTAGGGAACTTTATTTTATTTATTTTGTTGCGAAGGAAACATAATAAATACACCTCCGAATTTTAGACGAATGTGTGAGTCTATTTAACGTTAACACAAATACATCACAAATATTTACACGGTTTCAGGCACATTAAGTTTTATGGCACAAGAATGCACTCACTTTGAAAATAATAATCTGTAGTCTGCAGAAAAGGAACAAGTGGTTGTGGATGCATACGAGGGAAATGAACTCAATCTGTGGCATATTTACACTACTGAAGAGTTACTGCTCAGTCCAGCTGATCTGTCGCTCTAGGGATTTGAGAGGGAAAAAACTGACCAGTGAAACCTAGTTTGAAAACGTCTCTAGATTATACACTTTCTGTAACATCAAAAAAGTGTCCGACATGATATTTCTAATGAGCTTAAAATCTAATGAATAATTCAGAATCTCCGCTAAAGCCTCTCGTGCCTCCTCTGTCGGAGAGCCGTGCTTATGGATGGCTTTGGTTTAGAATGAGCAGCTGTGTCTAATCTTAGATTCTGTGTTATAGTCTCTCTTTAATTAAAGTCTGATCACCACACCATGCTTAAGTATTTAGTAGTATTAGCAATGATCAGAACAATTGTACATGTTTCCATTGCCACTAATAAAACAGTTACACTGACTGGGGAAGCTGGAGCTACTGTTATTATTATTGTACATTAATTAGGCAGGCGAGTCATGAAGCCAGCATAGGAATTACTAAACAGTCGTATGTATTTCTAGATGTCTTCAAAAGAGCTCAGGCACTAAGATCACTATTGTGGCATGATATGCGCTTTGAATGCACACTACAATGAACACTGGGCCGTAATCATTTCATTTCAACTAATTAGTGCAAACTCTGAGTCCCAGATATTCAAAAGCAGCTTTCTTTATTAGACTGGATGTTTGAACTTAATGATCAGTGAGCAAAGGCAGATAAAGTGGTGCTGTGCCCTGAATTCAGGAGTGAATGGTAAAAATGGAGAATAATGTGGTGTGATGGTGTGATCCAGGCCTACTGTAGCCTGCTATGCCTTTTTTAACCTAGTCTTGGGCTAAATGATTGGGAATCAAATGGAAATTTCCTTTAGTCTAATATTACTTTACTTTTCAGCCAATAGTATTCAACAAAACAGTCTCTCTCATTCTCTCTCTCGCTCTCTCTCAACCTCTCCGTCCTCCTAATCAGTCTCTCTAATTCTTCTAATTCTCTCCACACTTCCTTTTTCTCTTTGTTGAGCCAAGGAACGAAATTTCTCCATGGGAGCCCCCAGAGCTGCTAGAGTCACCAGAGCATCATCTCCAACATGGGTCTCCTGCCCTGGTTCTCCAGCTCATCACCTGACATGGCTACAATGACTACGATGACCACAATAGAGCTGCCAGCATCTGGCTCTGATCATGAACTCTATCTCTCATTTAATCAGAGAACCTGTGGGTTGGCTCTACCTTTGCAATTACTGCCTCCTGGATTAATCAGAATGTATCTAATAGATGTTCCAAGCTCCTTTTCTTGTTAGTTCTGTCTTTCTCTCCTCAACCAGGATCGACCTGAGGAGGATGGGTTCTCCCCTCGAGCCTGGTTCCGCTCTAGGTTTCTTCCTTATTCTAAGGGAGTTTTTCCTTGCCACTGTTGCCTCTGGCTTGCTCACGGGAGGCTTGGACCCGGATTTCCTTTCCTATGTCTGTACACGGACTCCATGTTTTTCTTTTCCATTATATAAACTGCTGCATTGAAGCTGCATTGAGACAACATTAGCTATACAAATAAATATTGATTGATTGATTGATTGAACAAAACCCAACCATTGGTTTGATATACAAATGTGTGATGACTGTAGAATGTTCTCCCTCATTTAAACTAAGAAGAATGTTCTCGCCCCGGCCAAACTGTTCCAGAATGATTTTCCCTCATCAGTGTTGGAGTAGTTACACAAAAAGTCATTTAATCCATGATATTCCTACAGCCCATTGTGCCTGGTGCAAAATTCCCATAAACACATTCAGTACCAGGCTCGCTAACAATAAATATGCTGGCAAACACAAGTGAGGCGATACTGTTTTGCCTCTTCGATCTACCATAGAAGGAGTATGATAAGTGACTTAGGGAAGCATTTTATATATTTTCTTGAATCATTAGTAAGTGACTGAGAGGCTACAGGGACTACATCTTTATAGCAGTAAGGCCTGCTGTATTCTAGTGAAGACCGTAGACAAATAACAGACAGTGAGCCTGGCCAGAGTCTAAAGAATCTGTGCGATCATGATTGGATGACCTCTGCAGGCACAGGAGAGGGACTCAGAAGGTTGTGCAGTTTAGTAGCAGTTTTAAGTTAGATTAAATAGCTTTAGTCATTTTGAATCGTGACAGGGTGATTCCACATCATGTTTACTGACAGAGCAGTTGAATGCTGAATGTTTCAGATCATCAAAGTAACTTTTAATATTAGACAGAGAACCAAAATTATGTTTTCATTTAATGAAAAATGTTCAGCACTACCTGCGGTGTGTAAAAATGAATTGCCCCCTTAGCTACTAAAACAAACAGCTAACCAAATAAAACAGACTATTGGGTTCAGTCTTACTAGCAACAACCAGACATGATTACTGCAAGACTTGTTTACTCTAAACATCACTGAAACCGAACCTGTCTGGCAATGTGAGAAGCAACTTAGAAGGTCTCAAACAGCAGCACATGATGTCACGTTTTAAAGACATTCAAATACAGAGGAAAGAAAAGCCAAAGTCACTAAAATCTTTTAGTCTGGAAAAGGTTATAAAGCCATTGCTAAGACTCTGAGACTCCACTTAACCACAGTGAGAGCCTTTATCCACAAATGGAGCACAACCTGATGTGTTGAACCTTCCTAGGAGTGATTAACCTACCAAAGAAATATATGTTTTAGAGTGCTGAATTGAGTCCCATTGAGATGTTGTGGTAAGATGTTTCAGTCCAAAACACTCCAGTGTAGCTAAATTAAAACAATTCTGCAAAGACCATATTTGGCTTTCAAAAAGGAGGACACGTAGGGCAGGGTGACAGACACCTGCACTGGGTGGAATGCCAGACTTGGGGTGGGGGCGGGGGATATCTTCCGCAACCACTATGTTATTGAACTTTAAAACATAATGAGTTTTTAACACTTTAACAAAACAAATAACCAATGCCTTCATTTCCTTTATCGCTACATAATCTTATTCTTTTACATTCAACTTTTGACCTTCAACAAGAAAATTAAAACATATCAAAAACTGTCTAGCTTTTACTTGACATACTTTCTCGTTTAGCTGCAGTTTTGTGTTTTGCAGAGCTTATGTGGGCATATACATCATTAGCACCTTTATTTGACACTGACAAATATGCAGGTATGATGCCAAAAGATGCGGGACAAAATGCATGTCTCTAAATTTATTCATGAACAGTGTCAGTGTTTGTTTTGTCTGCGTACCTCTGGATTTAGCCTCATATAGCAAACTGTGCTAGCTAACATCTCTGAAGAACATCAGGTTATTTTCAAACCGAGTTGATTTCTTAAAATCTGCACCAGTTTTGCAGGGAAGCAAGCTAGTGTTCCGTTAACAGAGATGGGGATCATGTGTATAACTGATATCTGCTTAGTACTGATATCTGCTACTGTGTGACATGAGAATGTGTATGTCTGTACATAGTAAACTGTCAAAGCAGGCAGACTGTGCAGACAGTACAGCTCTGAGAAAAGCATATTTGTTGTTGAACTCCCTTGCAGAATTTGGTGTGTTCTTAGTTTAGTGCGACATTTGGTAAACTCACACAGCAACATAAACTGTGTGTATCAGTTTGTGTATTACAGTAAAAGCCTGTGCTGCAGCTCCTCCCTCAGAACACAAACTCACAAAAATGTTTTCTCCTAGCTGAAATGAAGATTCTGACAGGTTCTACTTCTTAAGTGGATTCTAATTGGTTTTACTGCTGAAGAGGATTCTGGTTGGTTCTCCCACTGAAATGGATTCTGATTGGTTGCTGAGGGCAATAACTGAAATGCATTCTGTGTCCGAAACTTAAGGCAGATGTCTCAGTGCCTTGCTGCCTATGTCATGCTGCCTATGCCTCAGTGCCTTCAAAGGTAGCATTGTCCACTGTGGCAGTGCTGGTGTTTTCTGTTCTTTATTTTCAAACCACATCAGTGCTAGCACAGAGTATTACAGGATGTGTAAGGCAATGAAAGATACATCTACACTGCCTTCATAAACTGGTCGAATGGACAGACCTCAGCAGGCGGTGCTTTATATAGACATTAGATTCGGACATGACTGGGTACTTTTCTGCCTCAGAATATTTATGAGTAGGCATCATTTATACTGTTTCAAACACAGCCGTTGTGTGACCAATATTTTCATGAAACGCGCAGAACCTGGCGATATGATATGCATCATGATACGGGGGTATTGTAATATATTGATACTGTAAACAAGGTGATAACTTGGCATAACTTTTTTAAATGTAATTTTAGAAAACTGGCATAGTATAAAAAATACACCACTATATACACGTGTTTGCTAATGCTAATGTTAGCAGTGCCCTTACGCTACTTGTTTACGCTGGAATGGAAAAGTCTAATGGCGTATGATCACAACACCACATAAACACAGCATGAACTACTGTCTGCCACAAATCTTTGGATGTAAACTAATTCATACTCTGGTTTTTTTTTTTTTGAGAATACAGAGTCACTAAACATAGTATTGTGATACTCAAGTGTATGAATATTTTTGACACCCTACTGGGATATACGCCTGAAAACCCAGTAGTCATTTCAATACTTTATTTAGAAATTAATGCCACATACCATTTTCACATGCTCAAACAGCCGGACAGGCATGCATCATTCTTACAGGCATAAACACCCTCTGTCAGATTACACATTTATTGATTTTCTGTGTGAAAATAAGTTAGTACATCCTCTATAAGTTACAATCTTAAATAAAGGATTGTTCTGCAAATCTTAGTATGTTATTTCTGTGTATTTGCTCAGTTTAACATACTGGGAAAAAAAATACAATATTCTATAATATTCTATTCAATATTCTATCATTTTTGCACACTCCAATGAATAAATAAAAAGTGTAATCTGACCAGGGGTGCCCAAACCTCTGCATATAGCTGTATAAAGTAAATGTATGTTTTAAATGCACCATGCGTAATTAATACTGTTCTGTTAGATCGCTTAGTAACCCTAAGTAACAAAATTCACTTTCCCGTAATGCACTCATAGGATGTTCCTCACACTGTTCTAGAATGCTCTCCACCATTCACGCTGTTCTATGATGTTATCTCCCAGTCAATCATGCTGTTCTTGAATGTTCTACTCATTAACATAGTTCTACAATATTCTCTCCATTTAGAGGGATCTAGGATGTTCTCCGTCATTCATAGGGCTTCTCCTGCATTTACACTGTTTGAGAATGTTCTCCCAATCAGTGAATACTGGAGAAGAACATTCTAGAAGATGATTAAGTAGAAGATCTCCTGAAACAACTAAGCGAATATTTAAATGTTGGAAGTTTGAAATACTCAGAATAGCGTTAATAAGGAACATAATCTAGAACATGGTTTAATGTTAATGGAAAACATTCTTTAGCAATGTGAATTGGGAGAACATTGTAGAACAGTGCAAATCGGCAACAACATTCTAGTGTAGTGTGAACGGGGCCAACATTCTAGAATACAACATTTAACTTACTTTGGACTTGAGACTCAAAAACTGTTTTGGGAAAGATGTATGTTTTTTTTAATAGAGGTCTCACATGAACACCATCAGAACCTTAGATTGGTTACACTGATATTCAAAACATGAATAGGCTCGACTGTAATATCAGCACTATTTTCATTGTGACCACTGAAAGAAGTGAACATCCCCCAATCAAAAAGTTATTAATTTTTTTTGTGTGTTTTTTGGAAACACCCATAATATAGCTAAAGATTACAAAAATGCCAGCTGGTTGCAAGCTAATAAACTACAACAACTGTTCTGCACATGATATGTTTTCTATTTAGTTTTTAGCTATAGGCAGCATTAGAATGTGTCATGCACCCGTCAAGTCCTACACGGGCTATACCGCCTGTGAACTCCATTTCCCAGAACCCCTCGGATCACCACGTGACCTCTTGCTCCCAGCCGGCAGCCAATCGCAGAGCAGCATCGCCGGAGTACTGATTGTTTACACCTGGAGCTAGCTCTTTATAAGCTGTTCAGTCTCTCTACTCCTCGCCAAGTAACGTTTTTGTTTATTAGTACTTACTAAGCCTTTATTTTTTTATTGGTCATTTTTAGCTATGTTCACACCGCAAAATCTGCTTGTACTCCCAACGTGTTGCATGCTACACAGTCTTCCACAGAGCTTTAATGACATGCATGAAACAGGGATGTTTTTGAGGTAAATGCCTATAAACAAGCACAACGATCACGACAATGAAGATGGTGGTGGAAATCTCTGTGAGTAGGGATTCACTGCGCATGCACGTTAAAGGGCCTCAAGAAAAGCACTTGAAATTCTGCAGTCGTGGCTGAAAAAAACTTATCCCACTTCAGAAGCAGCAGCACTCAAATTATTACATCATTAATATTTTCGTCTCGCCGGCAAATTCAATTTGAGGCGAGGGGACCGTGTTGGAGAAACAAGGCCCCCCGCCGCGAGCTGTCAAATCGGCCAGATTACTCGGCTTTTTGAAGCTCCTGCCGTGTGCGCTTCTGCTTTACTTGCGAGATAAAATGCAGCTTTACTGGAGCTCGGTGGGGCTTCCTCTTTGATTCCCCGGTAACACAGCTTACTGTGACAACGCCTCGCAGGGGGTCTGTGTGTAGCTAATCTCTAATCAGGGATGAAACACGTTTGGAGTGGCGTTAGAGCTCCAGGTTGATCTTTTAAAGAACTCTTTGTGGAAGGGGTAATGGCAGAGAGTATCACACAGCAGAGATGATTTGTATTTTTTTTACTCCCTCTGTGATCTGAATGGCTGAGTTTAGGGGTGTTTTTCCTCTGTTCAAGAGCTACTCAAGGTGTGTGCCAAACCACACACTTCTGCGCTACTATGCTGAAATAACGCTCCAGTAGTGAGTTAGAATGAATGATAGTTGACCAAAAGTACCCAGATGCTGCTACATCCCACAAAATCAGAAATTTGCAAAAACTGAATACCTTTGAGCAACGTGACTCCAGCAGTGTGAAGGGATGTGGTTACATTTACATTGATTACTATTCACTAAGCTGAATGAAGCGCAAACTAATGCCCAGAGTGCCCAGTGATTTTTAAAGCTATCATGAGCTAAAAGAGTCCATCACAGATTTGTCAGGCTAAATACATAGTAAGTGTAGACCGTGGGCAAATAAAGTGCAAATATCACTTTTAATCTGAGAGTGACAATATGCATTTACCCTGAGTGATTATGCTCTGTATCATACCATTTGAACACAATCATAGATGAATAAATGAATATTCATAATAATTACATTGGATAACACCATTATAGCAGTAAAGGTCAACCAGTGTCTGAAACGATGCCCTTTTTCCATGTAAGGTGCTCTGTTTTGGGAGACAGCTATTCTGTAACAATGTGACTCCTACCCTAGTGGACAGTACCCGTAGTGTAATGTGTTGAATATGACATAACATAACTACTGTGTGAGAGTGATGAGTAAACCTGTCTAATGTTAAGAGAATGAAATTACTTGCCTAAACCTAGAATTCCATGTTCTACATAGTGCTCTGTTGTAGACGAATGGAATTTCTGTTCCATAAAATTGTCTTTTATACAGCATTCCAATGTAGGGAATGGTGATCAAATAGTGTTCTATACAGTGCTTGAATGTAGGGAATAGTGATTAGGGAGCAATTCCACCCCCTAATAGTGTTTTATCTAGTGACTGAACATAGGGAATAGTGATTAGAAGCCTTCTCAGCTCCAAATAATATTGTTCTATACAGTGCTCTAATGTAAGGAATAGTGATCAGGGACCATTACTTTTTTCCTATATTAGTGTTCTATGTAATCTTCCAGTGTAGGCAGTAGTGATAAGGGACTCTTTCTTTTCCCTATAATAGTACTCTATATAATGCTTCTGATTTGTCAGGACCAGATGTCTGATCACACTCTCCGAAGTACTGTGGTCACGAATATCAGTTCCTGTGTCCACTTCCTGCTGTGTACAGTGCCTTGAAAGAGCACACAAAGAAAGCAGTCCGTTTCCCCCCACCTCTCTCTCGCACTAACAACCGCCAAATAGACAATAAACACAGTCGATGATCCGGCTGTCAGGACCTGGAATTTCATAAGGCCAGATCAAATTATGAGAGTGCTAGAGGACGGCGAGGGGAAGCTCTGCGCTGGATTAAGGGCAACTATCTCAAGGCTGCGTTTCTCCGATAACCGCACCTAAGGCGACCTTTTCTCAGGCACACAATTACCTAGCCGCGGGCCTCCCTCCTCGACTGCTCGGCTTTTGAATTTCATCAGGGGTTTAATTAGTATACAAATAAAACCCCCCTTATCTCCCTCTCGCCCTAATTGGCCTGTCTTTACGGCTGCCTGATGTGTGGGAGAGAGGGGCCCTGTAATTAGGGTGACCGTGTTCACCTTTCTCTCTTTCAGATGCTGCAGCATTCCGGGGCCCCTAGGGGCCTCCTGGATGAAGCAGAAAGAAGCTAGAGAGAGAGCCCTGAGCTGCGTTGTTGCTGTGCAGGCAGCAGGCAGGTCCCTCTGGAGGGTCCAGACTGGGGGGTGGTGTTTGTTCCCATCAACAGTAGCAGAGTTGTACATAAATACCAGCATATGGCATATGAAGTGATGTCACATCTTATCTGGAACAGGCACATAAAAAATGCATCCATCTTAAGGTGGCAATTCAAGTACATTAATTTTAGAATGTTAGCATTGATTGAAATCAATTAGCCAAAACTAAATGCCTAAAGTTATTTCAAAAGTAAATATTAAAAATTGCTTGATGCCTTGTTTGGGATGGGTGCTAAGCAATGCATCCACTAGAGGGCAATCTAGAGTCCAAAGGTACTGCCAACAACAAATATGGTGATAATGGAGGAGGTCATAATGATGTACCTACTACAAAAGAGATAGAGTTTTGGACGGTGGTGGTTTGTGAGCTCATTAAATACATTGTGACTTGTGGACAGAGAATTCTTTTCATAATTAGGATTTTTAGGTGTCCACTTTTTAGCTCTGTGGTCTGGTTGCTACTGTGAGCCAGATGTTAAAATGTCCAGTCTCACTCTGAATGATTACTATTTCATAACTCTGCATTACTGTTATATAAAACTGTATATATAACTGGCAGATATTCCACCAGGCACAAATAATCAACTTACTCCACTTGGGCAGGCGTGTATTTAGTATATACCACACTATATAGCATGCAAAGCATTAGTGTACAACTAATGGTGCATACTACCTAGTACAGTGATAGGTGGATGCTTACATGCTTACATTAAGCTCTCTTTTTTGAAAAGGTGATAGTTCAAATGCTACAGTCAAAATGCTACAGTATAGCAATTAGCACACTCCATCATTTACCAAGCCTTGCAGCTTTGAAGAAGAACCTGTAAAGAACCTGTCTTATCTCTCCTCCTCTTCCTCCTCCCTGATTCACTCTAGCCGAAGTATATCGATTAGCCTGAGCCGACACTCCAACAACTTAATATCAGGTGACAGCGGGGAGAGCTCTCAGAGTAATTAGAGTTCAGGTCAGGGGCTGGTGGGGGAGAAGGTGGGCTGAACAATTAAACGCCTGTGTTATTAAACTTGATTCATCCCTCACTCCTCTATCTCTCCTGGACGGGTGCCGGGGGTTTTGGGCCACTGGGCATGGTGAATTGGACTGAATTGGACCGACCTGCAAACGATTGCCTATTTGGCTGCTGCTCTGGCGCCTCCGGTCACGTTCCAGTGGCGCAATAACAGGGGGTTCCAGTGGCTACAATAACCAACTACAGGGTAGTGAGACTGAGACCAAGCTGCAGAAGAAAACACACACCACACACTATCAGACTGCACTGGCAATTCATGCAATTATATGCAAACCCAAAAAAGTGCATGAAGAAAAGCATTCAATGTTCAAGAGTTATCAACTCTCTGTTAGTTTCTCAGCTACATAAAAGCAATTAAATGTATGTTACATGCCCGAAGGTTTGTAGACACACTACAGTTCTTTTGAAATCAGGGCTATTAATAGGTATTTTATGCTTATTTACTGCAAAGACAACCTCTACTCTTCTGGAAAGGCTTTACACTCTAAATGTTAGATATGATGACTACATGACTATATATGCAGTACATGACTATACATGCAGAAATCTACCTTTCCAGGCTGTAAAGGGGATATTGGCACTTTTCATGCTACTCCAGAGGAACTGTCACCTTCTATGTAAACATCAGAGAAAAAATTTAAATGCTGGGAAACAATGCATTATATGATGCCTTTAAACCTAACACACACTCTAACCCTACTCTTAACCTCAACTTAAAATCTTATCCTAAACCTATCACTCACTCTAAACCTACAACTAACATTCATTCTAAGCACACTCTTCATCTTAACCCAAAACCTAAAGCTAACACTCCTTATAAATCTGAACCTACAACTAACATTCATTCTAACCACATCTTTAACCTCAACCCAAAACCTAAAGCTAACACCCACCTTAACTCTAAATCTACCACTAGCATTCATTCTAACCACATTCTTAATCTCAACCCAAAACCTAAAGCTAACACTGACTCTATCATTAACCCACAACTAACAACCATTCTAACCATATTCAGTCCTAACACTCACTGTAACCTTTCACCTAACACACACGCCTACACTGACTTTAACATCAACCCCAAACCTGACACTAAATCCATACATAGCCAGATATTTTTGAAGCATTTTTGAAAAGGACTGACATCATGTTATTTACATGTGCTTGTCTGTAGATGTATTCATGTAAGCAGGCATACATGAATTTGGTTTTACTTTGGGTTGTACTGAGGAGTGCTGTGCTGTACTGTGATCAGGTCTTGTAAATTGGGTCGTCTCAATTTCAAATATTAAAAATACTTCAGTGGTTCTGAAGATACATGACTTGATGATCATTAACCAAAGGCAGATTCAATATGACTCCATAAGTCAATTGGGTTCAAATGCTAGAAGTAGTCAGCTTGGAAACAAAGCCTCGACAAGCTGTGGGTATTCTTTTGCTTTTTAGCTTTCCAGCAAAAATTAGACTTTGAATATGCATGAATTATCGAATTATGAAGGTCAGACAGCCTGCAACAATGTCTGTAACACATCATTGTCACATTGTCAGAGAATCTGTGCTTTGCCTTTGCAGCACACTCTATACTTTGTGCAGTGTGAAGAAATGGTTCAAAGTCAAGCCAAATTATTTATAACATTTCAGTAGTTGAACTACTTCTTGTGGAGAATATCTGGTGACTTGTAGCTCTCCAGAAATACTCTGCTTGGAGCAAAGTGACATGATCCCATAATCACACATAGTAAGCAGCTTATGGTCGGGTGGAAGGTGTCTGAGCAGGTCGCTGTCACTGCACTCTCGTAACCATGACTGTGCGTTAACTAAACATGACAATTTACTTAAAAACACAGATTTAAACTGAAAAGCTACAAACATTTATGCAATGATATATTGCTCAGTGTTTAGTTGTTAAGGGTCCATATCTTACTTTTTCTTTCACTTTATTCCTTTGGGTTTTTTGATGTATTAATAATTATAACAGTTATAATAAAATAATAATAACAATAACAACAGCAACACATTTGTATGGGTTTATGCACCTAAAACAGTCAAAATTCATTTTTGTGTGACAACTACCCTTTAAATAGATTTTTTTTCTGTTAATTTTTTTTAAGACACTCTAGACTTTTTTGACCTGACCTTTTCATTAAATCTGAAATATACTGATTTGTAATGATAAATTACATGAGGGTTTGTTGACATTTTAATACTTCTTCTCAAACTGTGAAAATACATCATTATTGTGAACCAATTTCAATGTCATTGACCTTTAAAGCCACATCTACTAATTTTCATGATTCTTCTCTATATATGATCTGTAGTTTTTGTGATTCATTTATGAGTAAGAAGTTTGTCTTCTCTATGGAGAGATTTTTTTAAATGTTTTTTCTGCAATTGTCTTCTATTGGATTTAAGTTGGCCAGGACTAAATTTGGTTTAATGTCAGATTGACCAAAAAGCCAATCAGAGATAGCAAGATGTTTATGTCACATACCTTGATAAAGTGCATGAACTCCGCTGACAATTAACAGTCATCAGGTGTGTCTGGTCTCTGTCAAAATTCTTTTCAACCGCTGTTCTAGAACAAAGATAAACATCTTATTTATTTTATTTGAGAGAAAT
Organism: Semaprochilodus insignis; assembly: GCA_034552555.1. Classification (NCBI taxonomy): domain Eukaryota; kingdom Metazoa; phylum Chordata; class Actinopteri; order Characiformes; family Prochilodontidae; genus Semaprochilodus; species Semaprochilodus insignis. The sequence continues at coordinate 24,209,321 of CM067478.1, read as the reverse complement.
GAGGGCATATTTTTCCTCCTCATCCAGATTTTTCCTCCTAGTCGTCATATGTTGAGTTCTTCATTATTAGCAGCAGAATGTAAACTAGTTAAGATTGATTTACACATATCTGTGGTTCTTAATCCAGTTCTTAGACATGCTTTAGAGATTCCTCTGCTTAGGTTATTTACGTTTTCATGGCGATTCCATTGATGATCATTTTGCGGTCTGACACACCCTCACAGTTGTGGGCACCAGCAGCTCTCAATTTTTTAAAGTATTTTACTACTATTGAACTGCATTAATATATAAATATATATTGAATGTAGCATTGGTAAATGCTTACTCTGTGGCATATCTTTAGTATTAAAATACATTTTTAAATATTTAAAAGCAGTAGACATGGGCTTTAATCACTTTCACACCCTGAATTAATATTGAAACTGAAAAGCTTGACAAAAAAAAAAAAAACATCAGCGCTAGTTCAATCATTTTTCAACCCTTAGAAGATCAAAGGGCATTCTGCTTTATCTACAGCAAAGATCATAAAAAGCCAACTGGCCTAAAACAAAACTTATTACTTTTTTTTATTCACATTTGGCAGCAAGATAACAGGAAAATTATTTAAAAGGACTTGAACTGCCACAACCGGTGATGTTGCCATGTAATGGTAAATCAGAAAAGGCTTAAAATGACTAATATTCATTAATGACAGGGTTGTCTATCATCCAAACACTGAGCATTATCAGGAATTAAAAGGAATTAAAATATTTTCTTACTTTTAACAAAGACAGCAGTGAGGTATGAGGAGGACCTGAGGCAGTTTGCATACCCATCACACACAATCTCACTGTCGAATATAAATCGATATACCAATACAATAATTTTGTGATTAAGAACAGTTTGATTACCAGAAAATAATAAAATACTAACACAATGTTGACCATGAAATGTCAACCTTCACCAGAACGATCAGTCAACGATCAACAATCTGTCTTGATTCTGCCTCTGCAGCACCTCCTTGGTTCAACTCATCTATAGGGACGCACAAAAAAAGGTAAATACAAGAGAAGGAAACCACGTCACACACTGGAAATCAGTTAACCAATGTTAATCCCCTAATGACACAGGCCATCCTGTGCTGCACTGAACACGGCAGTAGACTACAAGAACAAGGTGTTGTGGTCACGCTCCTACCTGTTAGTTAAGCTTAACTGTGTGAGAAACTGGCACAGCAAATTACACAAAGCAGCAGCAATGTGAATTTCTGTTAGCCTGTATGTGGGGTTAGTGCTATATTATCTATTAGTAGAGGGGGGGTTGCTCCAAACAAGACTAATATTACATCTAAATTGAGGTTTATCTATCAATCCAGTTGCATCAAACTGTAAACCTAATTTACGCATAATCGGGTTTACATTTTTCTAATCACAAATTATATTTACATTAAAACAGCTCCATTACTTTAAGCCTATTTAAACTTTGTATAGAGATTATATTTTAACATTATTTAAACAAGGACAAGGGCAAGGGCAAAGCACCTCAGGGAGCTGACTTGTAACTCTCAAGTTCTCTTGCTCAAGGTTAGGAGATGAAGATTCTTCCCTTAAGGTGGCACTATTAACACTCAGGTAGCCTTAGGGTACATCACTAACGTAGAAGAAAAAAAAAAACAAACCACGGAATCTTACTAATGCACATACATCTGTAGCTACTATAACTGGGTGTACATGAAGTAACCCAGATAGCATAGATAGTGTTAAATAGATAGCGTTGGGCCAGAGGCTAGACAGCTGTGATTGGTTTTGATTCTTATTTACATTTAAGGGCCAATTCTGATATTAATGTTGTGGTCCTGCAATGTAGTTGAAGCATAAGGGGCACAGGAAATTATCTTGCAGCAGATCCATGTTTGGTTGATTTTTTTTCTTTATTCACTTACTGTTTTTTATTTAACCAAAACTAGAAAGAGGTTTTCATTCTGAAACTGCCTTTGATGCATATTGATTATTAAGAAGTAATATTACTATTTGCATGCTCTGCAGTAAAAAGTAGTGGAACATCCTCAGGGCCATATCTGAGCTGAGGAACAAATTACTCAGGTACTCAGGTAAAGGTAGTAAAGGTACTCAGTTGTACCTGTGTGCCATGTATCTGTTAGTAGTAATCATTTAACATTGTGTGGGCCAGTTCTGGGTCTCATGCATTAGTTCTGGTTTTACAGTATGGGTCAGTTTTGGGCCGAGGACCCAGCCAGAACTGGGCCAACACAAAAGCAAGCATGTGGCCCAAGCATGTGGGCCAGATAAAGTCTGCTATATGGAAAACAGCTGTAGATACCACAGATCCACCTTTGGTAATGTGCAGCGACTTGACACTAAAAAGCAGTCAGTGGTCACTCATTTTTAAAGAGCACTGTGGTTAGAGAGAACAAGAGTTAGTAATGTGAACTTTGGTGATGCAAAGTGGTCCGAGTCAGCAACATCACTCAGTCTCGCATTGCCAGACAAAAGGTACCGTCAGGTGCCTTTTGCCACCAGGGGCGTTTTAACTTGCTTGTAACTTGCTCATGCTAGTTAGACACAAAAAAACCTTAAAATCTTGGTTATTAACAAAGGTGCTCACTGAGTTGCTGCCAGTCAGTAGCTGGGCTAAGGGCTTAAATATCTGTTTCATTCTGACACTGTTCACCTTCACAAAGCTGAATTAGCTTCTTATTTGAATTTCTCATTCCACCTTAAAGGGTGCAGCAGTTACGTCAAGCACCATTTAAGGTAAAATGAGAAATTCTAATTAGTCTAATTAGTCAGCTTTGTAAAAGTGGACATTGTCAGGGTGGAATGAAGATTCAGATAAGGGGCTAACTTTAACCTTGTCTTTGGAATTGGCATTTCAGGATGTGAAAAGCAGCCTTCAAAAAGACATGCACCATGATTTGACCATCTATAGGGCTAATCGTTTCTAGTCACCTGCCACCCGCGTCCACCAATAAGAGATCGAATCACAATTGTGTTATACAAACTGTCCAGGCGTGTGGAGTATATGGCTGTGGGCGAATCGCTGGTTGTAAGCATAACAGCAATTTACTGTTGTTTGTACACTGTACATCAAGCAATAGGATCAAGCCAACAGAATCATGTGACTTCATGGCTTGAAACGTCATCAATTTTTGAAAAACTCTTTTTTTGCTATTTGCATTTTTCGCTTTTCAGCTTTAGCAATATCATATTTTCCCATCTCATCATAGAGATATTTGGCTGTTTTATTAATTATCAATCAGGCTTTTCCATTCAGGTTTTTTAAAGTTCGCAAAATGTTGGTGGATGAGAAAGGTCGCTAGTGACTCCTGCACTGCCATTCATTCCTGCACTGACCAACAATCAAACCATTAAAATCCATACGGATTATGGCTGTAAATGTGTACTGGAATGAGTAGGCAGTCCATTTCCAAATAAAGCTGAAGTTTGCTTTGGCAAGTTCTATTTTAAAATTTTTGTTCCATCTTAAACAATACCGCATTCTAGGACTTACATAACATAGTGCCTGTAACTGCTGCAGCATTTAAGGTGCATGGGAGAATATGAATAAAAAAAAAATGAAAATAGATGTTTATATATATAAAAAAAAACAACAACCCTGCAGCACCTTCACTATGAAGCACACAAACACAGACAACATAAGTAGCCAGTAAAATCAGAGAACTGAGCTGTACAAAATCAGCAAACTTAAACCTAACCCTGATCACCAAAAGCCAGTAACTAATCACTGCCATGGTGGGCATGAACAATATCTGTTCAGGTCCTCCCTTTAAAGTGCTGAAGCTATATTAGCCATTTGCGTTTTGACAACAACAACAATGTTTTTGTGTTTGGATAGTCTGAAAATAACAGACTCTACAGGATGGAGTCTCACTGTTAAACCTCTACAGTTTCATTTTTTAGCCACTACATGAATTTCAAATTCAAACACTGGCGCTGATAACAGTCTGAAGTTCGGCATCGGTTGCAGCGCAGTGCTTGGGGGACTGATAAAAGGTAGAGTTTAACAGAAAGCATTTGATTCATTTTCTGCACTCACAGCGTCTTAACCAATTCGGCTAATTAAAATATTCTGTCTCCATTCTATTGGATAAGCCTGTGGTCAGTCTGGGTATGCCAACGTCATAGTGGAAATGAAAATCTTAATTAAAAAGACAAATTCAGCCCAGGTAAGCTTGTGCTTTAAACCACCCCTGTCTGGCATGTAATATGGACAAGAACCGCCTGGTACTGTGGGAAGAGGAAATTTGCAAAACAAACTGCACTGTGTAGCATCTGGGGATTTAGAGACCCCTATGATGAAAATGTGTAACTGCTTGCAACGTGCTGAAGAACAAGCAGATGAGAGTCTTTTTTCAGTCTGTGCTTGCCATTATTGTGTTAAGGCATATGGTGTGGTCCAACACCTGACTTTTAGGTGTTTATTTTAGGCTTTAGAGGGTCACTTACAGTAGTGCACAGACACCAGTTCTTCTTAAGCTACTTTAAACTCAGCTCCTTGATCAGCTCTGTACGTTTGGCTCAGTTCTTGTTTGTGCAAATGCACCCTGACTTTAATATTAGCCTACTTGTTGACGTAGTTAAAGTTTGGATAATAACGGTATGCTCAGATCCCGTTCCCCCACACCGCACCCATACCATTCATCACTCTCTGTTTCATTGGGGTAAGTTTATCTCTCTCCTTTTCTCTGTTTGTGTTCATGTGCTGAGGCTGTAAAAAAAGAGAAGGCATTTTGTTTGTTTTGACAGCTTTACTGTAACCATAGAGTTCCCTATGTCTGAGTCACAGTGTAGTTGCGGTGACAGAGCTGGAGCAGTATTACTTTCTCATTCGTCATACTTACTTTGCATTTTTGCACTACAGTGTCCTCCCTCTTTCCCTCCCCGATGGTGCAAAATGTCCAATTTCTGAGCATTTTTCACAGTTCAGGAAGCAGCGGAGGTGTGTGAAACTAGGAGGAAGCTGGCATTGCCTATAAGACTTATACAAGTAAAAAAGCTTTGTTTTGATTGGCTGTCCTCTATTGCGCCTTGTTGAAAAAAATATTATTTTCAGCATGAATGGGCAGCGCTAAGCGCCTGTAGATTAGGTAGAGGTAAATGTATACAAAAGCGTTGTTGTTTGTGAAATCACAAAAATATAAATTAGTACTAATTTGTTTTTAATAGGTTGTTTCCATATATACTACCTAGTTATCATATATTCTTTCCATATATACTAGTTTATACATTACATTAAACTCTTGTTTAAAAAACCAAAAGGAATGGGGCCATTTTTTATGGAATGGGCCATTTAATGCCCCAAAGACAAAAACAGCAATGATGTATAAAATAACATAAATGTATTGTAAATTTGTGATTTATTGAGCATAATTACTATGATGCACTGTTTACACATTTCAGGGTGGTAAGATGCGTGTTTTCTTTGTAAATAGGTTCCAAACTAGATGTTGTCCTAAGCTGTAATCCTCCACTGAACTCTTCTGATGTTGGTAAGCGTGTGATAGGTAACCCCTGCGGGAATGGACAGCGCAAACTCTCGCCGAGGTAAATTCCGAATGTCAGTATTAGGCGAGCAGTTCCTGAAGCTTGTCATTAATTATGGGCAAAAATCCAGACAGAGTCTGAAATCAAAGTGTAGAAAATAAGCCCAACACCATCCAGATCCAGTGAAATGAAAGTGAAGTGAGCAGGAGGCACCCCATCACCCTGCCAGGCTGCTTACGCCCAGACGTTTATTTATTCAGCCTGCTTTTCCCTTCCATCTGAAGCTCTTTCAGTTTTATCATTGAAAATGATTTTGATTCCAGAAAAGTGGAGTTAGTGGAAGAATACTATTTACTCTGCGTATTGATTCAGACTCTAAGAAAGGTTGACTCTCACTCTGAGAGATGGGAATGTTTTTTCTTCACTGAATCGATACGTAAAAATGAAAGGCAGTGCTGTTTATTTATTTATTTATTTTTAATGCTGTGTACATACATAAAGAAGCGTGTATTATTTCTGACTCGGTTTCATTTCCAATTTTTTTTTTTTGCCACATGAATGGCCCTCACTAAACAGTCAAGCAAACAACATGAAAGCGTGTCTTACACAGACTCATTCATCACATGCAGCTGCCAGAGATCAGCGCCGTATCTCTCCTACACTAACTCTTAACAGTCTCAACACCAACAAAAGATGGAGCTTCAATTCAATCATCTGCACTCTGTCCTCAACAGCTCTCTCCCTCTCTCTCTCTCTCCACTACTCCTTGTCCTCCCTCTCCCTTCTCTCCATTTTCCTTTTCTCGCTCGATGTCTTTTCTTTTTCTCTCTCTTTGCTTACTAAAGCTTTCTCTTCACCTTCTCTGTTTCCTTTCTGTCTATTCTTTTATGCTCTCTTCAGTTCTTACTAAACCTTTCTCTTTGCTCTCCCATCTTTATTTTCCCTCTTTCTGTCTCTTCTCTTTCTTGCTCTTCCTTTCTTACTTAACCTTTCTCATCACTATTTTCCCTTTCTTTTTATTCTTGTTCATGCTCTTTTCATTCCTTGCTAAACCTTTCTCACTGTTTCAGTTTTCCCTTTCTCTCTTCCTTTGTCTTTCTCTTTCTTTTTTCTCTTTTTTCTCCTATTTGTTTGTTCTTCTTCTATTTCTCTCCACTTTCACTGTCTCCCTTTTTCTTCTTCTCTTGTTCTCAGTCTGTTACTGTCTCTTTGTCCTCTTTCTCTCATCTCTTTATATCTATATATTCTTATCTCGCCTCTCTCTCCATCTTTTCCTATACCACTTTCTCACCTCTCCTGTTCTTTACCTCTGTTTCTCTCTCTATATCCAATTTCCTATCAACCTTTCTTTCTATTTTTATTCTCTTTTTCCCTTCTCTTGTTCTCTTTTCTAAACCCACTCTTCCTATTTTTACCTTTTTCTATGCCTTCTCTCCTTCCTTTGTACCTTCGCCTATACAAGTGTCTTGCCTCTTTCTCTTCACCTGTCTTCCTTATATCAATTTTCCCCTCTCTAAACTCTTTGTCTCTCTCCTTTTTGCTTTTTCTTCCTTCTTTCCTAAACAGATCTTCTTATTCCCACTCTTTCTCTCTGTTTTCCCTTTCTCTGCCCTTTCTCACTCTCTCCTTTGCTTTTTCCTCTTCTGTTTCTCTTTTTCTCACCATGTCCTCTTCTTTTTCTTTGTTGCTCTCTCTTTCTCCATCTGCCTGTCCCTTTTTCTCTGTCCATTCCACCCTTTCACTCTTTTCCCTATCTAGCGCTTTCTCTCTCTTCCTCCTATCTTTTTTCTCCATTTACTTTTTTCCTCTATTACATTTTTCTCCTTTCTTTCTCTTAATTTCTCTTCCTTTCTCTGTACCCCCCTCTCTCCCTCTCTCTCTCTCTCTTTCTCAGATCTTCCTAGGGTGACTCACAACTTCCTCATTGTGAACTTCGTTGTGTGTTTGATGCCTCTAAGCTGAGAGCTGACAGCAGCCTCTAGAGAGAGAGAGAGAGAGAGAGAAATAGAGAGAGAGCTTATAGGATAGAGGGAGAGATCAATCCAAGCATCAGCAAGTTTTCAGCAGCAACAACAGGACAAACGTCAGAAAAGAGACACACACACAGAGAGAGAGAGAGAGAGAGAGAGAGGGAGAGAGAGGGGGGTGCAGTCAACGAGAGGAAAGTTGAAGACCAATAAGAAAAAAGAACAATGAACGAGAAGTAAGAGAGTGAGAGAGATGTCATAGAGGGAGGAAGAAAGAAAGAAGGTGGCACAGAGTGTTACATCAAATTAACAAAAATAAGTACATGCAGAAAGAGAGAAAAGAATCTGGAGTGTGACAGAGAGAATGAGAGAATGATGGAAAAAATAGGGAGCTGGAGAAAAGGGAGATGGAGAAAATGTAGTATGAAGAGGAGACGACAGAGAGAAAGACAGATAAATGGAGTAAGAAAATGAAAGACGGGTGAGGGAGGGAGAAAAGAGTAGCAAAGAGAGAGAGAAAGAAGAGAGGAAAAGAATGAAAGAGGCTAGAGAGAACAGGGAGACGCAAAGAAGAGAACTGGAGAGAAAGACAGAAGAAAGAACTTAGGTAGGTAGAAAGAGAGAGAGAGAGAGAGAGAGAGAGAGAGAGAGAGAGAGAGTCTGGCCCAGGGGAGCGCACCTCTAGCAGACACAAGATCAATTCTCTCCATCTCTCTCCCAGATCCTGATAACAAGCATCAGGCAAGCAAGCCCTAGAGCTGCCTCGTCTTTGAAATGTTCAGTCTAACACACACACACACACACACACACACACTGTCACAATACTGTACAAAATCTGGAGCAAATTTTGGAGGCTGGAAGACTTTTTGAGCTGTTTTGAATAATTATCCCTTTCCAGGTATTACGTTTAAAAGCGTACTCAGCAGCTTCGGAGGAAGTTAGCTGAACACTGTTGTTGTGAAACTCAACAGTCAAAGAAAGCTCCGCCCCCAAAACACAGATACACACAGTGTCTAGGCTATAACACCTGAATGCAGAAACAAAATGATGACACAAGTGGACACTGACACACCAACATAGCTAGCTAACACAGAAGCTAGCTGTAATAAGTCAAATTAATACTTAATTGTTTATACTATTAATACTACTATAAATTATACAATATCTGTTATGTCTATTCACTGACTACTAAAATTACTGAGTACCTACTATGGATAACTGTAATTACCAGTTCAAGAACCGCTATGGATTATTCAGGGGCAAACTGTGGCTATTAAATACAGGCCTTTGATTTGAATCAAAAATGTCAAAACTATTTTTGTACATTGCTGGCTTTTACATTATAAGAAAACTTGTTGTTGTACAGACAAATAGAACTACTCCAAAACTGCTTAACCTACATTAAAAGTGTGGAACGTTTTTGCCCTCTATGCCTTTCTATGCCAGCTCTATATTTTATGCTGAATGTAAGTTTTACGGAGGTACTTTCAGCTAAGAGCCTTGACTACCTCTGCTGTTGTCCGTTTTGTATTAACTAACTGAACTATGGCTCATAGTTCTAGACAGTGATGTATCTAGAACTCCCAGAAAGCCTCCCAGAATGACTTTTCTTATGAAACTGGTTTCACCCACTGTAAATCAAAACATGATTGGTTGGTTTTGTCACTTCCTAATCATGCTGTTGGTTACAAGCCTTTTAAGCCCAGCTCCTGAAGGCTGAAACAAATTCTCAGAATGGACAAATGCACATAATAGACCACCAATGAGCCAGTGGTACAACTAGGAATAATATAGTTACTACTATGGATTATTCAGTAACTACTATGGATTATTCAGTAACTACTATGGATTATTCTCTATCTAATATGAAATTAATACATATGTTGTTTAGTTATCGGTGTGAGGAACTTGAGTTTAACATGCTTAGAGTTTAAGGGGTATAATCCATGATTTTGTTTAAGCGGGAAGAGAAGCATTGCTCGTTTTTTATGAACTGCGACTGACGTTATCAGGAAAAAGTGGTCATTTTGGTGCGAAGTCTTTGAATGAATCTGTGGCGCATTTAAAGTGCAGCTTTGCCTTTGTGCTTTGTCTTTGTACAGCTGAGTCACGTCACACTGTAAACAGTCAGCAAACAGAGGAGGCAGACAAAAAGCAGGAGGAAGCGCAGGCCCACTTGCAGAACCATAACATAATTTGTGACAGTAAATTAGGCCAAGGCTGTGCGGTTTGGACGGTGATTGTGGCTTGCAAAGTTATTTGCCAAGACCGCAGCGCTCAACTGAAAACACACCGCGCGAGGAACAAGCCTGCTTTTGGTTTCCACCACAGACACAAGTGGTAATGATAAACACTCCAGTTTACGCAAAATACAGTTCCTTCCTGTATGTGTGTGTGTATATTCACTCCGTTTGCTTTTGGCCAGCATCGTTTTCACATTTGGCCATCAAAAGTTTGGGGCACACCTAGCATTTAAAATGTTTTTTTTACTGAAAAATGTGTTTATTCCTTGTCTATTAGCAATAACCCTTTCAAACCCTGTGAATCATTCTGAGAGTTTGGCAGCGGTCTCTTGTTTAAATCTGCTGCCAGAGGAATTAGGATACATACATCTGCACGTTAAAACACATGAAACATATCCGTCTGTAAGATCAGCATTTTTCGTGTGTCAGTTTGTTTTCTGTCGCTGTACAGTACAAATCAGCATTACATCACAACAGCAATGAACATATACTGTGTTTACATGCTTGCTGTAGACAGATGACGATAAACCGGATATTCCATTGTTTTCACATTCTGCCACCGCAAGCAGCAACTTTCTGCAGACCGCAGCAGTAAGTGAAACTCTCCGTCAAGAGTGCAATTTTTCCAGATTTTGTCGTCAACTGTAGTGGAATTAACTGAATGTTGATTTTTTGGGGAGCCATTGATGTCAAACCCCTTGCTGTTGAATTCCAGATGAACCCAGTAGTATACAACAAAAAGAGGCCACAGAGTGTTCTCCTGACTTTTTCACCTTAAATAAACTGTGTACACTGCTAAAGCCCTGCGCTGATAATCACTGACACAGCGATCGCTATGCCAAACTTTAGCACATACTGCTATGAGGTGAGCAATGACACAAACATATAAGTGCATGATTACTACTGTGTGAATGGTGCAGGAAACGATGCACTAGAACAAGATTATAAGGCTTACTCAACAAAGATATAGGAAAAGATGGAAACCTTTACAACTTTATGTGCTTAATTTTTGACATTTAATCATGAACATGCGCACGCTTAATTGCAGGGCTTAATAAAGCAGTATTCTCTTTACAAAAGTGGACAATCAAAAACTTGACCCAAACCTAAACCCATTGAATTTACAACTGTAGGTAGGAGTGACACCTCTCTCCTTCTCATGGGAAGGGCTTCAGATGCAGTAGGAGAATCTTTGTTGTAAATAAGCTGTTGCTGTTAGCATAATGTTGCATAACGTTACTGTCCAGAGAAAAACAGGCTCCAAAATTATAAGTTTACAGAAAAGGGTAAATACATTCTTTACTCTCAACAGAAGCTAATGTAAAGAGATTTCATTCCAAGCGATTTTTGGAGCATTTCTATTGGTCCATGCATCATCAGTTTTCACTCAATTTAAAGAACAGCTATTGATCTCTAATGATGTAGAAAAATAAAAAGTAACAAAACAAGTGACATTTGTTATGTATGCCATTTGTTGTGTGTGCTGGGCTGTGAGGGTAGTGGCGTGGGTTTGCTATCCACCATGTTTGGGAAATGTGTGGTGTAGTTGACATAAATGCTGCCCAGCCATATCAGTGAGTGCTGAGTGCTGGCTGAGAGCCCAGGAGGAGGATGGCGAGGGTGGCAGTGAGGGCAACTGGATGGCGGGCTAGTGCGAGGACACACTGACTGCGGCGTGAGTTAAGTTGTTGTTTTTTGAGTAATAATGTGTTTGTGTTCTTTATGCCAATGTTATTATTGTAACAATCTAGAGTAACACCATGATCAGCACATCTAACAAGTTCACCTGCAAACTGAACAAACTGAAAAGCTCAGTCACTTTGTAAGTTATTTTGCTGCAAGCAGTCACAGAACTCTATCTTGTCTGAAGTGGATGTATTGTACTTTGAAAAAACTGAATAATAAGGAAGAAGTCCACAACTGCAAGTGCTGTAAACAACAAGGAGCATTTGTTTAACAAACATTCAGAAGCCCAGAATCAAAATAAGGCACTTACAGGTCAAATGAACATAAACACCCCTGATAACAAATGTTCATATGAAACTGAAAATATCACCTCAGGTTACCACAGCACCTGTTTTAAGGTGTTTTCTTCACTGACTTTCAGAAAAGAGTGATGTGTGTGCAGATGAGTTGACATACCACTGCTGTCACAAGCTAGCCTGCTAACCTATGATGTGAACTAGCCAATGTTATCCAAGTAGTTGGCTAAAAGGAATTAGTCACTAAAAATGGGCATTTAGTTAGAAAGCTGGAGCTAGTGTAATAACAATATAGTTTTAGGAATATCTTTCATACTTGGTCCAAATTACTTGGAAAAGCCTTCTATGAGTAGCTGTGTCTAAACTTTTGACTGGTACTGCACGTGTGTTCATAAATTCACGTTAAGCTGGTTTTGTCCATTTGTTTGATGAACATAAACATAAAAAAACCCTCAATCTTTCAGTTCATTTTTACTTTACTTTTTACTTTACTTTTTACTTTAACTTTAATATTACTGTTCATTCAATCAGCAATGAAGGACTATACTGTGACATACTTAGTGAGACCGGGAAATAGAAAAACAGTAATATCATAACACTCATCATTTCTTCTCATTTCTTACCTTCAGTATGAACACATTTAAATTTAATTAATACTTAGTTCAATGCTTAGTTGGTGTTGTCAGCAAAGTTAGTAAGTTAGTTATCTGTGTTACTTTAGCTTACATTAGCATAACATTCACTAAAGGAAATAGTGATAAAATGGATGCTGATGTTACACAACAATAGCAGACAGTAACCCATAAAAGATCACCAGTACTGGCGATAAATGCTGGATAGTTACAACAGCAGTAATATTTATTTGTAGTCTATGTATATGTAGTCAGTAATACCCTCAGTATTTTAGAGTATTAACTAGCAATGATACATAAGGATTGAATCAAAATCAGCTTTTGTGAACTACTATCGTTAACGTGTCAGTGCTTTACTCATGACATATTTTGGTGTTGCTAAAGAAAAGCGTTGTAACACTTAGCTTCGCAGTGAGCTTCACTGACGCCAAGATCAGATGTGATTGGCTTACGTCTTACAAGGTCTGTTCTGATTGAAGTGGGGTGTAACACTTTTCCCCAAAGCCAAATAGCAAGGCATTGCCATCTATCCTCCAAGTTTCCTCTTGTCTCCATACTGCAACCCAGCAGTGGGTTCCAACATACAGACTGAAAGACACTGGTTTGAACCACCTTTGAGCCACAAACAATAAAAATAAAACATTTTGAACGCCTGTGTAGGTTTAATGCCATGTCAGTTTATTTCAGGGTAAAATCTGGAAGGACACTTGTGTCTTGATGAGACACAAATAGAACAATCACTGTGAAATAACGCACAGAACCAAGCCAGTCGTGTTCCGTTAGAAAGAAAAAAGTCAAGCTTTCTTTGCAATGTTGATACTATTGTAAGTGAAAGATGACCTGCTGGAGAAGAGATGGCATGAAGTCCACTGTCAGGCGTCCAGCCTTTCATCCTGCACATCCACATTTGCAATGGATCAAGAGCTGTGTTTATCTGGTCCAAGCCGCCGCGAGTGTGTGTGTGTGTCTGCAGTGTTTTCTCATGCCGGACTTGGACCCAGCTGGTCCAGCAAAGTCCAGACGGCATCTCAAGGCCAGATAGAGGCAAATGAAGAGTGACAGGCCTGTTCTGGCTCTAGTTAGACATAACTTAGTCCAGAGATGCCCTTAAGGGGGCTTTTGGACACAGAGGATCCTCAGAGCGCTTTCTGACCCACGCTCAGGTCACTGCGCTGTATTTGAGGGAACATAGAGAAAGTTTGTGAGCAGCTTGTCTGAAAATGTCGTTCTGGATGTCACAAATCATTACAATTCCTCTTTGTGTCGTCATTTGCTCTGTCAAAACAACATTTCTGTAATGCTCTGAACAATTGGAGCCCAGAATTGGACCATCAGGGTGGACATCAGGCTTTATTTTACTAGATTTCTGCGTGTCTGATTTTATGGCCCATTTTTTATTTTTTTGCTCATCTTAGATGGGCTGTTCCTACAGAACCTTCCCATTATGTGAATGTTCTTTAAACATCTAGAAGGTTCTCTTGGTCACACATCTCATTTATAGAATTGGTTCTTTAAAGCACTATCCAGGCTTTTTAGGGAACCAGAGGAGGTTCTTCTATATCACTGCACTTGAACCAGTATTTCTAAATGTGCATTTACAATATCACTCAAAAAGACTTTGTTTGGATGAATGCACACATTCCAGACTCTAAACAGACTCAGGCAAGCAAGCTAGCCTATTAAATTACAGGCCCATCATTCAATTGTTCATGTTAAGTGAACACAATGTTCAGTAAAACTATTGTAACTAATACCTGAATGATGTAAATATTGTCAATTATTAATTTTTCGATTTGTCAGTTATTAATTTTGTTTCAACAGAATGTGACATTAGTTTCAGTCATATATAAAGTATTACTACATGATTCACAGTATGTAATAATGATATACTGTATATTATAGCAGTTTGATGTACTGCATGTTACAGTTTGATATACAGTATATGATCTACTGCATAATACTGTTTTTCACTCTGATGTGCAGTGTATTACAGTTTGATTGACAGTGCATTAGACAGTGATATATTTTGTCAGTGTGGTCAAGAACAGTAAAAATGGTTTGTTCAGTCTAAAATACAAGGTGGTGCATTGTGCATGGTGACCAGATGAGCCTTTCTTTGCTCATTAGTGCAGCATGTGCTAGTCTGTTTGTTTTGGAGGGCTGTTTATGCGCGGACAGAGCGTGCAAGTGTGTTTTTGATATGTATGGATACAAAGTGAAAACAAGCAGACCTGAATAGCGGTCATACATCCGCTTTGTATCACCACAGCCATACATTATATGAAACAAGCTCAAAGTATCAGAACTTAAATAAAAACACCATGGCATTATTTCATCTGGAGCTGTACCAGTACATGTATAAAATAACACACAAAACTCATTCAGTCAGTCTGTCTATCTCTCAGTCTGTCTGACTGTTTATAACTGTCTATCTATATATATGGATTGACGGACGGACATATAAAGGCCCTGAGAAACATGGAGCAATCTGGGTGAAAACAGAGGAGGATGATGCCCCTACAAGGTCGCCTGAGCAGCCATGTGCGTCAACCTTCCCAAACAGGGCAACTACTGTGTGCCCAGAGTGCCTTCAGATGCATGCACTTAGCACAGTCAAGGGAGTCCCCTACCCCAGCACTCCTCAGGAGGCAGCGGCGGTTCTTAGTTTGGTACAAACACTTTGGAGTTCCTCTGGGGCATGGACTTTTGTATAGGGGGTAGTGTAGCATGTTCAAGAATGATATGTCTATCTATCCTGAGGAAAATCTAATATGTTGCATTAGTAGAAGATCTTGTATCAACACACTTATTGCTAAATGTAGTAAACATGAATGTGTTGATATATTTTGTTCTTGTGGAAATAATGAACCGTCAGTATACTGACTTAGGTTTCCAGATCAAATCAATGCATCACTTTGTTCATTGCAGACACTTTTGAGAGGTGGCTGTACATGCTTTTGAGTGTGATGTGAAGGCCAGTGCATACGGCTGATCTGAAGCATGACGTTCAGTAAGCAGTGTTTTAGAGATGGAGGATCCCTGTAGAGTGTGTTCATGTTCGTGTCTCTCTCTGAAACATCTGCCCACAGCTGCCCCTCTGCTACTGAGGTCATGTTGCCAGGGACGCACAGGTGTTGCCGTGGCTGTCGTTAGGCAACCAGCTGCGCTGTCACGTCTGTGTCATCCGCGACCCTATGGTGACCTTTCACCAGAGCGCCGCTGAGAGAGACCTTGACGCGAGTCATGTGCTGAATATCTATGAAGGACGTGGACAAACACACACACACACAGACACTGCTGGAGGCCAGGATAGGTTCTCATCAGTGCTGCCAGTCACTGGCAAAACACACCCCATCTCAAGTGTGTGTCCTGTCTGCCTTATTGTCAAAGTCAACAACTGCTAAATCCAACTTTATTCGAACAACAACAACATTCCTTCGCCTAAAGAAATTCTCAGAGGAAATCAGCCTCATCTGCTTACGATTATTTTCAATTAGATGTGCCACAAAAAACCCTTGAAAGATATTGCACTGCTGTTCCCAGTGAACTCTGAAATTACACAATCCATGATTTCCACAGGCCGTGCGGCTCTGCCATGCGGCGATGACTTACAGCAATACTGCATTTACGCATGAATAACAAAGGCAAGAGAAAAACATGTCAGTGTGGCGAGAGCTAACCACTCTCATATGTTCAATAACATGCAACGGCATCAATCATAATCCTCAGCTTACTGTTTAGTACACTGCATGTGGCCAAGAACATTATTCGGAATCCTTTCAGCCATGTGTGCGAGTACTTTGCATGATTTGGACTATTGTACGAGAGGTTACACTTTATGATCTGACAGGCAGACAACATGCTTAACAAGCCTCATTTTATCTCTGAGTGAAGGGAATAACCATCCTGGAAAATGATGTTACGCTAATGTCTTGGAGCATCCCTACTCAAACACACCCTAACTAACTATTATCCTTTATATTCTTACACAATTTTTGCTCACTATTTACTATAATTAAACAAAATTCTAACACTATATACTATACTCTATGCATTATATTCATGATTATATTCAAATTTGCCCATATCGAGAGCAAAAAGAAGTCTCTGGCTACAAAACCTTCTTAAAATAACACAGTTAGCATATGCATTTCTACAACAAATCAGGTTTTTCACACTACAAAGGGAAATTGTTAACTTTTTGTCATGGTTTGTCTTTGGGCAAAAGAAAATGCAGACATTCAGACTACAGGCCATGAAAAGACACACGTAGACTGACTATATACATATAGATGGCTTTATGTTATTCATTAATGGGTTTCCAAAAAAAAACCCTGCATTTAGAGGTTTTACATTTAAATGTAACTATTCACTGTCACAGATCAAAGGCTAAAACTTGTATGAAATACATTCAATCAAATAATATCTATGCTTTGTGCAGAATGCTGCTGCATTTTCTGCAGTGTTCGCAAGCTAATTCATAAATTGTCACAGTTTCGTGGGACTTCTGCATTGGAACGTCTACTCATTTTATATACTCCTGCTAGCAACCTGGAGGACTGCTAGCCTACAGATGACTAAAGCCAGGGTTAGCTTGCTAGTTAACACCAGGTAACATTGTTAACTAGCACTAGCTGACGTTATTTTTCATAAGCAATATAGGCAAATGCTTGGGGCGGCGTCCTTTTACTATATTTTACTACTATTTGTACTATTATTTTAAATAGCACAAAAAGCCCACAACATCATAACTTCATAGTCTAATATTTTCTGTGACACGTACACAGTGCTGCATTCCCCTGGCACATCAAAGCCCCGTCCTCACGCTCTAGTTAGACTCACCTGTCTGTGGTGGTGGTTGGGGTGGTGGAGTGAAAATGTGATTAATGGTAAACACAAAGATTAAATAACAACATAGCAGCTGCCAACCAATATGCTGAAAAGGTTAAAGGTGCCCAGGGAAGAAAAAAAAAAAGAAAATAAGAAGATGAACAATGGCAAAAAGGCTGAGGTAATGTAATGTGATGAAAGAATACTTTATCTGTTGCATAGAAATAGTTATTGTCAGTTACCGCTTAGTTAGCTCAATAATGTTTGCTAATTTAATAATTAGTTAGCAAGAGTGAGGGTTAGTTGTTCCCACCATAAATTTGTTAGGAAAAGTTGGAAAAGTTTGGAAAATAAGCTTCATAATTTTGAGTAATACATTTTTTCTTGTGTGTGCTGCCTGCACAAGGCATCTGCTGTGTGTCTGAGGGAAACATTTATTGACATCTTCGTCTACCCAGATGGCAATATTGTTCTGGCCCAAATCTGGCCCACATTCCCCCTTTTCATCTGGCCCACTTGCTGCAGGGGTACTTGGGCAAATTCACGGTTGCAAGATTAAAATGCGTTTACTTTTGTCATTAATTGATGTAACCCTTTGGATTTTCATTTTCAGTTCATTCATTGCATTTGAATTCTCACTGAATGTTCTGTGCATGAATGCTAGGTGTAATATACTCATGTTTGTGTTAAGAACGGTATAGGCTATAATGTGGCTTAGGTGCTATTATTACCTGGGTTTCACCATCCAAGGGGCACCAGCCAAAATCTTGCCTAGGTCATCACATTTTGCCGTTAGGTAGTTAGCTGGTTTTTGTTTAAAATCAACGTGCCTAGTCAGTATTACATGCACTTTAGGTAGTGAAAAAGCTCCTGGTGTGTCCTCGAAGAACAAAGCATGTTGGCATGGACATAACAATGTCATGTGTGCTAGTAAATCACCTGAAAAACTAAATTCTCACCTGTGCTTGGGATATGAGGACTGACAGCCCCAAAAACCTAGCAATGTCAGCACACAGCTCACCTCCCGACCTCTGTGTCTGATAGTAAGCACAATATTTGCATGTCTTGACATGAGCCTGCTCCCTTTAAGCCAATCAAATGCTAGCATGCCTAAATTGGTTGTCTTGGAAAAGTAGCCTATGAGTACACGTCGAAATGATCTAACATGACATCATTTTAATCAACATATGAACGGGTGTGCTCAAATACTGGTAGGGGCAATTCTGCTACCGTGCAAATGTAAACTTACACCCAAGCAACATAGCAAAGCAGGATCCTGTCTCTCATCTCCATTTGATCACAAAGAAGTGATCTACATCACATGCAGTGTGCTGACTAGCTAAACGCTGTTCTTCTTCTATAATATTTTACAGGAAGGTATAAGCAGAACCTTAGTTAGTTCTGGAATGAAGCATGAACAACTTCACCATGCACAACGTGCCAAGAGATATGTTCCTCTTCTTCTCTCTCCCTACACTCCTCTTCATACTTGATTTCTTCTTCTTTCAGTCTGATTCATCATACCACAGGTAGCAGTGCAGTGCCGGTAGTTGGTGTTTTTTATTCATGGGTCTGTACTTCATTCAAAACATTATTGTGTGGTTTTAGTATGTAAAGTAAAACATGCATTCTTTACACATTATTAGAGGGTCTATCGATACCCTCTAAAGTATAATATTTTGCTTTATAATCATTATATATTTAGCTATAAAACTGAAAAATTACCCTAAAATTAAAAAAATAAATTAAACATCTGCTTATTATCTCACTGATACTCTGTAGCACAGAGAAAAGCTCTGTAATGTTTGTTCTGGTACAGTGAGAGTTCTAGTTTAGAAAGTTTAGAGCTCTAGTTTCTACATTTATGCATTTGATAACTGCCTTAATATTTTAAAAAGATTAACATAAAATGTGTTATTAATCTACTCAACTAATTTTTTTACAATGCGTCTATTATAAACCTAGCTTCAGATAATCACAATGTGCATTGCAGAGGCTGCATCTCCAATGCGATGTTTAGCCACGCTTGCATTTGATTGGCTAAAAGTGAGCAGGCTGTCTGAAGGCTGACATCACAACGTGCAAATGTTGTGCTTACTGTCAGACACTGAAGAGGTGAGAGCTGATCAGTGCCCTGGTCTTTTAGATGACTTACTTCTTTTCATCTGTTACCTGCACAGGACACATAACACGATTCTGTCCAGGGAACACGTTTTGTACTTTGTACATATCATGTCATGGGTTGATCTAAAATGAAAACTTGCAAGCTACCTAACGCCACCAGCCTTTCCACTGTGAACAGTAGTTATGAATTATATATTGGAATGATAGGGATGCATCAGTGTTAAAGCTAGTCTTAAGATGTTCAGTAAATCTAACCAAGACAAAATTTATGTACATTTTTCAATGATTTTTCATTACTTTAATTTGGGGGGGGGGGGGTGTTGGATGAGGGGCTAAGAGGTAGGTTGTTGTGTCCCTATTAATGTTGCCACCAAACCTATGGTCTTGGAAATTAGCATTATTGTAGAAGTGTTTAATGTCCTGGAGTCACCATGATTCACTTGTGGCTTGCTAAGAAAGTAACAATAAAGAAAGAAAAAAAGAAGAATTTGGGCACAAAGTGCCATAAAACTAAAACATATTATTATTTAAGTGAACACTTGTGTTTCTGCCTGACCCTCCTTGTGCAGGCTGTGGAGAAGGACAGTCGGCAGCTGACCCACCGCTGCCTGTGTGTGTGCTCGTATGTGTGTGTATGTGAGGGGTTTGATTAAAGCTTTGGGAATTGGTGGCACAGCAGGTCTGACTGGACATGGCGGCGTCTTTCACCTCTGACAAGAGTGAAGAGGGAGGAGAGAGTAAGAGAGAGAGAGACAGAGAGAGAGAGAGAGAGTGGAAGGATTAAGAGAAAGGAAAATAGGTAAGGGGGCAAGAGAGTGTGTGAAAGTAAGAGAGTAAAGATGAAAAAGATTTAGAAACAGACAAAATAGTGAAGTGAGAGATTTAGAGAATCAAGGATAGAAGGTGAAGCTAGAAAAAGAGTAAAGAGAGAAAAAGATAAAACAGAAAGAAATTAGATAGATAGATAGTTGTTTGCACACAGGACGGACACACGGATGCTGACAGTCAGGTGGCTAAAATGACTGTCAGTTTGGTCGTAATTTACTACCACGATTGTAGTCCATCAAACGAGACATGTTTGGTTTCTGACGTGTGGGAAACAGTTCCCTGTGAAAATGTACACATACGGTTGTTAGCTATGAGGCACACTTTACTCGATGTTTATAAATAACAGGATGTGATACGGCAATATTCTCTTCTACCCAAACACATACTGAGCTGTCTGGAAATTATTCCAGCTGTTCTTATAATACAGAGATGTTATATGTGTTGGTGCTCTGAATTCAGATATTAATGTCATACTGTAATAATAGCACTGACTATGCCTTTCATCTCACACATATATTAGACCATAGTTACCAATCAATAAAGATGATTTACTGATTCCCTTCGGTGAACGTGCCGTGAGAGAGGCTAGGAAAGGAAACTCCAGTAAAAGAAAAAAAAGAAAAGAAAAACAAACAAATAAGCAAAAACAAACAAACAAAAACAAACAAACTCTATTTCTCTTGTAACAGTGAAGCAAAATGCCATGATGCACAGAAATCATACACAGATCGGACGGAGGCTGCGGTGTGAGAGTTGCTGTTTTCACTGTCAGATCCGAGTAAATCTCTAGTAAATAAACATTGGACAATACTAACCTGATGTTTATGTGATTGTGGAACAGACAAAACAAAACAAACCGTGAACTGTGGGAATGTAATAAACAATTTATGCATAAATCTTGTTTTTGAATACGGTTTAATTTACTGTATTGTACAAAGAACACAATACATTTTCTAGGCTGGGTAAGTCTCAGTAGTGCAAGTGTGTAGAGCCGAGCAAGTTTACATGTTTGATGTTAATGACACAGAATGAGAGAAAAATAAATGTAACAGAGAATACATTATATTTGCCCAGCGTCTGCACTCCGACACTGTGATACACTGTGAGCAGCAGTCAGTCTGATGCAGATAACCACACACAGAGATGATGATGGCATGTAACTCACATTAGAAACTTTGAAGACTCCAGAACGCAGCTTCCACTAAAGGTTCTGTTACATGCGGTATTGTTTTTGTACTTTCTTTTGTATGTTTATTCTGCAAAACTTTCCAAATAGAGCACTGTAGACCAGTAACACTGTGCAATAGGTGAGCATCCAGGAAAAGCCAGGATGGCTCGAGGTTTGGCACTATGTCAACAGTTTAAAATAAGGTTCCTCGGCGAGGGATTGCAAGGAGTTTAGTTATTGTACCAAAATATTATCAACAAATCCAGGAAATCTGAAGGGGTATTTCTGCGCAGAGGACAAGCCCAAATCAACAACTGAATGCCCAAGATCTCCTGTCCCTCAGATAACGCTGCAATAAAACTTGACATGCTGCTCATCATATTGGTAGGGAGTAAAATGACAAACTGTTGTCAATAAACACTACCTGTCACTGCCAGGGTCTGTCATGGTGTGTTGGGGACTTTTAGATGCCATGTTTTTCAGGGTTTTTCAGAAACTTTCCATTTGTGATACAGCAGCATGAGTGTGTAAGTGACATCTATCTATCTATCTATCTATCTATCTATCTATCTATCTATCTAGGAGGCTGGATAGCTAGCATGTATCCATCCAGTCTCCTAAAGGAAATACTTTACCAGTTATACTCAGTTTCCTCTAAGACACAACACGGCCATGTCTACACTTTTCATCACATCATGTGATGATGCCTGTTGATCTAATGAAATGAAGGGAAACAGTACCCCTTTGGATTGAATTGGCCAGTTGGTCTGGATATGTCATGTAGTTTGAGCTAGATTAGCCGATTGGTACGGGGTGTGTGTGTTCATTTGAATAAATGTGATTGGCTAATTGGTACAGGATATGTTTGAATCTGATTGGTATGGGGTAAGTCATTTAGATGTCATTGAGATCTATCTCATATAATACAACAATATATGATCTGATCTGCTGATATGTAGAAGACCAAAATTTCCTCTGAAACACAACATGGCCATGTTCACACCTTTATTCACGGCATGTGATGATGCCTACTGATCTAATGGTAAAGGGAAGATTGCATAAACAAGGTAACAAAGGTAACGGGCGGCAGGTCACGTGTATAATCTTACGTGTAGCCCCTTCAAAGATGCTTTAACACAAACCTCCCCCTGCACTTCATCATACAGTATAAAGACATCATATGAAGGCAGCGCGCTCCTTACCAGATGTCTAAGAATATATAATAGCACATATTATTCATAGGGTGGGCTTACCGAGGAGCGAAAGTGTGGGAATAATATTCAGAGAGATAAGAAGCAGGGCTCGGAGAAAAGAGCGAGCGGTGCAGCCTAGACGAGCGTTCATCACGGGTGCGGTTAGTAGAGGGGTGATCAATAAATGCCAACAACATCCAGCCAAAGTCTTCCCTCATGTGCATGTGTTTTTTCTAACTGCGTCCCCAGGTGGCCTTTAATTGAGTCGGGCCAATGCGTTTAAGAGTCCTTCACTCTGCCAGAGAACAAAGGCTCAGAGGGGCGCAGGGAGTGCGCGTGTGTGCGCGCGCGTGTTTTTGTTGGCCGCAGTGTGAGCCTCTCTGGTGTCAGCAGTGGGATCTTATTCCCCCTTCCTCACCTGCGCGATTCTGCATTGTTGTCTGGCCGTTATTGGCAGCAGGGCCTTTTCTCCCCGACACCAGAGGCGTCCCTGGTGGCCTTTGTCACAGAAGAAAGAGAATGATCAATATCCCGGGCTAAACTCGACTTTCAAAGCCGATCGCGCTTTCGTTCGGAGGGGCTCCGCTTTAATGAATTTTCTTTCATTCAGCGCGAGTTTTTAAACATCAAACAATAAATCGGCCGGGGCACAGTAAAATATTTAGATCTATTGACTGCGGTTGAAAAATGTAGAGGGCGAAAACTCTGGTGGTTTGATGTTGATCCATTCTGAGCACTTTAATCCACCCGAGTGTTTCCTTTTATCTGCCTGGGCTTCTCCAAAAGAGGGAAAAAGGCCTCAAGTATTCTCAGACACGCAGCAACTCTCCTTTTTAAAGAAAGAGAGAGAGAGGGAGAGAGAAAGAGGGAGAGAAAACACGCGCACACCTCGGCTGCACATACTAAAGCCATCTCGGCGAAAGGCGTACTTTTCTAATTGTGAAGTGCTGGCCGCGCGCGCTGATGCAACGCCCCCCACGCGCGCGGCTAGATGATAAAAATTACATCACACACAGAGAGGGGCCTACAGAAGTGTGCTGACCACAGTGGGGATATTGACAAAATATTATTACGCAGACATGAGAGGAGCCTCCGCCAAGAAAGAAAACAAAATGAAGGAGACCAAAGCCACAAGATTACACAGACTACTATGTCTCTGTCTTTTCAAACGCCGCCCGTCTTCACACACTTCTTCTTGTGTTTGGTGGAGAGGGTGGCGCGCGCGCGCGCGCGGCCCGGAGATCAAGCGCTGCCTTTCTTTCTGATTAAGTTCGTGTTGCAGTCTTGGCCACAGAAGGAACTTCTCAAAAACTTTGCAAGAGTGGCTTCGCGCTCTCCTCTCCTCTCCTGTCCTCTCCTCGCCTCGCCTTATTAAACTGCCTCAGAGTTAGTACGAGTTTCTCTGCCTTCCTGAGCGGAAAGGTCTGTGTTCGGATGTCGAAAACACTTTCGGAGCTGGATTAGTAGCTTCAGGGGAGGTTACAGAGTGTAATTAGGATCCGAGTGACCAATTGGTACAACATGTGTCCTACAACTCGAATTGGCTGGTTGACACAGGTTATGTCATGCACTTTGGACTAGACTGGATCATTTCTGCAAGATATGTAGTGTCATTTGAAATAGCTTGGATTTAATTGGCCAATTTGTACGCACGTACTGTGTAATTTGAATTAGATTGGCTGATTGATACATGGTATGTGTTTATTCAAATTTGATTGGCTGGTTGGTATGGGGCATATCATGTACTTTAAATTAGATCAGCAGATTGGCAGAGGATATGTCACATAATTCAAGGTGTTTGACTGATTGGTAGGGGAACATATGATCAGGATACAGGAATTTGATTGGCTGGTTTGTACAGATATATAGTAAAATCTGAATTTGCTTATTTCTACAGCATGTATAGTGTAATTTAAGTTTGATTGGCTGGCTGGTACATCATATAGTGTCATTTGAATTTAACTGGCTGACTGGTACAGCATATAAGGTGTAATTTGAATTTGATTGGCTGATGGATACAGCATATATAGTGTAATCTGAATTTGATTGGCTGATGGATACAGCATATATAGTGTAATCTGAATTTGATTGGCTGATGGATACAGCATATATAGTGTAATCTGAATTTGACTGGCTGACGTATACAGCATTTATAGTGTAATTTGAATTTGATTGGTTGGTTTGTACAGATATATGGTATAATCTAAATTTGATTGGCTGATTGGTACATCATATATATAGTAATCTGAATTTGATTGGCTGATTGGTACCGCATATATAGTGTAATTTATGGAAGTGGATTGAAGCATGGCTGCTATTACAGAACTCCATGTTTAGCCAACTATACAAGACTATTCATTCCACAATTATTACTGCCAGACTGCACAAACTACAAAAACTGCAGATTCATACTGGATTAAAACCATAGATCTTGTCACTAATCTAATGTTAGTTAACCAGTCCTACCAAGAAAAAATGTGATTACACATTTGCAAAACTGCAACCAACCCTAGTAATATTTTCAGGGGCTCACAATGTTTCTCTCTGCATTAAATGTGTAAATGGTTTAAAAAGGTCTTCACACTTATTATAAGCATGAATGTTTTGTGCAGCATGCCATGTGCACAGAATATGTGGACCAAATGTGCGATACAACTGATAATTCTCATATTTCAACAGTAACTAAAATGGAATGGAGGAGGAAATAGATGACTTCCCTCACTAATATATACAAGCAGAAGTAAAATTTCCATTTGTAAATATTCAGGTAAGTACAAATCCATCTAAATGTTACCTGAGTACATGGGATTAATTAATGCTGTTGGTGTGATAGCACTTCTACAGGTAAAAACAAATCCAGCTCACACTTGCCTAAAGTTGTGCTGGAGGTGAAGTAGAGAATGGACATGACCTCTTGCCAAACACATCTCCTGTTCATTCATGTTGAGAGATAATAAATTGCTGTGAGCACTGTGTGAGTGTGTGTGTAAGTTTGTGTGCCTGGCTAGCTGGCGTGACATCCTGGCCTTGACATTAAACATCTGTTCTGTGATTCATTTGATTCGGGATGTGGAGTGACACTGAGGCACATCTGCCTCTGTGTAACCGCCCCCCCCCCCCCCCAACACACACACACTTTATCCCTTTTCTCCTTATTTTTTTCTTCCTCTCTCTGTCTTTTTTTACCCCTCCTACAACCCCCTTGCACCCCTCCACCTCAGCCTGGTCCTCATCAACGGCTTCGCCACGCAAACGCTTTTCTGATGATGCCATCATTTTTCCTCTTCTTCTGTGGTTACTACTTCAGCGAAGTGACATCCACTTCTTCCCACATTTGTGAAGGAGGCAGAAGAGCAGATGCGGAGCCTTGGGGGACTCAGCCGTGGCAAACACAATGAGGCTCAAAGTTTCCTCCCGGCTCACTAACATCATGCTAATTTTGTCCAATTTTCACACACATGACTCATATTGCGTCTACGTCTTAATCTGTGAACAGGAAACAGAAAGAGACGAGGATGAGTCTGTTTCACTGCTGAGATGATGACAGTCGTATGCAAAAGTTTGAACACCTCTGCTCAAATGACAGGCTTTGTTGAACTGAAAATAACTTCCTCTACAGTGGTTCTCGAACCCCTTGTCAGGGACCGCTCCCACATTTTGGCTCCATCCTTAAGTGTTGTAAGTTGGGTTCGAGCAAAAACCTGGACAGCCTAAGGGTCCTGAGGGCTGTTGTACAGAGAGCAAACCTTTACTGTAGATTTTTACAGTATGTTAAAAAAAAAGTGAAAATAAAACAAATAAAATGTTTTATCTTTTGCACAGGGCACAACTCAGCAAATAAACAGTAATTGTGGATTAAAGTAAGCAGAAGTGTGTTCTGTGTAGAAAAAAAAGTGTAGTAAAAGATGTATTGTTATTTTCTCGCAGTGACTTAGTAAAATGTGTAATTTGACAGGGGCGCTGCATCTTTTGCATACAACTGTACATCATCCATATCGATAAACTAGTGCTGGTGTCAAACTACAAATATTGGCTTCTAGTTTTACTTGTTTTGACCAATAATACAGTCTTAGTATGACTAGTATGTTGTAGAGTTCCAGACTGTTTTGAGTAGTTTATACTCCATAGACTCTGAAATACAGTAAGTTTCCTCTCTGTAAATGTGCTTCTAATGGGCTAATGTTTAAAATAGTGTGTAAAAGTTCACCTTCAGTGTAATCTTAAAAGATGAAAAACTTAAAACTTACTAATCAGGAGGCTTGGGCTCATTAACTTTATTAATGCTATAATTACTACATTCGTTAACTTAATGTAAATGTATTAACTTTTATGAATGCTAATGTGTATCAGTCCTAACCTTCTGACTGTTTTATTGCTAAAATAATGCCATTAAATAAGATGATACTGGGAAATACT
The DNA here is from genome assembly GCA_034552555.1 of Semaprochilodus insignis. Lineage (NCBI taxonomy): Eukaryota > Metazoa > Chordata > Actinopteri > Characiformes > Prochilodontidae > Semaprochilodus > Semaprochilodus insignis. Next base: position 24,182,434 of record CM067478.1, on the reverse strand, counting down.
TAAACAATATAGCAATGTTGAATATTATGAATACCGCTTAAGCATACATGAAGTCTGGTAGCCTGCTGTAGGGGGCACATTCTGTAGGCATTAGGAAAGGATAAGGAAGATGAAATTAACAGCCTTCTAGAAATGCCATTTTTCTTCATCCTCTTCAACACAACAGTTAAATTGTTATGACAGGAGCAGTTATTTTATGTAATCGCATAATTATAATGCATGTTGACTGAATGAACTGCAACAAATGGACCAATCTGAGTTATAGATGATAGTTACTGTCAGAATGTTACTGTCAGAAGTTCATAAAATAACATAAATTGAGTTCGGTATAGTGATGGGTGAATCAATACTGAAGCATTGATAGTTACATCCTGATGTTTCCTGTTAGAAATACCAAAATTTTAATAGGCATATTTTAATAGGTATATTTGATCATGGGTATTATCTCGGCCTAAAATAAAGATATTTTAATCTTTTACTCCCATAGTTTCTGAAGGAGCACAATATTACTGTAAGAGGTCGAAAGACAGGTACAATATACTGGGAAGCTTTGGAAACACAATATGTAAAGCCCTGCTTTATATATATATATATATATATATATATACTTTACATATACATATAGCTTACATTTTTATGTATAGACATTGAAAAGTTTCGGGACTGGTATCAGAACATTAGCATTTACATTATTCGGCACTGTACCAAGAAGAAGCTCAGTGGTATCGTTTGTCCCAGTGTAGCCAGTATATAAAAATAAATATAATCATTTAGTCTACAAATTAGTTTAGCCTAAGACAGGACTCCAGTCTCTAAATCCGTCTTACAAACAAATCCAAACAAAGAAATATCAGTAATTTGAGAAAATCCATGAAAACAAGAAATGACACAATGAGTCTAAGAAAAATGTACAGTTCAGGAAAATATTCAAGTGCAGGCAGAAATGAATGAAGACTAGAAATAATCTTAGGCTTCTGAGTGACTGTACTGCTGCTGGTGGTGTGTACTAGTTTACTTCTTTGATACACTCTGCAGGAAGGTGGTACACCGTTTTGGACGCAGCCCAATAAATGACTGTAGCCGTTGTGCGCATGCTCCATTGTCAGGTGAGCGGTTAAGTGGTTTTGGTAACTGGGGTCTTGTTTAAATATCGTTTGGATTTGAGATTACAGGTAAATAAAGTCTCTGTTACAGCCGTTCATTCCAGTTCTGGCGTTGTTGTGAGTTTTTTCTCGAGAGTAAACTGAGTTAGACCTTTGTTTTCCCTCACAGATATCCTGCGAGAATTAGCCAGCTAGTCTGCTTCTCATTTCAGACTAAACAGTGTGCTGAGGACTGATTATAGCGATTAAAACACTTTAGCACTCATTTACCACATATGCAGACTTACAGCTGAGCAGTTGAACGTAGTAGAAATTGACCAGAGCAGCTCGTAAGTTCGTTGGAAAACCTGCAGTTTCTGAGAACCATAACTCTCTGTATATACGCAACGCGGCAGATTAACATGGGTAATTAGCTACAGAGGTAACGAGAAAGGCTCATTGTGCTGAAGCCGGCGTTCAGAGGGTTATTTTTTAATAACCTTCATATTTAAAACTGCTCATTTCAGCTGTTCCTGCTTGGCTGAAGAGGCTGTTGTTTGAGCTTATTGCCAATAGGGGGCAGTGCGATACCAGCAACTTCCACAATGCGGGCCGGCGTTCAAACCGGCAGGTTGTGGTGAGTTTCTGTCCGCTCTACCTGCAACACCCCTACCGCTCCATCACACCCTAAAGCTTTACTTTCTGAAGATATTAACACACATTCACAAAGATGATTATATAGGTTATATACTTTATGATTATATTCTTTTATATATTTTATTTATTTAAAATATTTTGATGAGACAATCCCCCACACCCACTTAGTGAGTGCTTATAGTACATATGATTAGTGGCAGGCACTGCTTGAATGATGCTCAGCAATCATACATTGTCAGTGTAAGAAGTAAATATCAGATATCAGAGTATCAGACTGTGAATGGAGTCAACATGATCAACCAGGACTTTCAGATTCACTTTAAATCAGTCACTAGTAGTAAACTTGAGTGTATGCTGTCTGTGTTTTTCAATGAATTGAACGCAATTTTATAAATATATACACAACCCAAATACAACATGTATTAACTGCAATATAACTGCTTCTTTCAGATATATTTTCAGTTATCTATGATATAATGTTTGAACCAAGTTATAACAATTATTATATTATTATTATTATTATCATCATATTAGTATAAAACATATGAGCTATATGCACCTATACAAAACAAAAATATTATAAAACTATGTGCATTTTCTTTTTTCAATCAAGCAAAAAAAGGAACAGTCCTGTTCCTCCACCTAAAGAGCAGCGCCTGTGCAGATTCAACAGAGTTCAACCCTCTAGCAGTTTTTTTTCAGCATCCACTGAAAGCAATTAAAAGGTATCTGAAATCCTTAGAATCTAATGGGTTAATTTCTGGGGCTAATGCGCACGGTGCCGGCACGATGCATTCTCTTTGTTTGCTTTGCAACTGAGCTTAAGATGGACTTTTTATTGACCGTTGTCAAGTTTCTGTATGATGAAACTCTGATGCCCAGCATGGGTGAGAATGGCAGATAGCACTCGAACGATATAGGCCAAAGATAAGGGGAGAAAGAGAAATGCCTTTTTTATATATATACTTTTTGAATAGTATTTGGTGTTAATTTGTGATAAAGGAAAGCAGTTTTCCATCCCGACATTCATTGCCTCAACTCAGAATTAGAGATTTATTTTCTGTGGAAAAAAAAATCAATTAGTGCTAAATTTATTCATGGATTTCTGGGCCTCGCGATCAATGCTAGTCCACTCAGTAGGGCTCCCTGGGACCTGGTTCATCCCACTTAATGTGTTTGAAGGGGAATTACCATTGATGTTGTTTTCCCTTCCTTTAGGTCAAAGAGCACAGTGAGCTGTCATGACCCACCGTCAACGGGGAGGGGGTCAACTCGCTGTTACCCACAATGCACTTGGACATGAGAGGGACTGCTGGGACGGCCAGAGGTGCAAGATTGTCAGGTTAGCACCAAGTTGTTATTGGGGAAAAGCCTTCGATCCATACTCTGACAACATAGTAGGTGCATATAAATATTGTACATCTGAAACTGCAGGATGTTACTCGCTAATACAGTTGACCAGGATTTACAGTATTGATACTTGCATGTGTAAAAGTTTGCTTTAAGTTAATGCATGCTAATTCATTCTCAATAGAATAAGAATAAGTTAAAGATTTGCTTCACGCACAGAGGAAATAACAAGCATCTTTTTGCACTGCTAATAACCAGCGAACTGTAAAAACTGCCTATGTTTTTTTTTCATCTTTTTTCTGTGCCACGCCGCTAATCAGCACGTGCCGATATCTCTATGATGGTGGTGATATTAGAGGCGCCGGTTTTATTAGCGCATTATTTTTTTTTCTCCTCTCAAATTCATAAACAGCTTCATTATTGATCTCAAACAGTTTCTGCACTTAGGCTATATATGCAGGTCAATTAGAGATATTTAGGCATTTGCAAATCATTTTTTTTTCTCCCTCAGATCCTGAGGCTCTGAAAATGCACTTTAGCCCCTAATAGCCAAGCGAGGATCCTCGGAGGAGCCTGACATCTTGATCCACTACAGAGAGTAAATGATAACCATTTCCGTATAAACGCTGAAACCTGCGGGGGGAAAGTTTAACCCAGCAAACCCGGCCCGCTGCTCCGCAAAGCGCCCTCTCTGGCTCTTACGGCTGCCTTTTTTAACATTAAATACGAGCTCCTTCAGACCACGCAGTGATCAGATGAAAAATATTTAGATAATGCGGCATGGTAGGTGTTAGGGCAATAAATAACACAGTGTTTTTCCTTTGCAGAAGGGCCGATTAAACACATGTTGGATATTTCATGTTTAGCAGGAGACACCTCGCTTATTGTACGCAGCTCTCAGTTTTTCATGAAGTTCATTGCACTGTAATGATCATTACAACTGCACAGACGGCATAGTACCTCCATAAACAGCAATAATACACAGCATTAATTCATTAGTAATTATTTTACTGCTCCGTGCAGTGCTGTGTGCGTTGTACATGCGCGTCAGTGCATGCCCTGAAGCTTTAAACATTGTGATGTTGTTCTAAATGACACTTTGACAGGTTCCTCCTACTTGCATCCAACATCTTCCCACAAACTGTGATCTAAATCAAAAGGGAATTAGATGGAATAGGGCAGAAAACAACAAAAAAAGGGTGCGTGCGTAAAAATGTAAGCAGTAGTGCTGAAGCAGAGATATTTTCAGTAAGTTTAGTTATATAAAAAATAGTCATATTTCTGTGCTGCACTTAAGGTCAAAATACCAAGACCCTTTTTTTTCTCCCTCTGGTAAAACTTTTGGTTGGAAATGTAATCAGGCCAGTGGCAGTGTAAAAAAAAAAAAAAAGAAGTGAGAAAAAAGTCTCCATTCTTTAGCTTGCTTTAATAAAACATTCATTTAAGCTTGTCTGTGATCATCCTTTTTCCATACCACATGCTTTCAACTTCACCCGGCTGAAGAAAAAAAATGTAAAACCTGACCCATGTTCACTATATCGTACGAGAATTCAAGATCAAACAGGTGCTTTTTTCCTCGTCTGATCATTCGCTATTGTTCTACGCACGAGCGTGTGATGCGGCCCTCGAGTGAGCAATAGATATTCCCCCTATGCGACGGCCCGATTTAATCGCCACAGGAGATCGATTGTATTGGAGCATTGTGTGGAATATGTATTGTGTATCAAAGGGGTCGCTTTAGACAGTGGTTTCATTTACAATGCAGCGCACTTACACAGACAGAAGACAGAAGGTGCCACTGGGACTTTTATTGTGTCATCAAGAAGCTGACTATTTGACCATGATGTTCTATTCTTGACCTGTGTGTTTTCCCATAAACTAAGTACTAGGCGCTTGTTAAATCCTATGTACCATATTTTCTAAATTGATCACTGTATCACGTCATGTGCTATTTAGGTTTATTTCTAGGTTTCTAGTAGGTTTTTTCTTTTTTAGAATTCTTGCTGAAGTAGCCTACCAGAATTCATAAGTAAAATAGCACAAGTAGCCTAGTGCTATTTTAAAATGTAATATTACATTTTTATTCTGAATATCATGGTATCTCTGTATTTGATGATCTGTATGTTAGCATTAGTAAAATGAGTAAGTTAGCACTAAAAAACTTAAGGAGTCAATTTTAATGAAAGTGGTTGATATTAATATAGTTAGCATAAAAAGTTAATAAGTTAGCATTGAAGTCGCTATGCTTACAAAAGCCTGACATAGCGTTTGATTGTTTTCTTCTCTAGAAATTAGACCAAAGGAATGCTTATGCACTGTTGTAAATGTTAACATTCAGTTTTTAGTGTTTTAGGTATTTTAGTTTTTTCAAAACATGCACTCAGCAATTGACACACATTGCAGTGAACTACATTTCTGTAATATATCAATTCTGCTGCAGCCTAACATCAGCATTGTTCTGTATACTATACTGTCTTAGATGCTATTTCGCCCAGCCATGTCCTAAACACTGTACTTGTAAATGTGGGCTATTACAAGTGTTCTAGGAAATGAAGCTAAGGTTTATATGGACCATATGAAGTCCATGTAAAGGTTCTGACCCTCGTATTGGCTTTCTGTGAGCTTGGCTTTCAGCTGAAGAATTTTTTTCTGCCTGTCCCAGGGAAACACAGCCGTGGGCGTCCTATTAATCTCTGCGACTTTACAGGTGTTTAGCTGAGCATAGGGGGAATATGTTTTTGTGTGTTGCTGTGCAGAGTTGACCTTTTAACTGTCCAACTTCAGAACGCAAATCTGCACTGCCTGCCGTGCCTTAACTGTTAGCTATGCGGTTTTAACTGGAGGAGTGGGAGGCAGGTCAAATGCCAGGCAGTGAGGTTGGAAAGAGTTTAACTCAGTGAATGTTAAGTGGGAGAATGTACTTGTATGCAAATGTGTGTTCTGTATATTGTAAGAAGCTGGAAAAAACACACATGCTTTACAGTAAAGGCAAGCAGTATGATGATTTGTTATTGTTATTGTGATTAATTTAGTCACAACACCACTTTCTGAGTATTTGATTGGTATGGGCAGAATAGGGCTGAATAGCTACACAGAGGACAAAGACTTAGACTCTGGATTTAGATTAAAATCGGATTTAAATATATTGATTTGCCGATATGAGTGACCGATGTAGATGCAATGTTTTTTTTTAAATAAGATGTTAGTGAAAATATCACAGGTAATTACTGGTCTTTTTGATTCCCACAATGCCAGGATTTGAACTTACATTTTACATCAATAGGTGAAGTCTTTTACAGACCAATACCACAACCACAAAGAGTTCTGGGTAGCTCTATCCCCAGTGTTAAAGTTATACTGCTTTTATTTGAGCTTTTGAAATGCGACATTAAGAGGGCATGATTATATCAATCTGTAAAGTACCATTTTACTCGGACTATTGGATTATAAAATTAAAATTTTTTGGATCATATGAACAACATGTTAATATCTTTAGACCAATTATAGAGAGTCTGCAAGCAACAGTTTATAGTAACTGCATGGACAGCTAAATAAAAGTAGCTGTTTGGATGGCAACCCATTATGACATCAATGCATTTTATTTATTTATTGTTTTGCCAGCTATTTAGATTGATTATGTAATCAAATTTGTTAGCATAGTCTGCTCATTCCAATTGACAAAATATTATATGTAAAAAATGTCTTCAAGTATTATAATATATCACCATATTGTATTACATTCTATTTTATTTATTTTTGCCAGTTGTTTGAAAACAAACAAACAAAAAAATCACTTTGTCCTTTCCAACATGCCTTCAAGTATCTCAATGTGCAATATTTGTCCACCCTTGGAGTATGAGCAGCAAAGAAAAATGCAGTTAATTTCACAAAAAACAACTGCGTGAAAACAGAAGTTCACCTAATCAATAACTGTATGGATTGAATAGTACCAAGAAGATGATTGGATGGCAACCCATTGTGACGACGATCATTTTATTAATTTATTTTTACCAGTTGATAGATTTCTGGTATATATAGTAGATTTTCTGTTTTTTTACAATTCAACTTCTCAAACCTCATAAAAACAAAATATTGTGATATACATATTGCATGCTTTACATATTCACACGCAGCACCACCGGTGTGTATATATATTTGATTGGTGTGTGTATATATTCATGTATATATATATATGTGTGTGTGTGCATGTATAAGGTTTCTCTGATGCACAGAAAGCTGTGAATCGTCAGGCCAGTCTAAAACACACACGCACACACACTTTTCCTTTCTTGCTCCCTTATAGACGGCGGGTTAGCTGATGAATATGCAAAAGTTCTCTCCACCGCAAAATGAGGAGGAGAGGAGGAATGTGGAAATAAGCAGTTTTGTCATCTTTGAGCCATATTTCTGATTCTATTAGCATTTTTATGTTTGAGCCGAGAGTCAAGTTTTCACGTTTTTTTCCCTGCGCCTCTCTCAAGGTTTCAAAAATAGTCAGAGCGAATTTTTTATCAGCAGTTTGATAATGTATCAAATATCATCAAACTCCTAGTCGTGCAGTGTTTACTTTGGGAAGTTGGCATCAGAAAGATGCTTTAAAGCGAATGGTAGACAATGATAGCGTCAATATTTGCAGAACTTGGAATAATATGTTGGTATAAAAGCAGCGGAGGATTATCTTTTTCAGACCCTCTCTCCACCCAGTGTGATGCAAATTAACTGAACATGCATCTTTGATATTCAAATTAGCCCACGCTTTTCAACAAGCATTTTAGTACACAGTGTGGTGTGTGTGCTCAATGGAGTCCGAATCAAATTCAATTACAGCTAAGGGCTTTTCTGCAGACATTACCCGGGAGTGGAGTCAGAGCTTATACAGTACACAGGCTGTGCTGAGCAGAAATTACTGTGACACACTATCAAATAATGAAGTCGCCCTTTAGCACTTAACCCTCCAGTCCGCGCTTCTTTCTGTTATGTCTTAATTGTTAAAAGGCGGCGAGCTAAGTGCTGCAGTCCAAACGGATTGGGTGGGTCGTGACGTGCCGCCCCACGGAAGTGAAGACAGATTATTGCGTGTGAGTACAGATTATTGCGTTTTTCTCCCTCTGTAACTTGGGATTTCCCAATTCAACCTAAAAGACTGGCACAGGCGCCAATGAAGCCATATTTTACTGCATCAGCTATATTAACTAAGGCCGCAGCCATATTTGATTAGTTGTCAATGGCATTAATTATGAGAAAAATGTGTTATTTACCTAAAAATGAAAGCGCTCTGTAATGTTTATATATTTCATGGTTTTCAGTCTGACAGATTGTAATACACTACAGGAAGTGCAGGGGGTGACATTCTCTTTTATTTTAAAAGTGCTGTGTAATGCTTTAATAATTCATGTGGTCATTCTGACACATTTTAATACACTACATGAAGTGTAGGGGTGATATAAATTTGATTGTTCCTTTAAACCATGCCCTATAGAGCATAATTATGTTTATAAGCTCGCCGGACAAAAAATTAGCCACCTGTGACCAAAACGTATACGTGTAGTTCCTCCACAAGCACGAACAATAGCTGCATTTCGATTTGGCATGGACTGGAGAAGTTGCTGAATGTAGGCAACATCAATGTTCAGCCACTCTCACATGGATGCCTTCCTTGACACAATTCTGATGAGAATTTCCTATAGACTGGGATTTTTTGCCACTGCTGGTACACGATGCACCTGCAAATTCAGCTACTTTCTTCACCCTGTGGCATTTGACATGCCCAAATGCAATCAATAATTTTTTGCCAGTCATTAACATCTGCTTTGTGACCCATTTTCCACACATTTAAAGACAATCCTCCTCGTGCCACGCCATCTGCAGAAGCCAGAAGTTACTACCACTTTAAACTAACTTATATTTTTTCAGTGAGCTTATAATCCATGTGGCCATTATTACATATTATGGTACAGTACAGAAACTATAGGGGGTGTATAATTATTAAAAAGTTAAAAAATTTAATAAATAATATACTACAAGAAGTGTAGTACTTTTATTGTCATTTTAAATTATTAAAAAAAAAATATATGGAATATTAATATTTACATCCCTTCTATTAAATCTGACCCAGGTTTCTTTTGTTTTTTCTTTATTCATTTTTTACTTTTTTTCTTTAGCCTACATGTTGTAGAGATGACATAGATGCACGTTACTCGCAGTATGCAGCAGCGAGGCTTGTTTTCAAAAGTGTTGCCGTTGTTAGCGTGTTGAATGTGACCAGGTTAGCCACCTTTCATAAAAACATGAAAAAACACTATTTGCATGGTTATATAAGCTATACTTAAAATTGTGCTTTAAAAAGTGGTCGGTTATTTTACACTTAGCAGTAGGAGCAGCAATGCTCTTGAAGTAGAGAGAAAGTATTAGCTGCCTCACTCGCATGACCCTAGTGTATCTATGATGCTATAAAAGTGTGATAGAATAAAAAGGCAGTATCAGATATGAAGTATCAGTTCAGAACACTTATCCATTAATTAATTAATTAATTAATTCATTCATTCATTCATTCATTCATCTTCTAAGCCACTTATCCTTGTGGGTGGCAGGGGGAGCCAGAGCGTATCCCAGCTTTCACTGAGTGGAAGACAGGTAACACCCTGGACATCAATCACCAGTCCATCCCACACACCAGTCCATTCCCAGGCAAGTTCAGAGCAGTTATCATGATAAGAGATTTTACTACAAACACATTGTTAATATCTGTGGTAATAGAACAACTCAAACTACATTACACATGAGATTGAAATAATCAGAGTAATCAGTAAGTTCTCCTAAGCCAAGACTGAACCTGTCTGCCATATGAGAGAGTATGTGACTTAACCATCCTGCTACTGAGCTACTTATGAAGTGCAAAAACTACTGTCCTCAACCAACCAACTAGCCTGTAAAAATACTTTACTTGACTATTCTCACTCCCAAAGGTGTGTGTAAAATGTTTGAGTCAGTAATAGTTACTGTTCCACCGAAAGAGCTTTGAAAGGAATTAAAAGTCAGTTTATTGGTTTAATAGGCCTATATTAAAATAAAATGTATTAATTATTTTGGATGCCTAATTAGAAAAAGCTGTGCAGCAATTGCTCTTTATTTTTCAAGCCTTTTGGGACACAAAACTGTATATTCTTTATAGTTTTTTTTGAATGATGTTTCAGAGAGTGTAGTTACATATCTGTTCAGTTACACAGACAAAAAAAATTGTCCTATACTTTCGTCAGACACCGAACTGGTCATAATTTATATCTTCTCACATCGTCTTTGCAACATCCACCAACTTCATTAAACATCATATTTTATGTCAGTATTGTTCAATGTTAGTGTCAGAGTGGTTGTATTATTTACAGTACACCTAAAAATATTATCAGTCAGCTGAATCAATATTAAATGAATCGGATCGGGATCGGGGTAAAGAAGCTTTACTAGCTGCAACCTTTTTGTTGTGCTCTTGACAGATTCCCTGCTACAATGAGATCGGTCTGATTCTCTCCTGGGGCAAAAGCAGTTTTCCTCAGCTTGGGAAATGTGATAACAGGGTTGCCAGGTGTCGTATTTTTCACTTTAAACTCAGTCCCAATCCCTCCGTTGACACCTGCTGAGAAAAGTGAGTGGAACCTCACGCTAATTGCTTTTTATTACTGAGATAAGAGAGGCTAGCGCTGAGGGGAGTGTTTTTAAACCTCACAAGCATGTGATTCAGGAGCTATTGTGTTGCTGCATTGCTCTTGTTCAAACAACTTACTGTACAAGTCCCCACAGACGGAAGGGAACAGTCGTGATAGCAGCAGAACAGAGGTGTGATGTAGTGCTAAGTGCTGTATTTCAGAGTGCATGTAAAAACAGGAGAGGGATATCATCCCACAGATTCTTTTGTATTGAATTCCCGTTAGGTTTTATACAGTAAGAACAAGGCTTTGTATTGACTCTCAGCTGTGTAGCTGCTGTACTGTACGAAGGGAAAGGGCGGCAACACCATTAACTCTGCTCTTTTCCTGTTTGGATAAAGGGGCTCAAATTCCAGAATGTTCCCTTTCTTTCACTTTCCCGCCCACTCTTGCTTTAACTCCCTTTTTTTTAACGTCTGCATGCATGTTTGTCTGTCTGTCTGTCTGTCTGTCTGTCTGTCCGTCCGTCCATCTGTCTGGCTTGTCTTATCCACGTTCTGCTTTTCTTTATGTCTGTCTGGCTCTCGCTCTTTAGGTCCCTGTGACTCTGTTTTGATCTTTCTCTCTCTCTTGGCAACCGTGTCTTGCCTTTTTTTGGTATTTTTTTCATAGTGCCTCTTGTCTTCTTCACTGTCACTCTTTGGCCCTTTCTCTGACACACTTCAAATACACTCCTTGCTTTCCTTTTTTTTCCCCACTTCTCCTCCTCCTCCTCCTTCTTCTTCTGCTACTCTTTACCGCAGTGCCACTTCTACGTGGGAGATGTTGGCCCATGGGAGCTTTCGGGCACTTCCTATGGCCCAGGCCCTCAGTGCATTAAGTGCTTTTATCCACAACTTTAAGAGCATGGGGGACAAAAGCAGGCCAGGCTTGGCGAACAGCGAGTGCATTGTCTTGTGAGGACCTGTTTGCTTTGAATACAGGAATGAATTATTGAAAGCCTTTGGGTGGGTTACATTCACCTAGTGACACGCACATGCTCACTGAGGAAAAGAAAAGTGTGTGTGTGCATTCCGGACAGAAGATCCATCAGTCATTTGACATGCTCAGCAACAGCCAGTGATTGAATTTGTTACATTGTGTACCTTGCGTTTTCTTTGGCCTTGCAGTATAAGCTTTGCTTGCTTGCGATTGTCAAGTCCAAATGAAGAAGTTTTGTATCATTTTATTTTAGATTGTTTCTACCTTGAATTTATCAGCTATTATTCATTTAATCGACTTTCATTCACATTTATTTATTTAAACGCCTGTTCTGCTGACAATTCAAAGTTACATCTGTGCAATGAAACAGTAGAAACCATGTCACCCTCTTCTTGTGTAGTGTATTACAATCTGTCAGATTAAATACATTGATCATATGAACATTATAGTATATTGCTGAGTACTTGCAAAGCAAGAAAAGGCTTACCACCTGCTACAGAATCTGTCACAATGAGCATGTGGATCATATGAATGTTACACAGCATTATACTGGGATTTTTAAATGTAGAATGAGTAGAAGCCATATCACCTCTTACGAGTATACAGTAACTGTGGGGATCATATGAACATTACAGAGGACTTTATAAAGCATTATAAAGCATTATAGATCTGTTTTGTTTTAAATAATTGATGTCACATCAGTTTTTATTAGTTTTTAATATAATCAATTCTGTTGACAGCTAGTAATTTCCATCATCATTGTCATCTTAAGCTGCTTGTCCTCCTGGATATCAACTAATTGTTGGAAACTTAATTGACGTAACCAGTCCTGCTAAAACATGGCTTCGTTGGCTCTTCTAGTGATGTGTCAGAATGACCCTTTGTCATGACTGATATGGAGTATTAAAAATGTTATGATGTTTTTTTCCCCATGATGTGGTTGGTGACTAATGAGCTTTATCGCTGATTGCTACAACCTTACTTTCTCTTACTGACTTTCTCATGTGCTTTTGATGTAATGGTAAAAACCTATTAATTAGTAAGAAAATAAAAGTGTGTGTGTGTGTGTGTGTGCGCGGGATGTGAAATCGATACAGCAAACGGGTCGCTTTCCTCCCCTGCCACAGCACACCTCCCACATGGGAGTAAACGTGCTCGTTTCGGGGAAGAACGTGGGACATTTGGAGTGGAGTGAGTGTGTGTGGAGGTGTGGGTGAGCCATTAGAGGCCGTTTAGGCGGAGCTGGAGACGTGCCTGAAAGACCTCCTCGGCTGATCCTTGGTGAAACTCAGCCTCCGTGCCGCTCTCTCACTGATGAGCTGCAGGAGAGGCTGATGAATGCCTGTCCCTCGCTTGCCCGCGACCAAAAGGATAGCCAGGAGTGTGTGGGTGCTTTTACTGGGGGAGAGAGCGAGGGAGAGAGAGAAAAGGAGTTGGACAAGCTTTGGACAACCCTTCAGTCAGACCACCCAGTATTTGCTGCTAAGCGTATATATCTGATCCTTTCAGTGTTTCCATCGAGATGAATCTGGCCACAGCGATGCCACAGAAATAATTTACGATCGCTTAGTTTGTGCATGTTCACCATGGTAACTCAGGGGCAGAAAATCCTCATCCTCTTCACAGCAGTGAAATCTCAACTTTATCGATGGGTGCAACGATATATTGACAGCTGAGATATATATATATATATA
>CM067478.1:23997564-24168930 GCA_034552555.1 Semaprochilodus insignis | reverse complement strand
TATGTATATACGGATAAATAGAAGAAAAAATATTAACGTTGAGCCAGATATTAAAGTTACAACTGATAATTATAATTGAACATTTCTGTTTTCAGCTGAGCAAATACTGAAGTGTAACTACTAGCGATGAGATGACCACCACAAGCAAAAGAACTGCCAATATGAAAAAAAAAATCCATATGTAAATAGAATAGAACACCACAAGAACAGTCCTTAAACAATACAGCAGTGAGAGTTCTTGTGCGAGGGAAAGCTGCAAGAAAGGTCCTTGGGGGGGAAAAGAACAAAATTAAGAGTCTGTACGCAAGACTCTGAAGCTTTGCTCAGGAAAATGCCATGGTATTGAGAGTGCCATATTAAGAAATGCCATATAAGAGTCTTTGGGTAAAGAAACAACACAAGAAGAGTGCTTATGCAAGAGACTGCTGCAGTAAGAGTCCTTACACAAGGGAAGGGTGCAGTAAGAGTCCTTGTGCAAAAGAACACTCAGGATCATTTGTTAAGAAACCACTACAGTAAGAATCTTTGTTAAATAGAACACTAAAGTAAAAGTCATTGGACAAGAAGGCACCACAGAAAGCGTCGTTGTGCAGGAAAAGAAAATGTTCTTCTTTGGGCAAGGAAATGCTTTTATGCAAGGGTAAACTATATTAAGAGTCTTTATGCAAGAGAATACCACAGTAATTCAACACTTCATTCAGCTGATAATTACAACTGAGCATTCTATTTTTAGCTCATACGTGCACTAAAACATACATAGACACTAGTGATGGGAATTTCCCTTCTTAAACTCAGTCAGATGTATAGTGTAGTGGATAACACTACATGTTAGAGAAAGTCTGTGGGCAGTAGGACACCAAATTAAGAGTCCTTGGGCAGTAGAACATCCCAAGAAGAGTCCTTACACAAGATAACACCCCAGAAAGAATCGTTGGGCAAAGAAAACCAGTAAGAGCCCTTGGCTTAGAGAATGCCGCAAGAAAAGTCTTTATGAAAGAGAACGCCACTATAAGAGGCCTTATACAAGAGTCTTGTTTGACTTACAGTCTCATGCTTACTTGCTGTTGTGAATGGATGCACGTCTGCTTAATAATATAATATATCTACTTTACATTTAACTAGAGTTTAATTACATATTGTCCAGTCATATTTCTTTGCACATCAACAATACATTGACTATTGCTACACCCCGTTTTTCCCTTCACAGGTGTGCTAGTAAATCCACTAGCTATATGTAGACATGACTCATAGAAATATTGTAGACATACTCAAAGAAATATTAACAGTACTTAAATATGTATTTTTATTCCTATTTTTCTCCATGATGAAAAACAACCTTTTCAAAGAATATTTTGCCTTTTTTATACGATATAGAACAATTTTTGTGTTTTGAACAGCTGACATGTGGACATTCCATCAGTTTTCCTTTCCTGTACCCACTTCCTGTGGCATAATCGCACTTCAGCTGGGCTTGTTTACAGCTTCCAAGAAAAAAAAAATCTGTCCCGCAGCGTTGTGTCCTGAGGGAAATGAAAATGTGGAGTGGGGTCGAAGGGTTTTGTGGGGAGAGGAAAGAGTCATTGGATAACAATGGCTCCCGTCCAAGCCTGGCTAATAGTATCTGACACACAGTGCAATTTGGAGGCTTATACCAACATTGTTTTTACAGCTGTAATTAAGCCACCTAATCAGAAGCACATTGGGCTGGGATGGGACAGCCCGGTCCACAGGGGCACACACTGTAAGCCCTGTTCACTCCACAGCCTGGAGGGAACTGTGGGTGGGAGTGTATCACACACACACACACACACACACCACACACGCACATGCAGAGACCGCTGACTGGATGTATGAACCCAGGGCCCACACTGAGGGACCACAGAGTCTGAGAAGAAACAGGCCTGTGTGTTGATGCGTGTGTGTGTGTGTGTGTGTGTGTGTGTGTGTGTGTGTGTGTTGGGTTTGAAAGCCAAAGTGTACTGTAAAACCTCAGAGTCTTTATGACTGAAATCTATAGCAGTTATGATTAGTATAAGTATATATAAGAATGCTTTCTTGTAGTTCTACAATTACAGATTGCAGACCATCTGTTTCTCTGCATAAGCTGTTAGTTGTTAGGTCAGGACCCTTTAGGACCACCACTGAGGTTGTGTTATTTGGGTGGTGGATCATTCTCAGCACTGCAGTGATACTGAAACAATAGTGGCATGCCAGTGTGTGTATGTGTGTGTGTTTGTGGAGTTTTTGAACATCTTAATATCACTGCTGGATCAAAAATAACCAGTCTACAGCAAAGAGTGGACAGAAACAGACAACTGATGAGGGACTAGAAGATGACTAACACAAACTGTGCAGCAACAGGTGAGCTATCGTCTCTGACTTTACATCATACGTGGTGTTTAATACCACAGTCGTGTCAGTGTCACCGCAGAGTGCAGAGAATGATACCACCCAAATAACACCTGCTCTGTGGTGGTCCTGTAGGGGTCCTGACCATGAACAGGGTAAAGAGGGGATAATCATAAATCACTGATTAGCCAAACCAGGTATTGGATGTTTACACTAATTAATACAGAGGTTTGGAAATGGTTAAATGAACACATTGACACACATAAAATCACTACTTATCCTATTAATATTTATTGAATATATGTGTTTTTCTCAGCAAATAAACAACTATTTCTGTCTTTAAGCACTGTATGTGTTAGTGTATTGTATGTGTAGTATCTATAATTGTGTATTGTTGCTGTCCAGACAAAAATATGTCTCTCCAAAATAGTAACTTTACATGAGCGGGCAAAAACGTTCCTAACTATTTATGTCCGATAATGTAAAAAGTGTTTATTCCAAGTAAAATTGGAGCAATTCTATTGGCCCAATAATTGTGAGATTTTCACATGATATAATGGGCAGCTGCTGGGTTGAAATGAGGTAGAAAATAAAAATCAACATAACTTGGAATACATGTTTTTCTTTGGATAGCGACGGAATATACGTAGGTATGTATATGTTTCATTCTGCTCTTACTCAAACATCCCTGTATGTGTGTGTGTGTGTGTGTGTGTGTGGTCACCTCAGGCCTTGTGCCGAGTCGCCCTGTGTTAAATGGCAGCTGCACACACTGAGACATGCAGCGGCAGCCAAAGTCAACAGATGAGCTGGCCTACTCTGGCTGTGTGTGTCTGTGTATGTGTGTGTCTGTGTGTGTGTTCTGATTGTAAATTGCGCTGGTGATGATTAGAGAACTCCAGCACAGGATGTAGACCCTTAAAACTGTCCAGGGAAAATAATTTTCGACTATGTTCAGGAAACTTTTTTTCCTCTCTCTCTCTCTCTCTCTCTTTCTCCTCCTCTCCCTCTCTCTCTCTCTCTCTCTCTCTCTCTCTCTCCGCCTGCTTTCTTTAATTTAAACATCATGCTTGTGAAGAGGGGGAAAGGAGTTGGTGTGCAAATTGGTTTAAAACCTCTGGAGTGCGGGGCAGGCTGTCAGACAATGGCGCTGTTATCCCCTCAGCTGCTCTCTGGGTGAATGAACGCACGCAGGCGATTCGCTCCCGTCCAGCATATGTCTGTCCGTGTTTAGCTCTCTGTGGAAAGCTCTTTGTTTGTGCTTCACTTTAGCTCATTGTTGTATGACATTTAAGGGTGTAAATATCTGACCTTAGAGTGCTTTGATTAGTTTAAGATTCCTTATGAAATGATTCAGTGCACCATGAATTCAAAATTGCACCATGATTCAAGTAGGACTCTTTAAAAACAACTCAGTGAAAAGTAAAAACTATGCAATTACAGTTCTTTATTCTTATTTTTGTTTTCTTATTATCGCAGTTCTTATTAATCATTTTTGTTCCTGGACCCTCTGTCGTGATTATCATTCAGCAATGTCTAAGTGCCATTAAGGCAACAAACACAAACCTCTTGCTTTCTTGGTGAAGCTGCTGCTTTAAAAACAAACCAGCCACATAATAATCGGCACCAACTGCATTTATTGACTATTATAACAGTCATCTTTATGACTAAAACGCTAAGTCTGATAGGGTCCTGTGATTAAAGCAATAGTTCAGTCTGTTATAGTCTGTGAAATAACAGTTCTGCCTGCTAGAATCAGTTATTAACACTATAGTTCAGTCTGCCATAATTTGTAATTAAAGCAATAGTTTGGTCTTCTACAGTATGTGATTGCAGTAATCGTTCAATGTATTATACGCTATGATTAAAGTGCTAATTTAGTCCACTGTAGTCTTTGAATTAAAGTGATGGTTTGGTCTAACATAACCTATGATTAAGTGATAGTCTGGACTACTATAGTCTGAGCTTAAAGAAATAGTTCGGTATACCACACTTGATTACCATTACCATTATCTGTACTTAAAGCCATAATTCAGTTTACCATAGTCTGTGGTTGAAGTGATAATTAACATGCTCTGTAATTAAAGTGATAGTTTAGTCTACCAAAGTCTGTGATTAAAGTGATAGTTTAGTCTACCAAAGTCTGTGATTAAAGTGATAGTTCAGTCTACAAAAAGTCTGTAATTAAAGTGATAGTTCAGTCTACAAAAAGTCTGTGATTAAAGTGATAGTTCAGTCTACAAAAAGTCTGTGATTAAAGTGATAGTTTGGTCTAATATAGTCTGTGATTAAAATGATAATTCAGTCTACCGCAGTTTGTGTTTAAATTGATAGGTTGGTCTACCACAATCTGTAATTACAGTCTACAGTAGACTAAAAGTCAGTGATTAAAGCAGTAGTTTTGTCTGTTATGATTGGTCTTAGTTTGGTTAACTAAAAGTTGGGAGAGGGGTGGGGATAAGGGGAGTGAGAGGAACAGTGAATTGTGCTTTGACAGTATGTATTTTTGCTGTAAATCATGCTTTGTTTTCACTATATTGCTATGGCACACTGTAAAATTTGTTCAGCTGGCATGTTTTGCAGGTATGTTGGTATTCCCTGAAGCTGTACCTGTACTTCGGAAGTAACTGGACACGTCACCTTTCACGTGCCCTGACCCTTTTAGAGTGTGAGCGTAAGGTGAGCATGAATGTGTTAACAAGACTGTGGGCCTTTCCTCACGTCCTCTGGCCTAATTTAGATTTATGTGTTTTTCTCCGGGCTGTGCCGGGCTTGAGATTTAGTTTCTCTCCGTGTGTATAGAAAAGAGAAAGAGGGGAGTTTGTGTGACTTGACTGGAACAGTGTGTCACTGCTGTACTGTACATTTGGCAGCAGTGTGTGTCTCTCTCTCTCTCTTTTGCCTCCCACTCTCTCGCTCTCTCTAGAAAAACAGGCAGCTTGATTTAATCAAAACTGGGCGTGAGACCAAACCCAGCGAGCAATGTGGGGACAGCTCCGACCCAGCAACCATAGCGACCCTGGAGGCCAGACAACAAAGAGAGTGAGTGAGTGTGTGTGTGTGTTTGAGAGAGAGAGAGTAAAAGGAGGGCGTCTGTGTTTTAAGGAGTGGCGTTTGGGAGAACACAGGATGTTAATGTGTCCCATAGGTAGCACAGTCGCAAACAGGCTGAGCTTTGACATTCGGTGGGGAAAGTATTTCCTGTTCTCTCTCACTCTCCCTGCTGTGCAGCCACCGCTGCATTCCTGCCTCACCACAATGGCTGGGAAAACGGGCAAAGGAGCTTGAGTTGTCATGTTGTCCCTGTGCCATCACCCCCCTGAACCCCACCAAGCCCAGAACCGGGGCTGATATGTATTGCTGTTTGAACAAAACCTTGCATCTCAGTTTTTTACTGAATTTGAAAACGCCTGCTGCCCTTTCTAGTGTTTTAAAACTTCACAATGAATGGAGCAATATATACACTCCAAAATGACTTGCAACATCTTGTTCCACTGCCTTATACTGCGGGTTAGAACATATTTATTTGCATAATTGAAACTTTAAAATTTGAAAATTTATTTTAAATAGTTTTACATTTATTTATATTAAAGACTATGAATATATTCATACTATTGTAAAGTAAACCATTTTGGAAAAATATAACATGATAACAGAAACTTAGACGTGTCAAAACGGCTGTTCAAAAGTTTGGAATTGCTTTCATTGACGGGAAACCATTTTTGTTATAGGTAAAACAAATGATTATAATATGATGCTACTACTACATAGTAGGATGCTACAATGTGTGATGTGTCCAGAATGATGAACACAGCTTTAAAACAACCTAAAATGACTGTGAAATCTGTAGAACATCAAAACAAAAGCTCTAATAAAATTAATATGCAAAATTCTTATTTGAAAAGTAGTTATGAGATCTTGAAGGAGATGATGTATAAATATGATTTTTAATAA
Organism: Semaprochilodus insignis; assembly: GCA_034552555.1. Classification (NCBI taxonomy): domain Eukaryota; kingdom Metazoa; phylum Chordata; class Actinopteri; order Characiformes; family Prochilodontidae; genus Semaprochilodus; species Semaprochilodus insignis. The sequence continues at coordinate 24,162,627 of CM067478.1, read as the reverse complement.
AAAAATACTTTATCTTATTTATCATCTAAGACAAAGACAAATGCTTTATCATATAATTTTAGAATTTTGTGATATTTTCAAAAAATGGAAATAGTCTTTAAAGCCTCTTAACTTAAAGTGTACTTTATAGAATTTCAGTCTATAACACATTTGTTATAACTGTCTAAAATAGCAGCAGTTATAAACAGGAGTGATTCCACACTTTTAAACTTTAGTGTTCACCCATTGCAAACACATGTCTTCATTTCTAGGCATACAGTTTTTCTAATTTCTATAGAATAGCATTGTCAATAGAATAGGATGCTCTGGAGCAGCTGGACATGAGTCTTAAAGTATTTAAGTTGTTTTTTACTATCAAAGATATTTTCACAATTAAAAACAATTAAAAGCCACTGAAATCAGTCCTGAATCATCAGTCCTGAATCAATGAACTTTCAGCTGTGTTAGATAAGGATTCATTTTGGGCAGTGCTACACTCAGCCACAGATGCTGCATGCGGTGTACACAAACAAACCCACAGCAGCATGGGGTTAGTGAGATGATAGATGACGAAGAGTCATAAACAAGGCAAGGGACAGTAAACAAAAACATCTCGTCACAACAAGATGCAGAATGTGTTCTGCGGGGCTCGTAAATTTAAACCCTGCATAAAACCAGCTGCATTCACTACACCAGTGCTGCAGTTAAAAACGAAGGAAAAGAAAGATGTGAGTCAGGCTAACAGTATGCCACTCGCTGTCACATGTATGACAAAGTAATTAGGCTAATTAGACATAATGCTTCCTGGATTAAAAACAGCTTCAGTTCTGCTCCGTTCAGTTGAGTTTCACGCATATAAAACTTTTCACAGGGGATGTTGTCACACAAAAGTGTTTTCTATGAATGTCTAAGCCCAGAAGCAGCCTCTGGAAAAAGGCCTTGTGAGGATTGTCAGTTTTCTTCCAAAGTCAGCCCAAGCTGTTTGTTGCTTAATGTTAAACGTGAATGAACTACCAGTCGTGACACTACTGATACTTAAACAGCAATGACGATGAACTTTTTTGATCAGTGGGACGTAGTAGTCCAGATTGTCCGGATTGATGGTACTATGTCATACGTCATGGATTGAGGAATTCCCACCTATAGCACATTTCATTTCTATACTGAAACCACAGACATTTTGAAAGTTTGGAACCACATGACCGAATGTGTGTTTTTCATAATCAATAAATTTCAAAATATTGCTATATTTTTATTAATTTCTTAGAGCAAATTCATTCAGAGTGCTTTATGTGAAATGGTTTATTGTAGAGAAGCTTACTGACTCAGAATGAAAGTCCTTTGGTTTACAACACATGTGCTTTTACGCTACGAATGGATTTTCAAAACTATTTTCAGAACTATTTTCAAAACAATGCTTCAAACATCAGCCAGGTGCTTGTAACAATCTTATGTAATAACTTTCTAGGAGCTTGCAAAAAGCTGGACGGTCTGAGGAATCTGATGTGAGAAAGGAACATTTTTTGAAGGAAAAATATTCAAAGGTTCTTTAGGAAACCAGAAGTGGTTTTGCCATAAGATCCTCGAAAGATTTTAACAATACAGAAGTTAAGCAAAGTATCAATTGAAGCCAGACTGTTTCTGCTGTTGTGCTCAAGTTACTTCAGGGTGTCTCTGCATTTGGTAAATGGAAGTCATTTTGAACAAAAGCATCAGTTAAATGACAAATACAAACGTATCACTCGCATTTGCAGAAGCAGTAATCACAACTTAATCAGCAGCTTGGGTGGTATATATGAATAGCTGGTCATGTTGTTTAGTGTGTCGTTTCTCGACTGCAGTGACGCTGTGTGTTCTCTGCACCCGTGGGCCGGTCTCCAGGCTGTGTGAGGTGTCGGCCTGGTTTTGGAGCGCTGCTGCTGGGAGACCTGCATGTGGACACAGCAGATTTATACTTGTTTCATTTGGAATGGCCCAGGAATATGTCAGGGCAGCAGGGGATTTCTGGAAGTCTTCTCCACTTTCCCGAGGTCAGCACTTTGTCCTGCTGAGGACATTACATGGTGACAAGCGGCATTAAAATGCTGATTTGTTGGACTGCTCTTTTTCCTTATTGGTTCTTTCCCTCACTCACCCTCTTGATATACTGGCTCTGTGGTTCCAAATAGTAGATGACACCGTTTTTTGGTGGTTTAATCTGTCATACTGTGTTTAACCCATTAAATTCCTTAGGTTCTTTACATTATAAGGCTTAGTATCTCAGTTACTGGCCGAGGTAAGTGTGTTTGGTTGTGCTGGTAATTTGGGCTGCCCTAAAGTGTGGCTTACAGACCAAAGTTACTCTACTCCCAGGCCCCCACACAATGATGGAGTGCACAAATTTCATGTCATGCATGTTATTACATTCTCGTTTTTCCTCTGAAATGTATTGTTTTGTACTTTCATTGTTTTTCCACTTTCAGAATGGATATTTGTTTGTAATTCCGTAACAGAATACATCAGTGAGCCAAAACATAACCAGATGAAGATGACTACCATTATAACGCAACAAAGTCAGTGTCTGGAGTTTATTAGACCTCAAACAAAAAAAATCTTTCTCATGGTCAGCATGTTGGATGTGTAATAAATGGGCAGGTGTAGAGAGTGACTTCGACAAGGGCCAAATTTTTCCGGTGAGATATCTGGCTTGGGGCACCTCAGAAACAGCAGGATTTGTGGAGTGCTCCTGTTCAGCAACTGTATGTACAATATTTTGAGGAGGGACAAACCTGAACTAGCTACAGGGTGCTGGGTGCCCAAGTCTTGTTGATGCATGAGGTATACAAAGTCTGTGTCATCTAGTCGAAGCTGACTGAAGGGCTACTGGGGTAAAAAAAATAATTAAATTATGGCAAAGGGACACACTGCAGTACTCTGCTGTGTATGGGGCTTTGTAGCTGCAGACCAGATGTAGTGCCAATGCAAACCCTTTTCCACCATCAAAAGTGCCTACAGTGGTCTCTTTCAGAAGGACAATGCACCCTGCCACCCTGCACACATTGTTTTATGTATATGATGAAGAGTTCATGGTGTTGCCCTGGCCTCCAAATTCTCCTACACTTGTATTGTCATGTAGAGTAGAGAGTAAGAACATGCAGGAGGCCTTGCACTTTCAAGCAGGGAATATATATATGTTTTTGCATATTTTTAAATGCATATTTGCGTACTGTTTTGTCACTTTGCTCTTTGGTCATTTCATAATTATTGCAAACATCCATTTCCCCATGGCTAACCCTGGAAAAAAAGATTAGCCAAATGCTAACGTTGCAATGTTAATGTTGCCGCTATGCCAGGGACAGCACACTAGTTGGTAGTGAATAGCGCCATTAACCGTTAACTTTGTTAGCATGTTAGCATGGACTGTTTCTTTAAGCTATGGTGCTTGTAAAATAATTTCACTGAAATCAGAGCGGCCCATGGGTCGAGAGGTGTATTCGCAGGACAGAAACTGCTTCTGGACCACACACATGCACCACTTGGAACCACTTTGTTCTGTGTTTTAAGCCACAAACTCAGATTACTTATAACTCTTTTCCCTGTAGTGTTCTGTACGGTGTGGAATTACAGGAGGAGCTTCGTTTATCCGAAATCTTCCTCTACTACTTTCTCAGGAGCTTTACGTTTTGGAGTTTGGAGCCGGGAGCCGCAGCGAGAGAGGCCCCGTTTTAGCATGACGGCGACATTGAACTGAAATATTATCGCCAAGTAGCCAAAGAAAAGATGTTAAGTTGAAGCGCTGGCAGCAGTGCGCACACTGAGAGATTACTGTGTCCAGCGAAAAGACGCCATGGAAGAAAAAAAAGCCGCAAGTCCCAACCCCCCCCACTGACTATGCCATAAAATTCTTGAGAGTTTGCAAAAACCTCAACGATCTGGAAAGCCATGGAGCCCTGTTTGCCGAGTCATCAATTTGCGACGCTTTACATGTGCGTGAGCCAGCCAAACGGCCGTGATGGTGACATTATGTCCTGCAAATGGCTGTTACTAATTCTGCACTTTAGCCCATTTCTCTGCATGTCTAATGACAGCACTGACACTCAGCAGGCCCAGAGCATGATTCACAGCTCCGACTGCCCTTTCCACCGCCGCGGAGTGAACAAAAAACCTTTCGCTGAAAGAGAATTATGAGGTGTTACTGCAGGACTTTGACAATGTTTTTGTCTGTGAGGGGATGTAATTATTAAGTGTAAGATTGTGAGTCTACAGCAGGGCTGTGTGTGTGCGAGAACGTCTGCTGAAACCACACACGCAGTCTAGGGAAGTGTGTTTAGGGGCTCTGTAGGGGAATAAAAATGCACAATTTAAATGCACTGACTAGAATGAGTAAAGTTATTACAGAATAGTTTCAGTTCTAAAACATGACTGACATTTGAAACTGAGCTCTTAATGAACCAAGTTGTTAAAAAACATTGTTCTGTTCCTAAAGTACTCAATAACACTATGCTTGGACCCTGCTACATAGCTTTGACGTAAACATGTCATGGAAAATTCATATTCTCTCAGAGCTGGACCTCAATTCCCTGGGGCCCAAAATTCATAGGGGCCCTCCCATCTGACCTGTGAGCCATGTAAACCATGTGCAATTGTAACACAGTCACACCTGACTGTGCTCCCACTACAATCCTCCCTTCTTTAAAACAGTTTGCTCCATGTGTCCGTCTAACTATAAGTAGACCTATAGTACTGGCTGAGGCTGGATGTAAAGTCTGTGCTCGTACGGACTGATGATATAATCATAAAGTCACAGAACACAACCCTGGAAGTGTCTGCAATCAAGCAAGACACAGACAGACCAAGAGATGCACAGCCAAGGTAAGTAAGCAAAACAGACAGAATAGAGAGAGATGCACTGAACAACTAGGTCAGTGAGACAGACAAACTAGAGACAAATGCACTACCCAGCTAGCATGCCAACTTTTATCTGGAGTTGGGGCCCTACACAACAATTTATACACTATATTGCCAAAAGTATTCTTTCACCCATCTAAATCATTTAATTCACGTGTTCCAATCACTTCCATGGCCACAGGTGTATAAAACCCTGCAGACTGCTTCTACACACATTAGTGGAAGAATGGGTCAGAGCTCAGTGAATTCCAGCGTGGTACCGTGATAGGATGCCACCTGTGCAACAAGTCCATTCGTGAAAAATATTCCACAGGCGCTACAAAATATTCCACAGTCAACTGCCAGTGTTATTATAACAAAGTGGAAGCAATTGGGAACGACAGCAACTCAGCCACAAAGTGGTAGGCCATGTAAAAAGAGAGAGCAGGGTCAGCTGATGCTGGTGCGCAGAGATCACCAACTTTCTGCAGAGTCAATCGCTACAGACCTCCAAACTTCACGTGGCCTTCAGATTAGCTCAAGAACAGTGTGTAGAGAGCTTCATGGAATGGGGTTCCATGACCGAGCAGATGCATCCAAGCCTTACATCACCAAGCGCAATGCAAACCGGCGAATGCAGTGGAAAGTACACCACCACAGGACTAGAGCAGTGGAGACGTGTTCTCTGGAGTCACTAATCACACTTCTCCATTTGGCGATCCAACGGACCAGTCTGGGTTTGACGGTTGCCAGGAGAATAGTACTTGTCTGACTGCATTGTGCCAAGTGTAAAGTTTGGTGGAGGGGGGATTATGGTGTGGGGTTGTTTTTCAGGAGTTGGGCTCAGCCCCTTAGTTCCAGTGAAAGGAACTCTTAGTGCTACAGCATACCAAGAGACTTTGGACAATTTCATGCTCCCAACTTTGTGGGAACAGTTTGGGGATGGCCCCTTCCTGTTCCAACAGTGCACAAAGCAAGGACCATTAAGACCTGGATGAGCAAGTTTGATGTGGAAGAATTTGACTGGCCTGCAGAGTGACCTCTGACCTCACAAATGCACTTCTGGAAGAATGGTCAAAAATTCCCATAAACACATTCCTAAACCTTATGGAAAGCCTTCCCAGAAGAGTTGAAGCTGTTATAGCTGCAAAAGGTGGGCCAACATTGTATTAAACCCTATGGATTAAGAATTGGATGTCTCTCAAGTTCATATGTGTGAAGGCAGACATACTTTTGGCAGTATAGTTTATATAATGTTACCATTTTCAGTAACTGTCATGACAGATGCCATAATGTTTGCTGTCATCACAGGATAATTTTTGATGTGTACTATAGTTACCCGTTATGACATCAAGCATTATGGAAAGTTTTAGTAAATTATGCTTATGGAAACATGATACTGTTATATTACTAATCTGTCAGGATGACTTATGACAGCATATAAGATCTACCATGACTCATTCATTTATATTATGATTTTGTCAGTGTTATGTAGCAGTGTTCAGGTGCTACTTTGACTGTTATGTGGTTGGCAACCATAGCCAACAGTTGACTGGTTTTGATCATTGACTGTGGTTTCTTTCATGGAAACCACAGTCAATGATCAAAACCTGTTGGAAATTTTAGTCCAACCGAATTAGTCTAGTAAAGAATTCGATCTTTGTGGAATCAAGACTTCATGACCCAAGAACTGAATCAAGACCTAAGAATTGAAACCTGAATGTATGTGTATCGTTGCACCCCAAATGTAACTGAATCAAATCAGTAAGAGGTCAGAGGTGTACAACCCTGTGGCTCTGTCTCTCTCTCCCCAGCTCCTCCACTGGGATTTCCACTGCAGTCCTGCCACTGCACCACAGTTTTGGCTCGATAATGGTTAGAGGGGAAAGTACAGCCATTAGAGTCGGGGTGAGAGAGAAACTTCAGCTGGTGCTAGTGGAGTTTGCAGTGTGTGGCTGGAGGGCAGTGAATGCGGAATGAGGAGTTTTTCTGCCCCTCCTGGTAGTCTGGAGCAGTTTCATACAATTTAAATGACAAACCACGTTCCTCTGCGGTCCAAACAGCAGGCCGGAAGGGAGAAAAGGAGAGAGAGAGAAAAGAACAAGGCCGAATGCTACAACAAAATGCAACAAAAGTCTACACACAGTCCCTGTGCCAGCAAAGCCTCCAGCGTCTGCAAAGACCCAAAAGAACCCTGCCGTATCTATAGACAAGTGTGTTAGCTTTGACAGTGTTCCAGTGTTGGCATGTCCTCGCAGAAAAAAAATAAATAAAACTGAGATTTTTTAAGCCTGTTTAATCCTACCAGGATTTTTGCATTAATACTTAAAACAGTGAACGGTGCTACAAGCTGCAGAAAACCAAACAGAAATAAAGAAGGGCTCTTGAGCGTATGTGAGCGTGATGGATCCACCTTCTTTAACTGTGTGTTTTTCTGTCTGATGGGAAACCTGAGGCCTATTGTGTAATGTCATTGACTGTGTTGCCCTGCTCTTGACAGTGCAGAGAAAGATACTGTAGCAGAATATTGCCCATCATGAACGTAATCATTGCAACTTTTTGCGTACTTACTGAAAACTCATACAAAAAATATAAACAGGGGCTCTTGCTGACTAAACATGTTTTAAGTGATGTACACAAAGGAAGGGTTTGAATAATAGTTGCATCACACAATGCAATATGTGTTGTTTTGTTTTTCTGTAGTGACCAAATAAGTAGAAGTGGTCATTCTTACACAACCTACACTCAATACATAAAAAGGTTATCTAGAACACCAGAAATAAAGGCTACCAACTCGTAACAATAGCAGAATCCTAGAGGGTGCTATTATTGTTTTTCTTTAAATAACCCTATAGACTCTTTAAAAAAAGGTTTGGGTTCCTTATACTGCATAGTTCCTTGGAAAATATTTTTTGTAAATGAGAGTGTGAAGAACCTTCACGTAATGTAACAGTTCTAGGAAGAACCCTTAGATTCATATATACAAAGCAAAGGTGGTTCTTCTGTGCCACTGATCATGGCAAAGAAAGATGTTTTTAGAAAACCTAAAATGCCAGAATAGGTTCTTTAAGTGATGGCATAGAAGAACAACCTAAGATTATTTAACGAATCATCTGTGAGTGTGAAGAAGCTTTTAAAGAGATTAAAGGCTCTTCACATAATGTAACAGTTCCAAACACCTTTTGGTGGCTGGTTCTATGGAGAACCTATGGAAGAACCCCTATAATGAATNCAACCTAAGATTATTTAACGAATCATCTGTGAGTGTGAAGAAGCTTTTAAAGAGATTAAAGGCTCTTCACATAATGTAACAGTTCCAAACACCTTTTGGGGGCTGGTTCTATGGAGAACCTATGGAAGAACCCCTATAATGAATCTTTAATTTAAAAAATATTTAAAAAGAAGATCCCCTAAATTTGATAGAGAACTGTTATATTGGGTGAGAATTATTTGAAAAACAATTGAATTAAATATTTCTTTATACTTCAGAAACTGATAGTGGCACAGAAGAACCCCTGTTGGTTTCTTGAGGAGCTATGTTTGAAAAGGAGATTTGTGAGAGTGGGGCCTTTAAAAGGTTTAACATAACTTATCATAATGCCAAGGTGGTATACCAGTTCAGGGGTTTCCTGAAGAACCTTTCCATGACGGCTCTTTGCAGAGCCATTTTTGGAATTTAGTGTGAGCGTGAAGAACCTTTTGAAAGTTTTAAAAACCTCAACACAATGTAAAGGTTTGCTGAAATACCATTAAATTGATATAGAAGACTCTTTAAACCCTCAAAAGGTTTCACTCTCACACTCACAATCACATTTTCAAACATGATACCAGTGATGGTTCAAAAGAGTTTCGTAACAGTTTATGGATCTCCACCATTTCCCATGCAAAGAGCTATTTAAGCATTCAAACTGGTATTTGAGATGAGTGTTCATGGTTCTATGTATGATAATCAATTTGTTGATCCTTTATTGACATCACGTGTGTTACAGAATGCCATTTTCCAAAAATTATGTGCAATATTTGTTTATAAAAAGGTACAATACAAGCAGACGTGGAAACCATTTGTAGGAGCAATTTGCAAGAGATGACGCAACCTGTCAAATTCATATTCCAAATACTTACAACATATCACCAGAAAGTTGTGTCAACATCTATAATAAGAAACTTACAGCCCCTGCTCAATGTTTGCATTAAAATTTGTTTACTTAACAGTCTAGAAGAAACTTTGGGAGTTCAGCATCAAACTTCATGCTTTTAGTCGCCAATAGCAGTCTTCAGCAGTGGAAAGCAGTGCTTCACTCTTGGTTTGCTTCTATAGAAGCAGATATAACTTCTTGTGTTTGCTGCTGAATGTGGTTTCTTGCTTGGTATGGGCAGCACTGGTTGTTATAATGCTTGCTTGCCAAGAACTTCCTTTCATTGGTTACCTGTCCTTAAGTGATCTAACTGGGAACGGGACTTTCAACTAGAGTCCTGTCCTGTAAAATATGAAATCATTCCTTTTTGGAAACTAAAAGACGTGTTCTTTGTTGAATTGATACGGGATGTGCTTTGTTTCGTATTTTTGAGAATCAATTGAGTACAAATCTGTGGGAGAGAAGTACGGGGCGATTTGTATGAGATAGAAGGACACCCTGTTGCTCTCCCTAAGCCTCTCTGTTGTGTCTTGTTCCAGCACCCAAACAGAGAAAATGCGTCAGTCTTGACCAATGAGAAGCGCTGTCAACAGCGCACGATTTTAAAAATGGCAATCACTGAGAGTAGTCTGCTGGGAAAATGAGAAAAGATTACAGAAATACAGAAGAGAATGAGAAAATGACTATGATAAAGCCATCTTCAAAATTCTTGAAGTCGACTCACCATAATATGGTGGAAAGACATTCTGACGGAGGAGACTGTAAAGCGGGCGCTTCAGTAGTGAGAGTTTAGGTACTAGTTTTAAACAAGACCAGCGCTGCTCACCACTTCCGCTGTAGCACAAACTCTAAACACAGAAACAGCTTCTATACTTCTATACTTAAAACATAGTGTTTTTCATACTTTTGTGGAATGGATGAAGCAGAGATTTGCTAATTTTTTCCAGCTTCTTATTCAAATTTTCTTTCCTCCTTAAATAGCTCTGCAGTTACATTTTGGCACCAGTGCACCCTCTGACTGCTGCATCACTTAAGGTGGACTGCAAAGGTCATAAAAGAAGCTGGCAAATACAAAGCCAACCTTAGCCTCTTAGGACAAGATTAAATCTATCTCTTTGTCAAGGAAAATCTCTCTTTTTTAAAGAATTGTGTCTACAGTACATCGCTTTTCCTCCTCACTCTTCATTATATGAAATAAGCAGAATTTTCCTCATATAGCTATACTTAAGGTTTAATATCTGCTGGATCCCTTTATCATTGGTTCTGTCATTGGTTATTGTTTCTATCCTGGTTCAAATTATGTGGAGTTGAGAGGGCACAGGTTGAGCATCGAGTACTGAAAACATAGAGTCATACATTATTGCCATCTGCCACATGGCTTTCTCTGTTTATTTTAGGTCTGCACAACCCCAATTACAAATTAATATAATTAATTGTAAGCAGTACTGATACCAAACCCAACCCCCAGTGCAGGAGGTTGCCTTCCTGGAACAGAATGCACATTTTATGACACTAAGGTATTTGCAAAGGATTTAATTTAAAGGAAGCAGCAACTGTACAAAGGGGTCCTGGATGGTATAAAGGTCCATCTCTAAGGGACTGTATGAGACTTGCCCTGGACATGAGCGCTGAGTGCTCCAAAAACATTCTAAATCCATCTTCTCTTTGCTCACTTCAGCTGAAGAAAATACAATAATATCAATAATATGTATGTATAATCTATAACCGTTATTTTAACGAAAGAGCTCTTGAAGAACTTTCCTTTAAGTGTTGCTAAAGTTGCACTTGTTTGTGTTTTCATTCTCCCTTATTGGCATGTTCTGTATGTTAGTGAAAGCATATTTTCAGGTGGAGAAAATGAACAATGTTTTTCACTTCCCCAGCGTGAGTGTGTACTTGCGCATGAAATCCGCCGTGTGTTATGAACATCGCGAAGGAGGAAATTCGTCTCAACAGTGGCTGCCTTAATTCCTTCACACCGCAATATCGTTTATGAAACTTGGTGCCGGTACAATGGGGTTGCATCTGGTGCTCGGTCAATATCCTCGATCAATACTGTTCAAATTTTGGATGCCATAGGGCCTGACAGATGCGAATGATATTGCTTTAGTTTGGAGAGCAGAGCGGGTTTTCGGAGCAGTGGGACCACGTGTATTGTTGTGTTTTTTTTTGTTTGAGTAAGGGGATCAGAGAGGTGGTGCGGTTTGTATGGGGGTGGTTCTTGGTGGGGGGAGTATGTGGGGGGGGTGCAGTCTAACTCCCTCCAGGCAGTATTAGTTTTGGAGTATCATACCAGCTGTCCAGCCTGGTGGTGATTCTGAGGCACTATTAGCCGCACACAGGGACCGCTAGCATTACTTACACTCTCCGGCTTCACTGATTGTCCTTTCTTTTGATTGCAGTTAATAGACTTCAGCCTGAAATCAGATCCACAGCCCAACCTGCACTGCTGATTGTTAGGGAAGTTGCGTTGCAGGAACTTCCACTATAATTTCGCAACTGGGGGCAGGAGAAGAGGAAAAACAGACTATTTGTCGGTCAGCTTTGTCCATCAGTTTAGTAGCATTGGGCTGAAACAATTTGATTCAGTTTGACTTTCAAGTCCAATGTTACAAACTAGGTAATTTCTTACTCCCACTAAGAATAATTAAGAGCAAAATAATGTACCAAAACAAAAGTCATTTTAATAGAACTTAATGTTTAATATAAGTTCATGATTTTATTCCAAATATTTCAGGTTCTTTCTGTTGGTTCGTTCATCATGAAATTTGGACACATTATAAAGAGCAACTGGTATTTACAGTTTGTGTTTAAACATGAAAATTGTGTTAAAAAAATGGTCAAATTTTATATTAATCAACATTTTATAGAACAAATATCATATTATTGTTTTTAATAAAAACAAACTTTGTGACATGAGGTCCATTTCTATATGGTGTCCTTAAGTAGCTTGAGACTGAAGCCTTAGCATTAGCAATTTTTGTACCCAGGTTATGCCTATTATTAAAAAAAACAAAAAATAAAACAGACCAATGGTCAGTAATATGCAGCTGTCTTGCATCCATTCATCAATACATAACACTAGACATGTTTTCCACTGAAATAAAGGCCTTTTCTATACTCTTAAATTACTTAACCATGGCTTTCGTTGCCACATTATGTCACTGGGTAAGGCTAATTAAAACATAGGAGAAAAAGGGTTGAAGTCAGATTTGTGGACCTGACTCCGCTTTTAACGTTTGTTGAAGTTAACTGAACGTTCAGTTTCTATAAGAGTCCTTGGAAAAGATTTGTAGTGCTACAGTCACCTACCACTGCTGTTGCTTTGAATAATGAGACTTGCTAAGCGTGGCAGTGAACAGGTCTATGCATAGGACATGGTGGCAGCAAGTCTTTTATTATTGGACTATAGAAGTAAAAATCTTTTCCAATTAAGGGAGTCAGTACCCAGTTTAACCTTCTTTGCTGGAGTAAAAACCTCTCCCACTCTCCTGGGAAAGCTTTGCACTAGATGTTGGAAGATTGCTTTGAGGATTTGATTGCATTCAGCCGCATAAGCTTTAGTGAGTTCAGGTATCAGAAGGGATATCTGGTTACCTTCAGACAATTTTATATAGATTTATTATTTATTTAATTGATTTATTAGCTCTGTTATCTCTGGTACAATGACTACTGTGTTACCTTTCAGCTAGTGCTAATCTAGAAGCAATGATGATGAGTCTTCTTATTCAAATTTTCTGGTGCAGTAGGTACATTCTGGCAATTGAACACAGAAATCACAGAAATACATTTAAAGCTTCTGGAAGACATTTCATGTTTTAGCTCAAGCTTGTGACAGACAAGTTTCACAGTGGCTCCCTCAGTAGACAGTGCTATTAAAGCTGCTGCTGCTGTTTTCTGCTTCTAGCGACCCACTGATCCCACCCACTGGAAATCAAAACGTGATTGGTTGATTCTCTGAAGGCCTAGAAAGCCCTTAGGGTTCTTATCTGCACAAAACACTGAAGGAGAAACAATTTGATTTGTCGATTACGGAAAAAGTAGTCTGTAAATGAATCGATCATAGAAATAGACGTAGTAGCAGGCCTAAATGAAGCTCTCGATTTTGCAAAAAAAAAAAAAAAAACGATTTCGATTCAGTTATTCCCCTGCAGAGTTAGCCGGTAGCTCACACAGCGGGGTAATGGCGGAGCCTGGCGAGCTGCAGGCTTGTGTTGAAATCCTATTGTACATTTTCAGAGACATTCTGTCAGCCGCCAAGGTTGACACCTCGGATCACAGTTTGATAGCTGAAGAAGCAGCTCCAATGGAAGGAGTCCTATTAAGGTGGATGTTTTCAAAGTTTGGGCGGGCACTGGGGAAAAAATAGGAAGGACACAGCAAGAGGAAGTGGAGCTGAGGCTCTGAAGCGCTCTGACACGCTTCAAGACACTCCTCCCCTCCCCGGCTGCGCTGTCGGGGGCCGAGCATTCTCCCCTCGCCGCCGGTGTGTGTCTCTGACTTACTGAATCCCTAATAGAGAGCGAGAGTGCTGCACACACACGAGCTAACAAGTATACACTCTTAAACACTGTGCATCTCTCTCTCTTTCGCTCTCGGTCTCCCTGTGTCTCTCTCCATCTTTGTCACTCCTGGATTAGTTTCATTTTATTTATGGTGGAGATGGAATGGAATATAAGTATTGAGGTATATGTATTCACAATACAGACGTTAAGTGTCTGTTACATTGTAAATGGATTTAGAACACTGTTATCTTTTAAACTTTTTGGAGAACACTTTTAAAATACTTCCCTACTAAATGTCAAAAATATATTCCATCTTTAAAAGAAAGACTGTAAAATGTTTTTATTTAATTATTTTCAAATCATACTCTAAAGAACAGCTCAAAAAATGGCTTCTTTACAAACACTGAAGTTCCTGCTGATGCCTGAGTAGACTGATAAACGAACATATTGAGCCAAACTCTTTTGAGAGATGTCTAAACTGAGGGGTCTCCTCGGTAGTAAACATGCTCACAAGTAACAAGCTTATCACATACGTGTCATATGTGTTACATACGTGTCATTAATTACAAGTTACATAGCTACCCACTTTATTATCAGTTCATTTGGTTTGTGGGACAGCAGTGGGCTTATGGGAGCACCATTAAACAGAAGCTGGTGATGAAAGAGAAAATAATGCTAAATAAAGGAAGCCTGCCAACCAGTAACAGCAAAGAACAGTGTGAACTAAAATGTAAAAAAGTACAAACAAAGAGTGTATCCGGTACTTAACCATTTCAGCTTCTTCAAAGTGCTCAGCCCAATACAGATTATGAATCTCATGTTGTTTACACATATTTGATTGAACCAGTATGTTTGACGTGAACTTATTTTCACCTACAATACTGTATATAGGTATTGTTTTTTTGTACGGGTTGTTTTAGGACCAGAGTTGGAAACATTGGAAATGGTCATCATAAAAAACAGGCCTGTTTTAAACTTGTTAGAATTTTAAATGACACATACAACTTGTCTTTGACAGCAAGCACTACCCTCCCCACACACTAAGCTCTTTTAAAGAGTTATCTAAACACACATCAAAGCACTAAAACCCTGTTAAACACTAGACCAGATTAAATGTTTAATGGTCAAACGGCACTAGTAGTACAATTTAATCCAGTAAACATGGACATTTAATCTGTACTATGTGTGAAATGACGAGTCCTGTGTAGAATGTAGTACACCACTGCAGTAATCTGTTTTAGAGCACTTCCCTGTTATTGTGACTGGACAGCAGCCTTCTGAGAGAGAGAGAGAGAGAGAGAGAGAGAGAGAGAGAGAGAGAGAGCAAGAGAGGGACAGAGGAGCAACAGAGAAGGGAAAGAAAGAAAAAGAAGGAGAGAGAAAGAGAAGCGAGGAGAAAAGAAGACAGAGAATGAGGTGATAAAAGAGAAAAAGGAGAGAAAGAAAGAAAATAGAAAGAAAGAGGGAAAAAGCAGAGAAAGAGAGTATAGAGAAAGTAAAAGGAGATAGAATGAGCAGAGAAGGGAAGAGGGAAACAGGTAATATACAGTAAGAGAGAGAGAGAAAGAAGAAAGAAGAATAACAGAGAATGAGCAGAGCACGGGTGAGAACAGAGACAGATAGTCAGAGAGGAGACAGAAGGAGAAAAAGAGGAGAGAGAGATGTGAGAGACAGAAAGAGAAAGAAAGGAGAAAGAGTGACAGAGGGAGGGAGAGAGAGAGAGAGAAAGAGAGAGGGGGGAAAGGGAGTGATTTAAGCTGGCTCTCGCTGTGTGTGAGCCGTCCAGTAGCCGAGGCAGACACGCTGCACCTTGACCACCTATTATGAAGCGCTTTGCCGCAGTGTCAAGTGAAAGCAAGTTAATTGGGTGAAGCTGTAAAGCATGTTAGGGCCGTGGTTTGAGGGCCGCCGGCTTGACAGTTGAGTGTCAGCAGGACCCAGTCAAGTGTGGCTGAGAGACAGAACGCTGTCACTGGACCCGAGTGGGCTTCTGAAGAGAGAGAGAGAGTGTGAGAGAGAGTGAGAGAGAGAGAGAGCGAGAGAGAGCAACAATATATTAGGCCTGCCTGGTGCATTTCAGCAAACAGCAAAAACTAAAACAACAAATAAAATACATTTGCAGCGCATGTCATCGCTGATGGCCTTGCAATTAAAATGCTATATTATTTATATTTGTGTACATCATTCATAACAGGAATAAGTCTTTCCTGCTCAACCTTGCTGGAGACTGTGCATAATAAAATGAATGTGCATATGTTTGTATTAATAATTATTTAAAATGTTTTGAAAATGTTATATGTATATATTGTTGCTGTACAAAAAACATTTATCTCCATATTTTGTGATTTTTACTTTGCATCATTTAGCAGCTGAACTTTACATTGCATTAAAATCTCATGATGAATGGACCGATAGAAATGCTCCCAAATGGCTCGAATAAAATCACTTTCCATTAAATTGTATTGAAAGGAGAGAACAATGATGTCCTCCCTTTTAAAACTGTAAGCTGTAAAATTTTGGAGATACTTGTTTTTTTGCTGGGCAGTGATAATACACAGATAATCTATAATGTATACACAAATATAATCTATACTGTATGTAATAGAAAAATTGAAAAGCACAGTTCCATTGTTTTGAGTTTAACTCAAAATGTACATTGTAAAATCGGGCTAACTTTTGCGAAGGGCACTTTTTTTGCTGCTTAAATTCAGAAAAAACATAACAGCACCATCATTATAATTACAGTGTTACTATAGTTTTACGTAGAAAAAAACCCCACATATTTTGACCAGGGGCAACCAAACATTAGCATTCAACTGTTACTTTTGATCTCATTCTAAGATAATACAATGATGTTTCATGCGTTAATAACTGCGCTTGTTTAGCAAAAATAATATATATTTTTGAAACTGTTAAAAAGTAAGATTAAATGTGTCAGACACGGCAGTGTTTATTGTGGGTATTATGAACACTTGTAAAATTTCACAATATATTTCCAGTCTTTCCCACTTATTGTCATAAAACTAGCTGTGGAATAAGTACATGCTATAGAACATTAAAATAAATAAATAATTTTCAGGGGAGTAATTCAAACGCACAGGAGGATTCCCATGTGACATAACTCTCTGGGGTGATGGGCATTGTGCTTTTACACAGGTTCTATGTGTGCGTGTGTGTGTGTTCTCCCAGCGCCCATTTATCTTCTAGGTCTCAGATTCAATTTCCATCATTGTGTCAGATGGGAAGGAGGCAATGGCTTCAGCAGCGTTTGCCGTGAGAGGGTGAAGCTCAGCCCCATTCATATGACTTCCACGCCCTAATTAGAGCAGATTGAATGATAGATGAGAACAGGGCATGAACCGGTGTGGGTCATTGTGTTTTAAAGCACATTTGTCTCCTCTCTGTATATTGTCTCCGGACTGCGGCTCCGCTGGCTAAAGTGGACCCCGTGCTGATGGGCCTCTAAGCCATGTAATGGAGGGCTTATGAAACTGATGGTCCATGGCAGGATCTTTATTCTGAGCCTTCCTCGCTGCATCCAAAGCATCTTGACAAGGTTATTACGGCCTTGTCGTCGCAATCTTTGATTGCTCTCTCATCAGCAGTAGCTAATTTTCACAGTGATCTGGAGGAACTCTAGAAACGTATCCTGATTGGGGTAATGGCTGAATGATAGAACTTTTACATATCGCTGCCAATAACAAAACCTCATATATCTGAAAAGATAACTTGATAACTTTGTGACCAAACTTTCCCAACATTTAATGTATGTCAATGTTAATGCAACAATAATGCACTTTTGCACCATTTTCTCTGGTCTATTCATCATAAAATGTACAGTACTACACAGAGCCCTTCTGGATCACAGGGGGCATTCGAAACTATCCCAGCGTTCAATGGGCAGAAGGCAGGGAATACCCTGGACAGGTCACCAAAGCATCAAGTCAAGAAACTGTATAAAACTATGAATCTGCATGGTAACTGTGTATTTTGCCATCAAAATCACTGTATAATGTGAATAAATACAAACTTAAATACACTAAAATGTAACAATAATGTGTTTAAAGTTATTAATATTGCAACATTGGTGCAACATTGTCAGTATGACCTATTTGTTTTAAGTCACCTGGGGTGCTCAGAGCTCCCTGCTTCGGGCGCATGTCTATGCAAGATTAATGCAGATTTGATTAACTTCATGCCTGTGGATCACAAGACAGGAGCAATCAGTCGATCATACATGCAAGTTCATGGCATGCATGACTTGAATCGCTCCTCAGAGCAAACAACTAAGGTAAATATCAAACAGTACACAGTACTGCTATGTGGTTCTCAAACCTTCAGACCTGCAACCTTCCAAAAATGTAGTTTGAAGTTCACAACCCCTCAACTCGTAAAGACATACAGCATGCAGTAGAAATGAATGATGGAAATGAATGATGGCAAAGCGATTTGTAGTCAGTTAGAATGCCTCATCATTTGTGGTATTTAACAAGCTTGCAGTGCTTAAAAACTTGGGCTAGCCTAGTTTGTGCTGCTGATATTTCATGTTTAAAAGAATACAGCATGTAGTAAGCCTAGAATAGGCTAAAATGCCTATTCCTAAACAGACTGACATATCAATTTTTCTGTCGAAGTTTATGCCACTGTAGCACCCCTTGTTTTTGAGACATTGTATTCTCAGCTTACCCAGTGATGTGTCAGTTTAATACAGACATTGTTATATTGAAAATAACCGGGAATCAGAGTTGGCTGGCATACAAAAATTGCTAAATAGCTTGGATCAGAACAGATTTAAATAACACTAATAATGTCCAACTAGATTTTAATGTAATAAGTGAATATATTCATACTGAAAGTGAGGACTGGATGGATTACAGCTAAATATAGAACAAATAAGTCTATCTTTATTTTTCAGTGAGTGATACTCATTAACTTAGTATGTATAACAATAACAAATGTTAGGATATAAAGGCCTCTTTTATCATAATAGGCTGTTGCATTTGCTGAACAGTTATATGGAGTAATATTAAAAACTCTTTTTTGACTGGTATATGCCTAAATGCACCTTGTAAAATAATTGGTGGCTTTGGGGACAAACAGCATCTGTACATCTGGTCCTGGTGTTAAAAAGTTCAGGTACTGCTAATCTAGAAGGCAATAATTACATTATTGGTTGACCTGCTGCAATACATACAAGTATAGGTCATGAGAACAAATATTAAGACATCATTTATCATTTGGATGTCAAAAATGAATCTCTTTTATTGGATCATGTGTGAAAAGAAATACACTTTCTTTTTTTTTCTTTTTTTTTTCACTGTGCATCTTGCGCTCCTCTAGAAGATTTCTTTCCTCAGCTCCAGTGTCCTTGCTCTTCTCACTTATAATTCTGGCCTTCAACATCTACTCTTTCTGCCTAACACAATCAGCTGAAAGAGAGGATATCATTTCCTCCTGAGTTCCTCCAGTGCTTCCTCGCTGTACTTTTTAAAACTGTTCATCCTAAGTGGTAATATGTCTCTAACTAGCTTATAGATCCATTAAATCCATCCAGAATGACTTGAGAGGCATTGACATGCACTACATTTTCTTGTTTGAGAAGGTAATGAGGAAACTTTCGGTGGAAAAGTATCTAATGCTTTTTTCTTTTCTCACCTAAAGGTGTTTTTCCCGCCCACTCCTGTTTATGTTGAAGGGTCCGTCACACGAAATTGTTAAAGAGGCATGTTGTCAATATATATCTTGCACATTTTGACCTGCGTCCAATTTGTGATTATATCCACAGGCTATAATCAAGCATTTTCATAGCATATATACACTTTTAAACATACCGTGAATTCCGTGCACGGCTGCTTCACGGATTTCCACCCGAATAACAATTATCTGTCAATACAGGGGGTCAATTGCGCTCATTAATTCACATAAACGCACCGTGCTCATGAAATTCATTCTGCTCCTGCCTCCCACTTTCTCTCAGTACTGTAATTGTCTAAAATCTAACCTTAAGTTTTTTGGTGTAAATTTCCAAAAGTTCTTAACAAAGAGAAGAGGAGGAAGGAGGAAGGAGGAGGAGAAAAAAAATCAATAAGCCATTTTAGTCTCTATCTATCAAAGTGGATTCCTTCTTGTCTGTTTTAAGGCGGAGGATGTGGCACTTTAATGGGATTGCGCTAGCTGTTTGAAATGTATGCCAATGATTCCTGTCATTTCATGGCAGCCGGGCCATGGTTCACTGAGCGCCCACTTCTCCCTTGTCAGCTCGACGGAAGACAAGCATTTAGTTGCAAACTTTAAGCAGGTTGCGCAAACCAGAAATGATGTGACTGCTACTTCGTTCAGTGCCCCCCTCCCTGAAACTGCCTCCCACGCACTGCGTTGTCACTCGCGGTCAAAATCCAAGTGGGTTAGGGCCCCCTCCCTCCTCTTTCCCTAATCATCAAATAGACTCTAGTGGATACACCCAGGGAACAGGAACAGAAACTTACTTGATAGTCCATCTGCTGATGGGATGGTACGGGTATGAACAAACCTGCAGTGTCCACTGACCTTTTTTACCTGATCCCTCTTGGGTCATTTCAGGTTTTGTCTGATATCAGATTTGACTGACACTCTTTGGATGGCACATACATCCTTTAACTGACAGTGGACTTCTGTGATACGCTTAACAGAGTATGTGTTCTCTTTGTTGAGGTCAGCCTTAAGTAGGTTTTATTAGCCTACTAGAAACCTAAGGTCCCAAACCACATGCATACTAACCCATGAAAAGAAATATCCGCTGGATGTGGCCAATCCACATTCGGTAGTGATCAAAATAGAAAAATGATGAGCTATTGAAACACTTTTAAAATGCTAAAATGTACTGATCACATACAAGCCACATATGAAGACTACAAAAACAGCACTTTTGGGATTTGCAGTTTCTGTGGTGTTACGGAAACCAACTATTTACATATATCTGCCTATTGAGCCTGCAGCAGTTTAGCTCCACCCATTCACGCCTAAATTATAAAGAATGTTTCAGCCCAGATAGCTTTTTTGAATTGGATAGGCTATATACATACTGTAGATCAGTTTTAAAGACACAGTGACAAAAACATCCTGTTTACCTCTAAGGGGTATTTAATTACTCGTGACTGCTTTTGGTACACAAAACCACATAACCATTATAACATAAGTGGAATTCAAGGAAAAAAGACTCAAGGCCCCTTGAAAAGACTCTAAATTGGAAACAAAAATTTACGTATATACTAATTGGAGCATTGGGAGAGGAGAACAAATCTACGGGTATCCTGAACTCAAAAAAATTATTGCAGTAATGACCTTTCAAAAACAACTTGCACAAATATAGATGTTGCAGATCAAAAACTCCATAGGTACTGAAACCTGAAGATCTGCAGTGTATTAACTTCTTAAACTGTAGAACTTACAGGTCCAGATGTCAATTCCTCTCTCTTAATGTATTACATAGTTAGGGAATAATTTATATTATTATTAATAATAATAATTAAGATTACTAGCTGAATAATAAGGATGTACTTTCAGAGGTTATGCAGATAATGTCTTTATGATATATCAACAGTATTAACATATTTTGTAATTGTTATGCAGGCTAGCGACTCTTGTTATCACCAGGCCCTTTTTGTGTGTAGCAGCTGGGAAGTGGCTGGCCTGTCTTAACAGTGTCAGAAGCCGCTGTGGCATGGCCATTGCTCCCTGTATTTTCTGCCTTGTAGCACACCAAAGTAAAATCGCTTGTCAGGCAGAGGTGTCTAAGAGTTGACAAGATGCCCCAGTGACATTTCAGCTCCAAAGAGCAAGTGTCTTGCAACCGAGTGGTCAAATATCAAATAATAGGTCAAGCAGGGAGGAGTGCAGCGCTAGCCCTTGGAAGGGCAGCGGGCTTGACAGGCACGTGTGGATCGGGCCCAACCCCACCACTGGCCAAACTGGTGTTTCTTTACAGGCTGATTTATACAGCTGCACAGATGCACGTAAACATAGTTGCACAGGGATGAAGGGGCTCATGGATAATCATAGCTTGCAGAGTAGTTGACTTGAAGCTCCTCTAAAATCTTACAACACAGCCGCTGGTGCTGTGCATCAAGCAAATTATTGCTGTTTATTTTTCTACATCATTTGATCACAGCAGGTCCTGTGACAATTTCATGATGAATGAATATAATGAATATAATCATTTTCCATTAACTTTCATTAAAATTAGAGAACGTTTTTACCATGTTTGTACCTTGTTTTTCTTTGGACAGTGATGAAATGCTGACTATTTGAGCAAGGATGCAACTGAACCAAGTAAATATCATGCAAAGGCAAATGGAAATGGAGTGCTTTGAGGTAAATGTGACACTGCCCCGATTACACATGATAAGCACTCAAGTAGATTGGCAGACACCAGAGACCATTGTCAGAGAAGGTGACATCTAATTAGCTAAATATAAATATACCTTTTAACATGGAAACTATTTAACAGAAAGATTGGCCTTTAAATAACAAGAGCCAATCCACTTGTTTGTCAAGGTATAAATGGGAAAAGGCTGGACTTATTATGCTTTCAACAAATATTACCATAGTCCTTATAACAGAATCATTATCAGAGGAGAAATCAAAGAAACATGCAAGTATGAATCAATACTTTTAAACAACTGTAGAGAAGGCTGGTGTCATTTTAAACTACTGTAAATGTCCTTAGAAAGAGTTGTAAAGTAGATTGTTGTTAGTTTTTATGGCATAGAAAAGGCCATAAAGGTGTTTAGTATACATAGAAACAGGTCTAAAGAAGGTGGGAGTTAATTCAGACTGCTGTAAAGAAGGTTGGTGTCCATTCAAACAGCCGTAAAGAGGTTGATGTCCATAGAAACAGCTGTAAAGGTGGTTGGTATACATTGAAACAGTGGTAAAGGAGGATAGTGTCCGTAGAAACAGCCATAAAGGCAGTTGGTGTCCACAGGGAACTGTGTTAAAGGAAGTGTCTTTGGAGAATTATGTGTAAAAAAAGAGCTGGAACAGCCTAAAACCTCACTATTTATGCAAATTTGGGCAGATTTAGTTTTCAAACGCTCATATCTTATAGTTTGGGGTTTATAGTTCTCATTCCATTCATAAAAATAAGACCCTATTACTGTTGCCATTGCTAAGATAGACCTATAGTTGTCTGCATAGATTTGGCACACATCTAGCTGTGTGAAAGTCTGAGCATGATGCCGGCACATGTTTCCAGATTCACATATGCAGAAGTACAATTTAGCCTTAAGGCTTCGCCACACTGGCTGTGCTTTATTGGCTTCAAAGGAGAATGCTGTGACATTGATTAATCTCCTTAACCCTGCAAAGGCTGAGGTTGGATGTCCCCTTCTGCTGTTTAGGGTTGGGACCACTCCACCGACACCAGGCTTAAGGGATGCATTCCTCTCCTTTATTAAAGTATCCTGACACCCGACATTCATTCAGTCATGCTGATCGCTCGGTTGGCTTCTGTAATCAGTTTTCGGTAAAAAATGTGCATTATGTATATTATAGGAATAAATTACTTCTAAAACTCTAAAGGTCTGGACAATTTCCATTCCTCACTGATAACTGCAAACTGTGTGCATTAGTTCCATAGTAACTGTATAAGAAGGGGGCGGATTAAGGGGGTTAAATGTTCTACTGCACTGAGGATCCCTTAGTAAGTGGTAAAAATGTATTTTGATGCCTGGAATAAGCAAGACTACAGTATTTACACAGGCCAGAATGAGTGTATTTAAGTACCCAACATATTGAAAGTGCATGTTTTATTGGATTGTAATGTGCTATAAATGTATGTGTATAGGCTTACGTTGCCTATTGAGTTTTATAACTAAAAAAAGATCTTTGCATTTAATATATTGTGATGTTTATGCTTGTTAGGTTTTGTAGCAGAGCCCTAGAGCCAATGAGGACCAGGACTTTGCTGGATTCATAAAAGAGTTTGAATTGAATTGATGCTGGCACAGTGAAATGTTACAGGATAGCACGTACTGAAGTAATAACCAAGTGAATATTTTGTAGGCAGCTGTTTCTATTCTGTTTCTGTCATGACCATGGCATAAAACTGAAACATGAAAAAGACTCTTAGAGAGGAATTACATCATTTATTTTAAATCTCAGCTTTATTAAGTGGCTAAGATGTAAAAAAAAAATCATGCAGAGTGCTTTAATGTGAAATGCTCCTGAGAAACTAAGAAATTAAGAAACTGTTCACTGAGGAGGTGATAGGAACCAGACATTTGAAGAATTTAATGCTACTATAAGCATTCCTCCCAGAAACTTATTATATGAAAAGAACATTGTTTTTTGATAGCTTTGAGATCATTTTAAAAATCCATAAAGCCCCAGCAAAGCTAAATCTGTGTTTTCTTTCTAATCAAGTTATTCTTGTTTCTCGGGACCATACCCAGTGCCACGAGGGGGCAAAAGAGGGCTTTGCCCCCTGAGAGGGATGACAGTAATGAAACACCTTTTTTTTTTTTTTTTACATCATTAAATATTTCAAGCTTGTTATCTGATCCAGCTTTTGTTTACACTGCACACACAATCAGACATGGTTCTGAGACACAGTGCTGTTATTTCAGAGCCATGGTTTGCTGTGTTGTCAGGAGATTTATTTATTAGATTTGAACCTCACAGCATGCTGTATGCATTGTGATTAAAAAAGTTAACCGTTAACACTCAAGAACAATTATGTTCTTATGTAGCTTGTATACTTAGTCAGAACAGCTGATTAGCTGGATTAATGTCTTGCTGGTTTGCCATTTCAGAGACAGATAGCTTTATGGTATTTGTGCAGGGTTGCACATTACAGTATCCTGATACCAAATGGAGAGCAAGATATAGATATACAGAATACATTGCTTTAGTTCAGCCTTGCTGGCTTTTAATGTTTGCAAACAGAACTTTCAGCCCTAATTCAGTTTTTCCATTGTAACAATTCACAGTTTGGAAACTACAGGAGAGAGAGAAAGAGAAAGAGAGAGAGAGGGAGAGTGGCCCTGACGCTGCTGGATATTACTTGGCTGATTTTGCCAGTCATGTCTGTCAGCAGTTAGAATTGTTTAGGAATTCCAGCCTATTATTTTGCGCCTTGTAGACCTGTTCCAAGCACTCCAATTCCCTAAATTGTGTAAGGACAGTTGGTTTTAATACCGGTTTCACTTCCTGCTGTGAAATAAATGTAGTATTTGGTTTTGAAACCGCAATCTTAAGTATTAACCTGCAGGTAATTTTGTAAAACCTAATCTCCAGTTGTAGAAACAGATTTGCCCATGATATACAGATACAAAGTATGAACATCTTTCCAAAGTCGAATAAACATCTGCTGTATTTCACCAGGATTACTCTCCTCTTGATGTAAAATGGCTGGTTGTGATAGTGGGTAACACTCCTGTACACATTTCCTAACCAATCACAGGGCTAACATAACTCGCTCTACCCTCTCTGTGAGTCTGAGCAACCTAGTGACCTAAAGCCAACTTAGTAAGCTACCTGTGTGATGCATTCATCTGAGATTCATTCACTCAGCTAACATTATGCCAGCATTCTGTGTGCCTTATGCGCATGAAAACCAAATAAGTTGTTTAGTGCATCATGGACACAGCGGTGTTCCAGTGTTGGCACTGATTTCTGTTCAGTAAATGCGCTTGCCTGAGAACTTGATTTTTACAACGGGCCATAAATTTAAGGCGGAACTAAAATGGATGCAAAACCAGTTCTCTCTGTATCACCATTAATCAATAATTGTAAAGATCTGTGACTTGATAAATCCATAACCACAATTCAGTGTAAAAAAAGCCAGAAAACACAACGCCTCAGGATGAACAACACATGAACAATGGAAGGGATGTGTGATCAACCTGCTGTTTTTGAGCTTTTGAGCTTTTGAGTTTTTATTTTATATAAATTTCAATCAGTGTCCATTAGTTAATGAAATTAATGGTCATAACGTAATATAAACAAAATGTCTTTGGTTTGTTTGGATTTCTATATGAGTCAGTGATGGAGAGCAAATCAGTCACGCAAGTTCATTGGAGTATTAAGACCAGGCCCAGACCATTCTCAGGGAGGAAGGGAGCACGGATTATGTCATTTCTTTATGACTATTTTTTATCATATTTCTGTTTTGTTTGTTTTATTTATTTAAACTTTACTGGATGTTTAACATAACACAAGTTTACTGTTATACAAAAATAATTATATTTGATATCTTCCCTGGGGCTTTAATGGTGGAGAGGTACATGATAGGTGTAAGTAAAACAGTTCCCACAGAAAACTATTCAACTTTAAAAGCTTGACACTTTGATTGAATTAGTTTGCTTCTCAACCACCATAGCAGGACTTTAAAAAAATCTGTGGAATTCCCCTTTAAAGCTTTGTCCTATTCTGGATAAGAGTTTAACTCTAAGCCAGCTGCTTTTGATGGAGCTTTGGATGAATTTTAATGGCAATGGCAAGGTGGAGCGAGTGAGGGGGGAGTATTTTGGACACAAATGAAATGTGAATGAGAGAGAGGTGTCAAACGGCCTGGCAGCCATCAAGGCAGCGTGGCGGAGCTGACATAAATATTTAACACAGAGAGGGTAACCTACAACATGTCATGTCACGGCCCTGATTAGGACGGGGGTGACCTCCCTCTTTTCTAACATGCCTTTTTTTTGGGACCGCCGTGTGTCAGATGTGCTATCACAGCCCCCGTGCTGCTCCGTTTAACCTCCATTTCCATGCAGCCATTCCTATGGAACAGTGTGTGTTAACCCCGAATGCCTGTGTGTGTGTGGATGTGGACAAGGGATCAGAGCCCCAAAGGCCAACTCTGAAGATGTCCCCCTCCTCCTTTTCTTTCTTTCTTTCTTTTCCTCCTCTGTTTGACACGAAGTCTCTCAGGACATGCCCTGCATCCCTCCTCGTTCTGCTCAGCATTCATTTTATTTCATTTTGATCGTCCCTATTGATCCGCACCGCGGTTAGCCATTATGTCAGTTTTGGTCTGTCTGTGGTGTAACCCTTCTGAATAACATCAGATAATGGTGTTAATAGTGTTCAGTTTTAGTAATAGTTATTGTACAGTGCATAAAAAGTCCTGACAAATATACATACTATAATCTCTAATGGCTTATGTGGAGAGCATAAAAATGGTTAGAAAATAAAATGCACTATTACCAGTTACACTTTATTAAGAGCTTTGTAGATCTGTATTGTGTCTTTAACTACACACTAAAAGCAGCTGAGCACTAAATTGAATTTAATAAATTCTGTTAATTCTCAGGCTAAAAATATTCTTAACCCTGCATTAGTCTAAACTTTACCTTGTTTGTTAACAGTCTGAGCATCTGTTGATAATCTATAGGGGACTGTTAACATGAATTTTTGAATTGTGATGCAGTGCATATGAAGTACTGGAAAACATACTGCACTGTTACTTTTTTTTCAATGCATGAAAAATGTACTTTTGTTTACATATGGTCAGAGAAATGACTTCAGCTTGGTCTGTCTGTGGTGGAACATCACACAGTAACACTGAGACTCCACTGCAGATGATTTGTAGATGCTTACCTTATCTCTAACATTCAACAAAATATTAAACAGCAACTGAACTATAAATTCAATTAAATTAATTCTGTTAAATCTCAAACCCTAATCCTAAACTTCATCTTAAACCTAAAGTTCACCTTAATGCTGTTCAGAACCACGAGCTTTCTTTAAAAACGCTTCAAAAGAGCTACAGTACAATGCATGGAAAAGCACCCTGTAAGCAGACCTTACTAGTGTTACTTTGAGCAATACTTGCAGTACAGGGCAAAAAGATAATAGTTAATAGAATAGATTAGAATTTTTTTTTAAATCATTTCTTTGATCTTGTAACCCTGCTGAACAATGCCAGATTGGACCACTGATAGTGTTATGTCTTAGTAATAGTGACACAAAATAAGGAAAAGTAATCAAACATAATACATTTTTATTATTATTATAATTTTATACTTAAAATGCTTTACTTTTCTGTTGCAATGATAAAACAATTCTATCAGGTGAACTGAAATTGTAATCAGTTTTAGCTGATGGTGACAGTTTTGGTAGTCTAACAGGTCTTTCTATTTTTGATAATATTTGATAATATTTTTGATCATATTGTGGAAACTGTTGCTTTTTTACTTTTTCCTTTCTTGTGTAGATAAATCATTTTTATATCTGTTCTCCGCAGAAATATTTTGTAAAAAACAAACCATTTGTACCTAATAGCCATGCATGTTTCACCAGTAAAAAGTAGTGAGTTCTGGTATAAAGACAGTAGAGTTGAAGCCAGCTGAATTGAGCGCAGCCAGAAAAAATGACATCAGTTTGAACTTATGAACCACTGTGAACACATTAAAGAATAAAAGTGCAACCACAGAACACAAAGAGAGTGTGTTTCTATTAGCAGTCAATTAGAATTATCAGGATATGCTGGTAAAATGTCACTAGATGAGAACAATATGGCTGTGTTTATTGGCAGATTTAATATCCTGAGAAATACTGAGTGAGAGGGCAGTAAAAGTCCTGTAAAAATAAGAGCGCGCGCCACAGTGCCAGGTGGAGAGAGAGACAGCGTAGTGTTTGCAGTTTGCAGTGTGTTTATGTAAATGTAAGCTCATTAATGCAGTGAGGCTGAGCATGGGGAGATCAGCAGTCTCTCCAAGTAAAAAGCTTTTGAGTGTTGGGCTAAACTTTTGCCCTTCGGTGTCAAACAGTTATTTTTTTATCTTCAGCGTAAAAAGGGTGTTTTAATGACTGATCTAATATTTTAAAAATTATTAGTTATCTATGCGCGCTGCCTCTTGCGCACGTTCACGGACATAGATGTCTACATCCTCACACACATACACACACTCCTAGTGTAATGAGTTCTGCAGGAACGGCTCATGCAGTCGGGCCGCAGCTGCATAATGCTGGATTTTATTGGGGGTTTATTGAGGTCGAGCACTACTACTGTAACTCAATTTGTGATTTTCATGCCAGTATTAACCCTCTACATTGATTTGTGCCACTTGCCCCTTTCTGCAAGAAAACGTCAAGCTCTGACGACGTGTCTGTTTCTTTTTTCCATTATTTATAGTTACAGCTCCTGAGAAAGGATTGTTTGGTCTGAGGAGGGACTGTAAGGGAGAAATGAAGACAGAAATTTCACTCGCTAGTGAATAGCATGTCTATGTAGGTGCTCTGTTGGGCCTACACTGACAATGGAGGCAGTGTAAACTGTTTAGTCAATTCTGTCTCTTAGTTTTACACTCTCACAGGCACTAAAGTAACAATACCATATTGTGTGTGCGAGTCAGATATTTGGGCCAACTAAGTCTGTAAACAGAATATGCTTTTCAGGGCATAACCAATGTGAACCATTTTACTGATAATAATTTTTAAATCTGAATATTTAAAATCATGTTTGAGATTTGATTCTTTTAGGGCAAAGTTAAACATGCTTTACTAATGTTGGGCAATTAGTTGATATTTGACCAATATCCTGTTAAATTATGCCACAATACACTTTTCTGAGCATGTCCTTTATATCGTTAGTATGTAAAGAACACAGAGTAACTACATGTTTTATTGCAAAGTGAGCATAATTGGCTTGTTTGATTGGATTTAGTGACGTTTACAAATGATTAAAAACAGATCATTGTAGTTTATTATCATTATTGTATGGTTTTTGGCTGTTCCATCTTAGTAATTTCTATTTTTGCTATATCACCCTAGGAATGAGTGATATAAAGATTCCTGAAACTGATTTAATAACTGATTAATAGCAACTATTAATAGCTTTAG
This sequence comes from Semaprochilodus insignis, assembly GCA_034552555.1. NCBI lineage: Eukaryota > Metazoa > Chordata > Actinopteri > Characiformes > Prochilodontidae > Semaprochilodus > Semaprochilodus insignis. The sequence continues at coordinate 24,133,319 of CM067478.1, read as the reverse complement.
ATATGTGTTTCATACTTGATTTTGTACTAAAACTTTTAGTTAAACAGTGCTTAATGGGCTGATATGACTTTCTTAAACTCAAATAAACAGCAGAAATTCACAGTCTTAAGTAATTAATTTAAATTACATAACCTTAAGTTACTATTCTAACACTGGGAACAGAGACAGAAATAATTTATTGCGGTTTATTTATTGCGTATTTTCTTATTTGTCATCAAGTCTCTTTATTGAAAAGGTCCTGTGTATTATACTGTCACAAACGTTGGGCTGTTGAATGTTTTGCCTTCATAATCCCCAGTACAGCCTGCATTGTTGCCATCATTGACTTTTCTTGCTGCTAACTGTTGGTCCTTTATTGCCGGGAATTTATCCGATACCAATAAATCTGTGAGGCCCTTAATATGCACTGATCAAACTACCTCCTTGTATTTATACTTGTTGTCCTTTATATCAGCTGCACTCACCATATAGTTTTACAATTACAGACTGTAATTCACCTGTTTCTCTGCATACTTTATTAATCCAGTATCACCCTGTTCTTCGATGGTCAGGACCCCCACAGGACCACCTCAGAGCAGGTGTTATGTGGGAGGTGGATCATTCTCAGCATTGCAGTGACACTGATGCGTTGGTGGTGTATTAGTGTGTGTTACACTGGTTTTTAAACACTGTGTCCACTCACTGTCCTCTCTATTAGATACTCCTACCTTGTTGGGCCACCTTGTAGAAGTCAGAGATTATTTTTCATTGTTCCTGCACAGTTTGTGTTGGTCATCCTTGTTACGTGCCTGGGCTCAGTTTGTCTGACCCGCTGTTTCTCCCGGTTCTCTTGCTCTGCTTCTCGCTCCTGTCTGTCTCCATAGGTTGGCTGTGGCGTCGTCCATCGGTGGAGGTCCTCCAGATACTTCCGGGTCCTGATGGCCAATCTGGAGCCCTTTTTTTCACTTGAGAGGCGTGGCTTCAAGTTTAAAAGGTCCGATGAATCGAAGCTAAAGGAGGCTTCAGGGGTTTTAGGTTAGCTGTTGTGCTGCTGGTTTTTAGCAACGTTTTATTGAACTGAGGCGGTTGCGCCTCGCGTTGCTGGTGCTTTGTACGCCGTTGTAAGCAGTCACATGCCAGTTCGGTCTTTTCTTATTTGGCCTGCGTGGATAAGGGGGATTGCTGGACAGGTAAAGACGAGCGCTCTTACATCTCCATGACACGTAGTTGTTGTCTGTCTAGATACACTAGGTTAGGGGCGGGCGCCAGTCTCTGTATTTTACCGCTGATGCAGTTTAGGAGAGAGGAGTTGAGGCAGGTCTAGTCTTTTTTTGATTATTTCATTCCTTTGGCGCCGTCCGCGTTCAGACCCCCCCCCCACGCAGCCACTCGTCATTTTGTGAATTAAACAAAGCCCGGTGAATCAGTATATGGTGTTCTTTGTAGTTCCTTGGTATGCTCTTCACACATCGTGCTCGTTATCGGCCCTTTTACCCCTAGACTATTATCGGGGTCGTAACAATCCTTTTCTCATTCATCAGTGGTCACAGGACGCTGCCCACAGGATGCTGTTAGCTGGATAGTTTTGGTTGGTGGAATATTCTCAGTCCAGCACTGACACTGAGGTGTTTAAAACTCCAGCAGCCCTGCTGTGTCTGATCCACTCATACCAGCGCAACACTCACTAACACACCACCACCACGTCAGTGTTACTGCAGTTCTGAGAATGATCCACCACCCAAATAATACCTGCTCTGTGGTGGTCCTGTGGGGGTCTTAACCATTAAAAAAAGCTAACAAAGAAACAGATGAACTACAGTCTGTAATCGTAGAACTACAAAGTGCACCTACATGGCAGGTGGAGCTGATAAAATGGACAGAGAATGTAAAAAGGAGGTGGTTTTAATGTTATGGCTGATTGGTGTAAGCCAACACTTTCGGCCAACTGATGTATCAGCCAAGCCCTAACATGCTTCTTCCTGATATAACATGGAAGCATTAATGGTTAATTCAGAGTTAATTAACAGAAACCAAAACTGCAAAGAGTGTTGGGAAGCTCCTCCCCCTATGCTACAATGTTTATATTGTTTAAGACTTTGAAGTACAAGGAATGTAAATGCATATAATCGTCCATAATTTGTGCAAAGATGTGTAGACACCTGCTTATCCAACATTTCTTTTAAAATCAAGCACATTCGTATTGAATTTGTTTTCCTCTGTCAGCCGCTACTCTTCTTAAGAAGGCTTTACACTAGATGCTGAAACATTGCTGAGGATTTGATGAGCATTCAGCAACAGGATTAGGAACAGTATTAGTGAGGTCATGTACTGATGTTGGATGATTAGTTCTAGGTCTCAAATGCCACTATAAATCATTCCAAAGGTATTGAATGGAGCTTCATCATTCCAGAGAACACAGTGCCACTGGTCCACTGCCCAAAACCTGGGGGGACGGGGGTGCTTTATACCCCTCTGGCCAATGCTTTCATTGGACTTGGTGACCTTAGCGTCATGTGTGACTGCTCCTATTTTATTGGAAGTGCTCTATGGAGATTATACAAGCTGTGTGTGCTCAACCGAAGCCCTGTGTCATCACTGGACAAACCTTAAAATAGCTGCATTACCTCTTTAGAAGTAGTGTCTGGATACTTTTGATCAGACAGTTAGATGTAAAAATCTGCTGATATTGAAATTCTTAGCCACTTAGAATTGGTACCTGTCCCAAATTTTTCAGTTAGGTGCAGACAGTGCTGTTCTTTCTCTGATAGCATGCTTCCTCCGGCTATAAAATGGCAGCAGTAACCGCATAAAAGCTTTGCCAGTCTGTCTGCCATAGAGCCATTTACTACAGCAGCCACACAGGAAAGACAAAAGCTCTTGACGACACTTTTAAAAGGCACCGCTGGGCCTGGAAGTTCACGCCTCTTCCAGTAGGCTGATCTGGACTGATGGCTCTTCCGGTATATGATGACATCCTACACTGGCCCTGCGGTCTCCAATCCCCACACTTCTCCCAGGCCTAAACCCATCCTGTGGCCTCCCTTAAGTGCATCTGTGTTTGTTAAGTGCACAGGACACGGGGCCTTTTGGAATTAATCCAATCTGAGTGCCTTTAGTCTACAGAGGAATCACACCTGGGATACTGGGAAGAAAATAGTGAAGTTTGAGGAACAAAAAAGAGGGGCAGGGGCCAAAGTACCTGTCCCTGTAGTCATTTAACACACACATACACAAACAGTCACACAGTAAGACAAAAAGTCTCTGATTAAAATTTCATGGCGGATCCTTTTTAGGCCATGCCTATTGTGTTGGCATCCCATTAAAGTCTCCGAAGCATTGTGCGAATGTCTCCTGCACTGGCGACAATAGAAGCGAGAGTTATGACTTTTTAATGGCTGGTGAAAGAGTGTAGTACTCACTTTAGGGTGTGCAAGGGTTTGGCTAGCGTTAGCGTACAATAGATGCTCTGAGTGCAGGAGAATTGTTCACTTTCACTTCTACGATACCCATTCACTCCATCCCAGCGGAGAAGAGATTTCAGATTTTCTCACAAGGTGTAACCAGAAACCCTCTCTTCTGCGCTACAGGGTCAGGAGGTCATGCAGCGGCTAATGGAAAACAAACTGCAGGATTTTTTTTTTGGTTTTTTGAGCATTTGTTTCAACAAGGTGTGCTGTGAAGTGACAAGGTGTAAAACATGTTTCTCTTTTTATTGTACATATTGGACCTCTCAGAGGAACAGAAGCTGATTCTGAATTCTCACTATGGTGTATTCTCAGTGGGGGTCGTAGGGCATGCTGATGGATTTGCACTCTGATTTGAAGCAAGTGAAGCACCTGCACCTCTACATACATGCTTTTCCTCCCCTGTTTTTGTTTTAATGTAGAAGAGAAGGGAGGCTGGCTTTTTTAGTATGTAGGTACAAGCTACAGAAATCAGAGAAAGTCTACAACAACCTAATTCCATACAGTAACCCAAGTACATTAAGCTCTTATGTAAGTAAAATTGTAAAAATAATATTTTTACTAACTGAAACATGTTGATAGCTGGATGTGTTCCACCAGACTGCATTCTTCTTCAGCCAATCTTAAAAGTTACTTCATAGTAGCTTCATAGTGTGTGCAGAAGATGTAGGTTAAATGTCGTGTGTTTTAGGGTAAATTTTAGATGCGTATCTTGGAAAATTGTTAAAACCACGAATGGTTGTTTTGCCATAAACAGCTTCAACATCTTGCAGTAGCAAACAACACCAGCTATTTTTTAACTATGACTAACCCAGCATGTTAGCCATCTACTGACTGGCAGGCTAGTCTGTGCAGTATAGTTTTTAGCTAATGTTTGTAAAGCATTTCATCCATAATATTAGAGCATAACATCCAACATCACATGGCCTATTAAACACTAAATAAGGATCAAACAAAAGGGAGTATTGTCCTAAAATGCAGCCATTGAATCATAAGATTTACTGCCAGCTCTACCCCATGCTATAAATCCGGGATACAAACAATCAAGAACAGTTCAGAATGTTCTATTGTCCGTTTAAGCCTAGATCTGTAGAGTTTCAGTAAAGAAATCTGACTACTAAAGTAGAACATGTACAGCAGCCCAAGTTTAGAACGTTGGGTGTCTTTTCTTTGATTAGTCACTTAACATGCAGATGACCTGACCTGACCTCTGAATCCAGTCCATTTGAAGACTGTGTTGTGTGCATCATTCGATGTGTGTGTAATTTTCAAGGAATATCCTTTTAACTCTTGAGTAGCACTGTTCAGAAGATGCCATAGTCAGAGCATCAGTAAAGATAGCGTTCACTGACCGTATCTTGTGAAAGTGCTGCTGGTAGGTGTGGCCTCCTTTCAACATGAGTGAATAAAATGTCCATCAATCACTGTTTTAATCAATTGCTGAAGTTAAGCTTTATTCAAAGCTAACTGCAAACCAGCCCAAGTTTTGTCCACCCACCAAAACACATTGGGCTTCATTCATCAACAGTTCCTAAAACACACTTACACAGTTTTCATGAAGGTTCTGGCATTTACCAATGTTTTCCTACTTGAGATTTGTTCTTGAGTGAAAAAGAACACAATCTACACCCACTCAGGAGCTCAAAGGTGTGAACAACTTTGTGATTTAAGAATGGATCTGATGTAGATTTTTTTCAAGCCTTTCTCAGGAACAAAATTTAGGAAGACATTTGTGAATGAGGCACATCATTTCTTGCACAGTCCAGCCAAAAATAGAAATTAGACGTAGGTGTATCCTAAACTGTACATGGTTATGAATTGTTGGAATATCGAATACTGAAGTGAGAGAAAGAGCAAAATGAGTTTGGGTTAAGACAAATGAATAGCATGAATGTGTATAGTACTGGAAATATTTGGGACAGATATTTGGATCAAACCCATTGCCCGTGTGCCTCCGAATACTGCGTAATGTATTTGTATTCGGCAACACTCTCCGAGTCTCTCAGAGTCTCCTCAGGACGTCTGTGTTTGGCGGCAGGGAGGTGAAGTGTATAGTGTCTGAACTGAAGTGTCTAATTAATATAAAACAATAGACTGGCTGTGACCTTTGAGGGAAGTGATTGACGCGGACAGACAGTTACAATCCCTAACCTTCACAAATGTCAGTGTGCCTGAACCACCGAGACACACGCGCACACACACCCTACTCCAAAACTCCCCCATCCCCATCCCGCACTGGATCTGACCTGCCACAGCATCACCCCCTCACTGCTGCATTACCATATTGATCTGTTTGTCAGGAGAAGACTGTAGTTGTATCATAAACTATTAACCATGTGTGTTTTTTCCCTCTTGACCAGGCTTTATTTTAAAATGCAATCGAAGCACTTTAGATTATTATGGTCTCAATCGACTGCCTCTTCACTCATTTTCAACCTCTAAAGTTCTTCTACACTCTCACAAATAAAAGGGCCACAGAAGACATGGCATAGAAGAACATCTTTTGATTCCCTTTCAGGACACTTGAAGAAAGAGTGTGAAGAAGAGTGTGAATCTGCATGTAATGGAAATATTCTACCAAATGTTTGGTCTTTAAATTGCAATAGGTTTGCATTAGCAGACACTACACACTAAGTTACTAAGTGGCTAAAGTTGTGGCAGCCTAACCTGTTTTGTCAATGGAACTGAATGGGATTTTTAGAAACCATTAGTTAATGTAACTGGGATGACAGTCTGATGAAAATTTAGACTTAATTTTACACGTTATTTAGAAAAATGAAGACTGTAAGGGCAGGTTACAAACATTACAAGCATGTACATTTAGAAAAGTATCATGTACATTTAGAAGAGTCTCAGCAAATATAAGCACAATTAGGCAACCATATACTTGGTCTCTCTGGTGACTTACTGATTGCACCATCTATATAAGACTGTAATCCCAGATGCTGTGCACCAGTTTTTAGTGGAGGAATCACTTTGCTATTTGATGTAAGGACAATAAAACAGGAAAGCAGTTGAATAGTGAAAGTTGAAAGCACTAGTTACTCTTAGTAGAAGGACTGTAAGTGCCAACTTCCTTAAAATCAGCTCTTTTCAGAATGAGCCTAAACCTTTTTTCATGTATTGATTTGAAATAGGGCTTGTTTGGTTGTTGTTTGACTGTGTTTTTTTGTTGTCTTATGTAGAGCATGTTTCTGGAGAGATGGAAAAAAGTGTTTAGGCAGATTAAAGACTTTTCCCCCTGTTTTCCCCCCACTTAATTCTGCCATCCCCAGTGGAGCAGACTGTGGAGTGATTGGGAGTGGCTGCATGGGGCAGCTCTCTCACTTCCTTTTCGACGGGTCGCTAATTTCATGTGAGCGGCTGAGAGGATCCATTTGCGTTATTTGTGCTTTTATGTCGAAAAACTTCAAAGGCCCCGTCTCCTCTTCACCTATCATCGATGACAGTTACCGCACCTTGCGAGGCATGGGAATAGCAGCATTTTATTTATATATTTATTCTTCATCCAGAGATAAATTATTCCACCCTCCCTGCTCTTTACCGAAAAAAGAAATACATACAATTGATAGTGAGCAACCCGGCGTTAATATATTAATCTAATCCTCCTGTTCGGTGTCTTCTATCCCCCAAAGATCGGCAGTAATCAGTTTGTTCCTGTCTGCTGCTTTTGGGCGAGGGGAGGGCCGTGGTAATCAGAAGTGGCATAGCAGAGGGAGGGGATGTAGGGATGGAGGGAAAGTGGGGGGGTTGGATGACATCTCACAGATTTATTACCTCCTCGAACTGTGCCAGCCTGCTACCGTTCAGCAGGAAAATGGGCAAGAAACAAACTGAAGTCCCTCAGAAACTGAACCCTTTGAAAAACGTGTCTCAGGAGGATCACCTCGACAAACTGAAAGTGATGGCACATTGCCCAAAGTTTGTTTAGAAGTTGACGAATCATTTGCTGTGGTTACAATAGGCTGCTGATCTCAGGGCATTTGGGTTAATGTCCCCCAGATCTGTCTTGTCTTATCTTAATGATGTGCAGTGTAAAAGTACGCCTGTACTGATAATATAATATCATGGATCAGGATGTAAAACTAGCCTGGGATGTGATTCTTGCTGTCACTGTGCAACAGAGACTGTTGTTGAAATAGTCACATGAGCAACGATGATCAAAACTATGAAACATTATTACAGTGCTTTTCTGACATGGAACAAAACCTGCTCTTCTCCACCACAGCACTGCTCTATCCAAAGTAACTAATGCAACAAGGTTAGCTAATGCAGTTTATTTTCACCTTTTAACTTTTGAGATACATTGCACTAAAATACACTAAAAACTACACTAACAACTACTTATATCTAAGTATGTTACTCATTTTTGGAATCTTTATTGGTATTAAAAAGGACCAATAAACACGTACTCAATCTCAGTGTGGAAAAAAGATATTTATGCATCCCTAATCACCATACACAAATCAGATCATAATTTCATTTTTCTGAGGTTTTTACTAAACCAAAAAACATCTGTAGGCCCACATTTAGAAAACCATCTAAATACTATCACTACATTAAATGCAGATAAACAGGGCTAATTATACTTAATAATTAACATGCAGTTGGTCAGTGATGTTTAAATAGTGTCGATATCCACAGTATGCTCGGATAGACATATGGAGCTGTCTCTATATAGGGCCCATATACTACATTTTTCTTGCATTTAGTTTTTTTTCCCCATGAGGTCTGTTTATGATATTTTGCAGATGTAAGTACTAAACAATTGTCTTAATTTATTCTGACCATTTCTCTATACCACTTCTTTTCTTCAAATGGGCTGTTTTTGTTATACAAGGATATATGTAAAAAAGAAAATCTGTGTCATGTCTAGATTTTCATGACATCTCAAAACAATTACTTCAGAACATCTCTATATGAATCATATATGTAGACCGGGGAGTGAACTGTATGTGTTGAAACTGTAGCAATGTTTATACAGTACACTCTTATATTTAAAAGTGAAGAAAATTTAGTTTCACATGAAAATGTTAATTTTGCAAAGCTGAAAAGATCAGAAATATATCATTAATCTTGCTAATATGAGCAACTCCTATCAGGCCACTACCTGTTCCTGTTCATGCTATGATTTCCTATTCAGACTTGAACCTGCCTAGTTCTGGTCCAGTGCTAATGTATTGGATATGTTTAATGTACCCACACTGCTTTTGTATTTGAATGCATATTTCAATTAACTTTCACAGAAATCCTCTTCACAGTGTCCTGAATGTTGTAGAACAGAAAAGTACGTCTAGTAATTGAGCCTCACAAATGTCTCTCATGAGGGTTTTGACCTTTACGTGTTGCTGCAGTGCCCTTTCACCTGCTGATGAACACCTTTGACCTTGTCATTGGTGCTGACCTCAGCACAGATTTCCCTTGTAGCATCGATTTTGCCACGTCATGTTTGAACACGCTTAATTGAAATGAATTGACAAGTTCCATTCAGTCAGACAGAGCTTTGAGTTGACTCTGACATGCTGTACAATTATAAATATTGCATGTGAACTTATTATTTGTGTAAGAATTCCAGCCATCTTTTCTTTGTAATCAGCACAGGACAGTACGTGCTGCAAATAGGATTCAAACCTCACAGATACCCATATTGAGGGATGCCTAGCGTCTAGCTTAACCAATGTTTTCTTTGTCAGTTTTGGCAGTAACTGACCATATATTCTCAACCACAGACACTCTGCCCACATATAGACAGAGTCTATTACAGATATTAGTATGTTAACCTGGCCAACCTCTCAGGATTCAGCCAGTTGCATTCTGATTGGGACATAGATGCATTGGCGTATTGTTTTGCACTGGTCTGAGAGGACGCAAATTGTTGTTGTTGGAAAATTCTTCTGTGTTTCCTGAGGGATTGTTTATGTCGTGACACAGTTTGCAAGATTTCCTCGTTTACAAGATTTCCTCAATATGTCATGCCAAATAGCAGGCTTGTGGTTGGTCGTTAATGTGTCGGTTAAATTTCCTTTTCATGTAGAAATAGGCCATTCTTAGCCAGGTTAACTGGTGAAAGTTAGACTGTAGACCTTAAAGAGTCTGGCATTGTGAGACTAATGACCATATTAAGGGTGATCAGGTATATTTAGAGGCAAACAATATTAGACTTGTAAAACATCTGTGTCAATATTAGTGACAGAGCTGCTTTGGGAATAAAGCCAAATGCCACACATTTTTGCCCCTTGTGATGTCAGCCCTCAGTGGTGCACAAACCTTTCAGGTGTTTAAACCACTTTTGGGTCAAAAAATTTTAAATATTTGCTTTTAACAATAGTTTAAAAGAATCTGTCAAAAAATCTGCCAAATTGTTATTTAGACAAAACCTGTTCTTAACACGAAGGGATTAACACATTCCTGCTTTATGATCACTAAAGTGCTGCAGGAATGTTTTTCTTACTTAAATGTAAAGTAAAAGTGAGAAAAGTCATTTTCCAAAAGAAGGCAATGCTTTAAACAGCTATGCAGGTCTCACATTTTTACCACTTGTACATACCTGCAGAGTTGCACAAGGCATTTGTGTGCCTCTGTGTTCTCATCAGATTCCCTACAGAGAACAAGCAAAGGCATTTTCTGCTCATTTTAGTCATTTATATCTCACTGTTTGCTGACTTTAACATATTGGAAAAATACTAAGGCAAAATCCACCATTACCTTTGCACAGGCTGCAGTTGTCCTCTCACCTGTATGCTAAGTTGATCAAATGAACATTAGTTGTGCATTAAAATGTACAGAAACATGTTCTCTGTAGATGATTTGAACGGGGCACCCAAACTTTTGCATTTAGCTGTACCTGCATGGACTTGAGCAACTCTATATGTAACCACATTAGAACTTTCTTGTGCTGTATGTAAGGAAGCACAATCAGACGGAAACATGACTTTGGCTGCAAACATGCAGTCAGTAGTGTACCAAATGTACCTACATACTATGCATGACAGTTGGCCAGTAAGCTTTACTCTAAATGTTACTTGATTTCTTGTTATTTATATAGGTGACTGATTTTCCACTTTTCCAATTTTTCAAATTTCCAGTGTAGCCCATATAAGAGCAAATAATGCTATTTATACTGCTAATTTGGCTAATCAAAAGAACTGGGAATGTGCTTGTGTGTATCAGATTTGCATTTACCTCTGGGGTCAGCTTATTGTTTGAAAAAACACCAATAAAGGTAATTATACTGGCTATAAAAAATTGTACTCGGACATATAAATTCATGATAGTTGCCGCTATAATGTGATCTGCAGTGTGGAGAAAAAAGAAATCATCTAATCGTCAAAAGTAAAATCATCTTAAGTCTCATCAATACATCTAATATTTCTCATTATGGAATTCCAGTAAGAATAATATAAAATTATTTAACCTGTCTGGACATTCTACTCTTGTTTTATGTAATCAAGAAATATGTAATTATGAATCAAGCAAAACTGTCTGGAAATGACAACTTTTGGAAATGTGACACTGGATATTACTAAATATAAAGAGTCGTATGCAAAAGTTTATACAACCCCGGTCATATTACTTCATTGTAACCAACATGGAACCGATATACATAAATGATGTCTGTTCTGATATAGCACTGTTCCGTCCTTTATAGCACCTCAAAAAGCTGCCCAGCCTTATAAGCGCTGCATATAACTTTGAACGGGTGGGACTGAACTGCTGTAGGCAGATGTGAATGCACTCGTAGGTATTTATCTTTTCCCACAGACGAATACAGAATGTTTGTTTCCTTTTTGCTCTTTTTCTTTTGCATTTTGCACTCACATCTTCTGAGCAGGAAAAGGCCCAGCAGCCATCCAGGCCCTGTGTTATTGTGATACTGTCACTGTTCTGGCAGCTGCAGTGTTGCGACGGCTGAAAGGTCACAGCGATGAGTTCAGGAGTGACGGGAAATAATGAACCGGCTGGAGCTCAGTAAATTAACCCGTGTCACGGGCTGCCCATTCCAGCTGATCAATACTGAACACTTTGCTTTCGGAAAATGAGGGTCATCCTCTCAGGCGAAGCCCCTGGAGACCCACACACACACACACACACAAGCAGCACTGATAAAACAATCACCACAAAGAGCCCACACTGATGGCCTGGGCTGACTCTGTGTGTGCATGTGTGTGTGTGTGTGTGTGTTTGTGTGTGTGTGTGTGTGTGTTTGTGTGTTTGTGTGTGTGTGTGTGAGAGAGAGAGAGAGAGAGAAAGAGAGAGAGAGAGAGAGAGAGAAAGAGAGTGCAGGTTTGCAACATGGTCTAGCCACTTGTTTTCCACAGACGCACGTTTTGACACGGTCGATAAAGTGAATCTCCGATATAAATGTTTTCAGCCTTCCCTTCATCTTCAGAGTGATGGTGACTTGGAACTGTTCAAATACACTGCAACAACAACTCACTCGTTCAGCACTGACACACACTTAAACTCTATTACTGCTGGATTACTTTTAGCTGGTGTAGTACTCTAATTTAAATTATTACATTACATCTTAAGTTTAGTGATTTGTGTAGTTTTTACAGTCTGACAGAAACAATTTTGGAGTGACTTGGTCCAGTATGGACCTGTAGTATCTGCAGTTTTGACAGTCTAATCATAATCATTTTGGAATGGTCTCATCCAGTTTGAAACTGTACTGTCTGTAGGTTTTACAGTCTGACAGTAATCACCTGTGGATGACTTGGAATATAAGCTTCCATTGCATATTAGCTACATTAGAATCAAAACTCTAATGCAAAACTAATGAAGGAAACGTATATAGTTGTGCTTTATGTCTTTATTCAGTACCAGAGGATTCAGTAGCAGCTAAATGGAGTTCAAAGAGATACTTCTATACTACATATTTTCTTGTGTATGAGAAGACAGATGGATTATCCCTCTCAGCCCAGTTGTGTCCATCCACTTTCTTCTATAGAGTCGTTCGCTTTAGTGTTCACATTGTAGCTCTGCCTTTATCACTTCTTCAAAACCTGACCAGAATCAATACAATTTTCTGCTCTGACCAGATCAGTCCCGGGCTATAATTCTGCACCTTACAGCAGCGGTGCAGCCAAAAATCTTGAAAATGGGCAAAAGATTAAATTCCATAGTTTCAGTATGCCTGCTCAAATAACACCTATTAAAAAACGTATTTTTTGGTTTGGACATTTGAACATTTAAGACCGGAAAAATGTTCATGCATTTTATTTAGGTCCTTTTATTTGTGGATAACAGAATGATATACTCATCATGAAAAAAATAGTTGCTCCCAGAGGGATGTGTTGGAAGGGATGCTATTGGAAAGGAAGATAAGGTTACCAGGAATAATAAATAATAAAAAATCTAGACTTATATGGGCAAACAGAAGTAGTGTCTGTCTGACATGTTTGCCAATGCAACATTCCTAATGGTGTCCTGCGATAATCCATCTCATGCAGCTTTTAGGTAGGGGTGGAGGTGGAGTGACAGGCCTTCTGAACGTGTAATGTTCAAACCATTCATCTTGGCACTGACCACGGTGCCTCCACATACAGATTTGTTGGTCGTCTCCACCAAGACAAAAGGATTAGTCACTGAAGATGACCTGCTACCATTCTGACAGTCTGGCATGACACCATTGCAGGCTTTGATGACACTGACATGGTGTTAAGTGCAGTCATCGTAGCGGTCTGCGTGCATGTAGTCCTGCGTTGTGCAGCCGTCTGCCAGTGGTGCTGGCACTAACAGGATGACTCATGGAGGGAATCACTGCTCACTGAAAGTCACTATTGGGTTACTTTGCACATGTCAGACAATTTGCTGGTTCTCTCTCTCCGTGGTTCATGTTGGTCTTATAGATCCTTCATGTCGCTGGTGTGTGTCTTTTCTATCCACTACTGCTACCAGCGTTCTATGGTAGTATCCACATGATTCCAACTGCTCGGTGGGCTCAGGTGACCTCATGTAGTGGGCAACAGGGTGACCTCATGTAGTCAGTCAGGTACAGTGATAAGGCCTGTCCTTGCTTACATCACATATATGCAGCTAAGAATGAAACTTGATTCATTCACATGTCTCATAATGTCAAACCTACAAAGACAAAGAGAAGTTGAAAAATGGTCATGTATAAATAAATGAAATAAATGAAAAAAAAATTGCATCCAGAAGGAATCAACCGACAGGAATGAAACTTGGAGGTTAAAGTTTCATTCCTGTCAGTTGATTCCTTCTGGATGCGATGATGAGTGTGTTAATTTGTTTAGAAATGACCATTCTCCAGCCTTTCTTTGTCTTTGTAATTAAACTGCTGATTTTTTGTCACTGTGCCTTTAAGACATGAACTCTTGTCTGACTGGCAGTCCTGTATTTGTGCCTTGTTCAGTCTGCACTGAAACAGTCTTTATGATTTCAGTGTGAACAGGTGGGGCTTAACTTTTGAAGGCTGCGTATTGTATTGTATTGATCCTCGCAGATATTGAAGTAGTGAGGCTAATCTGCTAAATGTAAATGTATGTAAATGAGTTGGTTCTCGTGACATCACATTACTAGTGAATTTAAACAGGCTTATTTTTTCAGTGTTGCTCACATATATGGGCTTTTTGAACTTAGGAATGAATGACATTTCTTTACTTTACATACTGTATTGAACTGTTTTATTATGTTATGTTAAGTTCGGGTTAAGGGGGGAAATGTGGACTTTTGATTTTTGGCTGAAATATTGCTTTAACTATGCTTCCAGTCACCACACCCCAGAGGATATTAAAAGAACGAGTGAATTAGAGTGAATCAAGGCTTCTGTCCGGCTGGCCCAGCGTTTCTTAGAAACTGCTAGAGCAAGCACATGCTGGCCTCTTTTTCCATTAGCAGCCATTTCCCCCCGTCCACCCTGGGCTGGTGACAAAGTGGTCTTCCACATCTTCATTTTCTGCTGATGTGTAAGAGTGGGGGGTGACTGTCATCTGTTACCGACCGGGCCTAATTGCCACCAACTGTCGATGCGTGCATTTGGACCATTTTCAGGCCTACATTATTTATTGGGAGAAAAATATTGTATTGATTTTGGATGTCGGTTCGTGCGTAAGTGATGCTGCTAAAGAGCTGACGGGACACTCTATAAACTTTTATAACGTGGTGTCAAAGCTGCACTTTGCAGGCATAAAATTAACACAGTAGAATATTATGTAGAGTAGAGATGGAGCAGCTCGTGCGCTGAATGGTAAACGATGGAAGTATGCTGCTTATGATGCAAAGCTGCTGGACCAAAGGCCTTTGCCAGCCTTGAGTGTGTGTAGATACGCAAATGATATTCTCCCACACTCCTCTCTAAACTTGCGCCCGTCTTTCTGAAATGATGCATTCCTGAATCTTCAATTGCATCTTGTTTCCCTTAAAGGCTTGCCTAGTAGCTTCTCCATTCTGAAATAACTCCATGGGAACACCCAATTAACTGCTTCCATATGCATAGTCGAATAAAAACAAAAAACTGAGCAATATATTATTTGTTTATCAGTATTGTGATTTTGGGCCTTTGCAATATTGATATTGTTGAAAGGGTGAACTTACGTTGTGTATCCATCCTGAGGTTGTCTCATGTCCGAATATCCGAATCTGTTTCAGTCATGTGACATTTTCTTACAGCAGCCATATTAATGGTTGCAACAACAGCTTAGTCACAAAGCTGTAGACCACGCAAACTCATAGAGCAGGGCCACCAGGTGATGAAACATGTAGCTCATAAAAACTGGCTATCCTCTTGTTTCCTCACTCTCTACAGAGATCCAAACTGCCTCTTGAAGCAGCGTCAGCACAAGAACTGTGTGACGTGAGTTTCATGGAATGTGTTTCTATGGATGAGCAGCTGCACACAAGCCTAAGATCACTATGCACAATGGCAAGCGTCAGCTGGAGTGATGTAAAGCATGACACCACTGGATTCCGGAACAGTGGAAACATGTTCTCTGGAATAATGAATCATGCTTCACTATCCAGCAGTAGGATATACGAATCTGGATTTGGTAGATGCCAGGAGAATGATACCAACCAGAATGTATAATACCCACAGAAATATTTGGTGAAGGAGGGATAATGGTCTGGGGCTATGTATGAGTTAGTTCCAGTGGAGGGGCACATTAATGCTACAACATACATACGTTTTAGACGATTATATGCTCCCAACAGCTCCCTTGCTTCAGTATGACTATGCTTCTGTGCACAAAGTAAGGTCTATAAAGACAAGGTTTATGATTTTGGGGTGGAGGAACTTTATCCCCACCAAACTGGGATGAACTAGAATATTGAGACTGTGAGACACACTTTGCCCAACATCAGTGGCTATCCTCAAAAGTGTTCCTTTAACTAAAGTGCTACAGACAAATGGCAAAATCTTCTAAAAAAGCCTCATCAGGAGACATTTACATTTACATTTATGGCATTTAGCAGATGCTCTTATCCAGAGCGACTTACAATTATGATTAGTGTTCCGTCTGATAATGTTTCCCAGCTAGTATAAGAAGGTTAGAGTCTAAAACTCGCCCTGAGCTCAGACACTGCCTGAACAAGGGCCAGTGCTGATACCTAGAGAGAAGAATACAAAGACAAATGTAAAGCATAAGTGCACTACCTGGCAACCCAACCCAGCGCTCATACCTAGAGAGAAGAAAGGTTATGGTGAGTATAAGTGCAAAAACAAAGTATTTCAACATACGCATCTACTAGTGCTCACTCACTTAAGTGCTTTACAAAGAGATGGGTCTTCAGCCTGCGCTTGAAGACTGCGAGAGACTCAGCTGTTCGGGCAGCCAGAGGGAGTTCATTCCACCATCTGGGAGCCAGGACAGAGAAGAGTCCGGACGCTTGTCTTCCATGCGTTTTCAGGGATGGCCGGTCGAGCCGAGCTGTACTTGAAGCTCGAAGGGCTCAAGGTACAGATCGACTCTTAACCATTGCCATAAGGTAGGGAGGGGCTGGTCCATTCTTGGCTTTGTAGGCCAGCATCAGAGTTTTAAACCTGATGCGGGCAGTTACAGGAAGCCAGTGAAGGGAGCGCAGCAGTGGAGTCACATGGGTAAACTTAGGAAGATTGAAGATGAGTCGAGCTGCTGCATTCTGGAGCAGTTGCAAGGTCCTGATGGCCTGTAAAGGAAGACCAGCCAGGAGCGAGTTGCAGTAGTCTAGCCTTGAAATGACCAGAGACTGGACCAGCAGCTGGGTGGCCTCCTGAGAGAGGAAGGGTCGTATCCTCCAGATGCTGTAGAGGAGGAATCTGCATGAGCGAGTCAGGTTCGCTATATGAGCTGAGAACGATAACCAGAATCACACC
Organism: Semaprochilodus insignis; assembly: GCA_034552555.1. NCBI lineage: Eukaryota > Metazoa > Chordata > Actinopteri > Characiformes > Prochilodontidae > Semaprochilodus > Semaprochilodus insignis. Next base: position 24,116,564 of record CM067478.1, on the reverse strand, counting down.
AAGTCTTCTTGCATCTTCAGTCGGGGTGATCAAGGAGTTCCCGAATGAGATGGCAAGATCATGGTAAAGACCTGTAGTGCTGGGGATGAACAGCAGCTCAGTCTTGCTGGGATTGAGTTTAAGGTGGTAAGCTGTCATCCAAGAGCAGATGTCCATCAGGCATGCTGAGATGCGATTGCATACCTGTGTGTCAGATGATGGGAAGGAAAACATGAGTTGAGTATCATCAGCATAGCAATGATAAGAAAAGCTGTGAGAGGTAATTGCCAAGAGAATGAGTGTAAAGAGAAAAGAGAAGAGGACCCAGCACCGAGCCTTGAGGGACATCGGTGGAGAGCCTGCGTGGAGCAGACGTGGACCCTTTCCATGTTACCTGATAGTGGCGGTCCTTCAGATAGGACTCAGACAACTTCCCTGCAGTGCCAGTAATTCCAAGATCGGTGAGGACTGACAGGAGGATCTTGTGGTTCACCGTGTCGAAGGCTGCAGACAGGTCACGACAGGTCAAGACTGTTCTGTCTTCATATTAATGCCCAGGGATTTGGAATGGGAAGTCCAATGCTTATATAGGCATGATGGTCAGGAGTCCACATGATGCTGTCCATACAGTGGACTCTGTATAGTTAATACACAGTCCAACCCCTTGTTCTGTTGCAACCCGTAATATTAGTAAGTAGACTGCTTATGCTGCTGCTTTATTGTTGGATGGACGAGAGAAAAGTTGTGCTAGAAATGTCTCTTAAAATGAAATAGATGAGCAAGTCAAATGTGGACTGGCCACAAGTGCGTGATGACTGTTGATAAATTTAATTAGTTTACGCAGCTTTTGCACAGTAAACATTAATGTTAGAGATCATACTGAAAGGAATATATTGGCTAGCTTAGATAACAATACGGTTTCTGATGGCTCTTCTTGCATTAAACTGTATAGCACCCGAAGTACTGTTGTACTCAACAGACAAACATTAAGGTCCCTGACTAGTTTTAGACTCTATTTTTACCACTAGCACTTCAGGAGGTGGACTTAGATGCATTTGAGCTATGTTATAGCAGTGTAATTGTCTCTGTGACTCCAAGACACATCCCACAGCCAAAACTCCTCCCAGTACAAATGAACCTCAAATTCAAATCGGTGAGGTCAAGTATGTCATTAAGCATGTGATCTGTATCTATGAGGAAGATACATGCTTGGGGGTGAAACAAAATGATTAATAGCAACATGGACAAGTAGCATAAATATGTATTAAGGTGAAATACAATTTTAAATACAGTGTTTTGTGTACAGGGAAGTGTTGAGGAAGCCATGTGTGCAATTGAAGTAAGTAGGTGTAAACTGCAATATACTGTACTGTATATTATAAAGTGTACAGTGCAGGTAGTGAGCATAGCAGCTTAACATTCAAGTAAACATCTTAACAGCCATACAGCTTACAGTAGAGATATAGAGCTTAGGTGTTAAAGTATAAAGGTTCCAAAAAAAAGTGCAAGTACATACAGTCCCATGAGCTGGTGGATAAGTAGTTTGCTGGAGATCAGGGCTAGATTAGTAACGGTCCATAGTGTTGTAGTCAAGTTCATCTTTTAGTGTCTTGATTTTATGTGTATGTAAAACATACCAATAGCTGCAGTTACACTATCACATAAAAGCCTAAAACAAATCTCAAGCTCAGACAGTCTCAGTCTTGTTTGGTGAGAAGCTAGCTCCTCATTGCTCCAAGAGTTATTTATGATCCATAATACTGAATTTACCCTGCCTTACACTGGCATAGGTGTGCACTATTTGTTGCCATGTACATGTATTCATATGACTCTACAATAATTTTAGTCATAGGCCACATCATGTGTTTTACAGGGCCCATGGAAAACCAAAGTTCCATCACACTTCTGAAACAAACACTGTAAGTTTCAAACATACAGCCCCTCTATGGAAATGTACGCATATGCAAACAGCCTTTTTTAATGTATTGTTTTTGTGATGAGGCAAAAAGCAACACAGTTACATATATTTGCCCTTTCAGTGTACAAGAGTTAGCCCCACCCATTTACAGTGGTGCTTGAAAGTTTTGAGACCTTTTTCTGTATTTATGCATAAAGATGGACTAAAACATAGTCTGATTATACATGGTCATTTACTGTATTTATATATAATAAATTATATATATTATAATAACCGTGTTTATTCAGTAATAACCACAGCTAATTGTTTCCCGGGACCTGTTGGTCGGTCCTGCACAACTGCTTGGAAGAATATGAACCTATTCCTCTGTACAGAACTGCCTAAACTCTTAGATGCTGGTCAAACACTCACAAACACTCTAGCAGCACTGCTGTTTCTGATCCACTCACACCAGCACAACACACACTAACACACCACCTGTGGGGGTCCTGACCATTATAAAATAGGTGATGGAGGGATAATAAAGTATACAGAGAAACAGATGGACTACAGTCTGTAATTGTAGAACCACAAGGTGCACCTATGTGGTAAGCGGAGCTGATAAAATGGATAGAGTGTAAATATATTGAGGTGGTTTTAATGTTATGGCTGATGGGTATATGTGTATATATCATGTAGTAAATTTTGCCAGATAATTACAGAATTACAAATTACATAATTACAATTCTTCAAATATGGAAATGCTGCTAGACATTACACTTCTTCTGAGACCTGGTTACAGCAAATCTAGCTTGCCAACCATTACACCTCAGTTGTCCCATAAGATATCCACCATTGCAGGCTGTCACATGGATTTTTTTAAGTACATGTGCCAGAGAGTCCCACTAGAATATACAAATATACAAATATACTCTAGTGTCCTCTTATTTACAGTTCCCTGATTGAAATGTTATTACTGATCATTTTTGTAGGCTTATGTCTGTTTCATCCAGTTATTATAATGCACACTGACTGCCCCCCCCCCCCCAAAAAACTTAACTCCTCGTCTTGAAGAATCTCAGCCAACTGACAGGTCTCCAACTGATGATTCGACTCGCCGACTTTCAGGGGGCGGCCCTAATTACACGCCTTGCTCTTCGAGTGATCTTTATCTGCCACCCCTGGGGAGGGTAACAGTGGTCTTGAATTTCCTCCATTTGTTTACAGTCTGTGGAGTCCAGAGTCTCTTGTTCATACCATGACATACTTCCGTGAACACGTGTTGTGAAGATCTGGCGTAGGTAGATCCCTGTTCTTTAAATATAACAGGGCGGCCACTCACACCTGACATCTCACTGATTGAAAACACCTGACTCTAATTTCACCTATATATATGCTTTAAAGGCACAGTAAGAACTACAGGCTGTTTGATTGTAAGTGATGACGAGAGGTTGGAGAATGCATTCTCCAGCCTCTCGTCATCATTTACAATGGTCATGAAGAAATGAGTTATGACTTTTTGGTACAGGAAGCCACAAAACTAAAATACTAGAAAAATGATACGGGCCATTTAATATATTGCAGTAAGATATTTTGTTCATACCGTGCTGGTCTACTTGCTATGCACGCTTGTCTATTCAACATTTCTGGGCAGCATCAGTGTAAAGTGACGACCAGGCTAGCTGTAAATGGCACGCTCTACACGAAGTGACACCGTTTAATCCTGTGTAATCTTCCCTAACGCTTTAATACGACCGACAAGCCGCATAAAATCAAAAGCAGACAGGCAGCCAGCACCGCTCCTTTAGGAACGCATCCCAAATGCACACGTCATGCTTAAATTGACATTATTACTGCATGTACATCCATTTGCCAAAATGTCTCTTTCTTTTGTTTTACTATTGGCATTGTTGTGTTTTTTTGTTCAAAGGAGATTTGATCTCTCTCTCTCTCTCTCTCTCTCTCTCTCTCTCTCTCTCTCTCTTTCTCTCTCTCTCTCAATAAAGCCGCTGCGCACAGCATACCTGCAATGTTTGATTCCCCCCTTAATTGAAACAAGGCGTCGAGGGTCCGTGCCAGAACATGGCTTTGCCATTTAAGGTAATGTTTGCGCTGCTCAAGCGGCTAATGAATCCAAGTCCTGGACGTTGGCACAGCGACGCTTTCTCCCCTTCGCCGGGGCCTTCGATCGCCCGAGGATACTGTCCCTTCCTTCTGCTTCCCTCGCAGCTGTGCTGGAGTTTAAAATGCGGCCCCCAAGAACATGAAACGGCGAGGGGTGAGCGCAACCGCAATTAAAAGGGAGGGAAAAAAATATCGGTTTGGCATCTTAAGGTCATTATCCTGAGTTTATTGCCATTCGTACAGTGCCTTTTATTCTTCTTTATATGAGGAGGAGGTGGACTGGCTTTTAAAAATGCAGCATTGCTTTGCATGTTTTTTCCTTTTCGTGTTTTTTTCTTATTTAGCAAAGGTGCGTATGCGTCAGCGGGCTTTGGGAGGTTAACGGGGGGGTTTGCTGCACCTTCACTGACCCTCATACTTTTCTGAACAGATCAGAAAGCACCTCCAGGGATTTGCGCAAACCTTATGACAAAAGTATGTCAGTCTTTAAAAATCCTTAAAAAATTAAACCCTCATTACGAGCACTTTTCTTCCCTAGAGAAGGATCGAGAGGCTTAAGGCCCGGGCTTAAAAGCTTGGATTCCGTCTTTTCAGTGATTTTCCTACCTGCTGTAACAGTAAGAGCGAGAAGGAGAGAGCCAGAGTTTCAGTCTTTATCAGATGTTCTCTTTTTCTGTTGTATTGATCTCCTCTCCTCAGATCTATTTCAACTTTATTATTCTTTATTATCACTGCCCTCCGTGTGTGTGTGTGTGTGTGTGTGTGTGTGTGTGTGTATGTGCCTGTGTGTATGAGTTACTCAGTAACTACTATGAATTATCATTAACTACTGTGACATATTCAGTTACTAATATGAATTATTCAGTTCCTACTATGTGTGATTGAATAACTTCTATCAATTATTCATTATCTACTATGAATTATTCAGTTACTAAAATGATTTATTTGGTAACTAATATGCTTTACTTAGTTACTACTATGAATTATTTATTATCTATTTTGACATACTATACACTATAAATATACACTGTAAATCAGACAGTAGTTATTATTACATTGTTTTCAGGACGTACGGTTTATTATTCACCACCTAAATAATTCACTGTTTGAGATGAAGTATTCAGCATCTACTATGACTTATTGTGTAACTACTATGAATTGTTATATAAGGGGTAAAGACGTTGTAAAGAAGGGTTTGGTTAGTGTGACCGCTCCTTGCATTTATGTGCATTTATGGGTGCTAATAGACTTACTGACCCCTCTGAGCTTTAGCAAACGTCCAGCTGAAGCTCATGTTCCTCTCTTACTGCCTAAGTTCATTACCTACTAACTGCACCACTGAAGTCACTTAACAAGGCCTCACATGGGTCAAAACCAGGTGCTGATTTGAGGAGATGGATGGCATCATGGGTAATGCAGTTCCACAGGGCCTTTAAATGACATTAGTGTTGTTGAGAGCTGTGTGTACTGAGAGTGACCAGGTCCAGATAAATCACGGCATGACATGACTGATGTGTTAGTAATGACACTCTCTCTCTCTCTCTCTCTCTGCCTCTCTCTCTGCCTCTCTCTGCCCCTCTCTCTTTGTCTCTCTCATCTTTTTTGTCTCTCTCACTTTCTTCCTTGTTCTTTCTTTTTGTTTCTTCTTTTTTCCCTCTCACTTTTATTCTTTCTTATTTTCTCCTTTTTGTTGCCTGCCTGTCTTTCATCTCTTTCTCTTTTCTTTCTGTTTTTCTCTTTCCTTCCTCTGTCTGCTTTTCATTCTCTTTCATTCTCAATCTCTTTCTCCATGTCTTTCTTTTTTCTTCTCTCTTACTTTATTGCATTCATTCTTTTCTCTTTTTCTATAACTTTTCTCTCTCACTTTCTCTAATCTTTCTTTTTCTCTCTACCTTTGATTTTCTTTTTTCTTTCTTTCTCACTTTCTTTTTCATCTCTTTCTATTCATCTCTTTCTGTTTTTTTCTTTTATTTTTACTCTATATTTTTATTCCTTTTTGTGTCTCTGCTATTCTTTCTCTGTTTTAGTTTCTATCTTTTCTTCTTTATCTCTCATTTTTCTCTCACTCTCTCATTCACCCGTTCTCTCTATTCTCTCTCAATTGCTGTCTGAGCCCCTCCTTTCTCTTATTACTACTGATAAATGCACTGGACTTGGTCAGCTATTGGAATGGCTATATCCTGGTTTTAATCTGTCCATCATATCAATCCGTCACTGCTCCACATTGTACTTTATCGTAAAACTGTCATTTTTATTGATTCACTAAATAACCTATCAGCAATTATATCATTATGATGCAGGGTTTCGGTGTTGAACACTCTTGCAGCGCTGCTGTGTTAGATTGTTAGATTATAATTTTTGCCTTCGGAAACAGATTGGACATACTTTTATTGTATTTCACTTTTGTGTATTTAGTCTATTCTTATTGCCAAAAGAAAAAAAAACTGCTATGTGCTTCAAAGGCTTCTTGATTAGGGTAATAAGAGGAATGAAGAATGAACAGCAGGTTGAGATGGTGAAAAAAAGCAACAAAACTCAAATTATTCCTTCCTCTGCAGATGGAGAGAGTGAGAGAATTTTTATTGATCCATTTGCAGAACATTTCTCTCCCCTGGCTGGGTGTCTTTGGTGGTTTAAACCTCTTTTAAACTGCACAACATGTGTGTTCCTGTGTTAGCTACACCGCTCATGCTACACACACCTGCTGCAGTGTTCACACCATTGCAACGTTTTCCAGACCAATACTTCTCTTCCGAAGTACAGTTAAGCAGAAGTTTGAGCAACCCTGCTGAAATTCATTGTTTTGCTGATTATCCAATTACTAAGAAGCTCTCTGCAGGAAATGCACTTAAATGTGGCAAATTTCTACAAATTAAGTGGCACAAATTATAATGCGCAGACATACTGGGTAAAACAAACAAAGCATAAAGTGTGCCCAAAAATTTCGACATGCCATTTTTGCTTTCAATGTGTCCAAAATCAGCAAATTAGTTGCAGAATGTGTTCCTGATAGAAGGTGAAAGTCATCTTTGACATACCTTTGAAAATGTGCATATACATGAATTATATGGCAGAGACATAAGACAGCGTATGTTGATAAGTAATGTTCAGAACATTAGATATAATATGCTGAATTAGTCTAGGAGTAGCTGTCCAAAACCAAAACCCCTCCAAATTACAGATAACAGATTATAAGAGGGTCAATATTTCATCCTAATGAAATTATCCGCATTACTGCCATGAAGAGATTGATGTCAAATTCGCTAATTAATATGTCCAGCTTATTAAACCAATAAGTGCGAGAACAAAAATCCAAATTGCCAAATTGATTTCGAAATATGCTGATAGTGTGAGTGTTATTTTGAGGTGCTGTTTCAGAGGGCTGGGAGTAATCGTTAGTGGGAGGGTTTTAAATGAAGTGGTATTATCTTTATTTGAAAGCGCCAGCTAATTTGCAATGCGAAACGCGTGCTAATTAAGATCTTCAATGTCAGCTGTGAGAGAGGGCTTTGTTAAAATGTGAGAAAAGCTTTTTCTCAGTCAGAGAAAGACCTGTCAGAGCACAGAGAGTAGGACTGGTCAGTTAACTGATGAGCATTAGGGTTTCGATACATATACCAATGGCCATGCTTAATTTTAATTTGCTGACAAAATCCATTTTAATCTGTATTAATTGGATTTTTAATCAATGGCGATTATTAAAGAGGAGTGTTTTTGGAAACATTTCTGTGTGTCAGTTGCTGAGATGGTAAAAAATGATGTAAAATGCTTCACTCTAGACATTCAGATATTTACAAACTATTTAGGGAGGGTTTTTTGCAGTAGTGGTGATGGGAACCAGGGGTCACAATGTCTACAGTACAGATATAACCATTTTATTTACTATCCAAAACCACCAGTCAATCTACATGTCTTCTGATTTTTATGATGATAATGGTAAAATATAAGAATTATAATATAAGAATAATTGCCTTACAATGCCTTGCATGTAAAAAGAACACATTTTAAAAAAACATGTTTAGGTCAGAACTTAAACGGTGGTAAGACAATGTAAGACAATGTCTCAAGTATTAGGCAGTGTATGTGTAACCATTTTCTGTAATAGCTAGGTCATTATTTGGAGTCACATAATAATTAAGTGGAGACTTTTACTGCATTGCACTGAAATGTCCAACAGGTTCTAACCATTCACTGGGAGTATTTGAGAACAGTCTCAAAAAATCCTGTGTAGTTATGTTGAGTAGAACAATAGTAATCATACAGTCTAAATTAATCTGAAATCTAAATTCTAACAGGTTGTCTAACAGGTTCCAGCTATTAAGGAAAAACTGGACCGTAATCATGAATTGATAATTATTAGTAGTAACAAGGTGGTAAGAATAAACTTTCAAACTAAGTGTCACATGTTTAAGCAGGAAAGTGAAAGATAAAGACTTAGTAAAGCACAGGAAAGTCATTGCTTTCTTTTACAGCCCAGATTCAATTTAATTTCTAAGCAAGAAACAGATTCATACTAAAGGACTACTGTTCAAGTGTCCATGTACTGCCTTAACCCATATAAACTACCTGCTACCGTTTACTTTCCTGAGTGACATTACACAGTGAGTTTGCAGTTTAGTGAGTTTGCTTGTACTCCCCACCATTCACCTGTTCTTTAGGAATTTCAGTTACACCCTCTAGTTAATAATTTATCATTTTACCCAAGATAATTACCTAGTTCTCAAGAAGTTTGTTTCATACATATATTGAGTGAATAATTAGAACTTTTTGGCTTTTCGGTCTAATTAAACTAGATTGCTATCATGTTGTCTATAAAAATACCTAGAACTTTGGAACTCAGGATACCTTACACTTACGTAAATATCTAGGAATGTAGAGTATATTTTATTGTGTATAATTTTCAACATTCAGTCACGTGTTTGATAGATAGCAAAATGATTTCAGAATATAAATTAGGAATTTGAAAGTAGATTATGTTGCCTGTATAGCAAAAGTTTGATGTAGCTTTTAACTTTGAAATTAAATTAAGTGTCATTTCACAAAATTTCCAAATTTTTACCATCATGTAATTTGTGAATTGCTCACAAGAAGGATAGAACCAAAACAACTTCATAAGTTGATTGGATGTTAAAAACATTGGCAGTTTTTTATGTTATATTCTGCAGTTATGTTTTAAGGATATTTACTAGCATACCGTAAGAAAATCCTGACTAGTTGCGATTTGTTTTTTTAGCAGGTCTTTATAACCGCCCACCCCACTTTCACGTTCGAAGATTTCAATATGGTGCGGGCATCGCTTCACTCAAATCTGCTTTGCATTACTGGATCAACAAACATTTAGCCCACTTTAAATTCATGGGAAGTGCGACGGACTCAAATGTGCGTGAAGGAAGGGAGAGAGAAAAAAAAGCAGAGAGGCCCTAATGACTTGTGTTATTCCAACTCAGTTTTTCTGCATCTAATCACATGCTAAAAAAGCCAATGAAACCTTCCATATTCTGTCCAGCTGCCTGGCTAATTCCTATGATCAGATTTTTATATTTTACATAAGACACTGTGCTGCCTACCAATAATGATCGCTCATTCACTGGAGTCTGGAATGTTCCAGAATCTCGATGAGATGGGATCGTAATTACAGGTCGCTAATTTGCGCCCCTGGACACCAGACATAAACGCTGTTAAAAAAAAAAGTGGCCCAATTAGAAAGAAGTCTCCTGCTGCTGCACTTTTACCTCTGCATCGCACGCCATGACAGTGCTGCACATTTGAAGTCATTTGTATAAGTCAGACTCTGCTTTCCATCATATGTGTTATAACATGTGTAAGACTGTCTTCTCTTTTAACCCCTTAAGCATGTCATTTCCTCAGTCTCATAATTATTATATTACACAGTAGATGAAGAATAAGTTTTACTGAATAGTTCATAGTAGTTAATAGAATATTTCATAGAAGTTACTGAGTAATTCAAAGTAATTACTGAATGATTAACAGTATTTACCAAATAATGAATAGTAGTTACTCAGTGGTTAAAGGAGGTAATAAAGTTCCAATACCACTTCAAATCATAACGCCATTTGTTGAAAGGCACTATGTCATGTTTCAAAGCAGCAGTGTAAACCAAGATTGGCACCTAAGAAATATATTCTTCAGTCTCTTGTCATGTAGCTGCTTCTCCTTTGAGTGTGGTAAACTGAGGTACTGTAAAGTGGTAATAACCCAAAACTCTATTGCTGTTTACTGCACAAAATATAACATATGTACTGTAATGTGGCACTTTACTATTGTACTAATATCCCAGATCTCACTGTAATATACTGTACATTGCACTTTAATATATTGTACATCACACCATAATATACTGCACATCGCACTCTTATATACTGCACATGGCTGTAATATACTGTATATCAAGCATAAACATACTGTAAATCTCACCGCAGTATGCTGAACATCACACAGCGGTATACTGCACATAACTCTGTAATATATTTTTTTGCTCATAACATTGTAAATTACTGGACATGACATTGTTGTACACTGCACATGATAATCAAATATAATGCACTAGACAGTGCAATATACTGCACATCACACTCTTATACAATGCACATGTTGCTGTAATATACTTCACACCATAATGGACAGGACACTGTTATATGCTGTACATCACAATGTAATTTACTGTGCATCTTACTGTAATAAGTCAAGTCAAGTCAACATTTATTTATATAGCACTTTTTACAACAGATGTTGTCACAAAGCAGCTTTACAAAGAATCTGGTGTCCGAGCCCCCAGTGAGTAAGCCAAGGGCGACAGAGGCAAGGAAAAACTCCCTCAGTTCAAAAGGAAGAAACCTTGAGAGGAACTAAGACTCAAAAGGGGAACCCTTCCTCCTCGGGTCAACACCAGATAACAAGACAATATACTGTACATTACTCTGAACTATACTGCACATCACATCACACTAAAACATACAGTAAATCGTATCACAGTATACTATACATCACACTGCAGTATACTGCACATCACTTTGTATTATACTATACTACTAGATAAGACACACTAATTAACTGTACATCACACTGCAATATGCTGTGCAGTACACCATACAGTACACATCACAGTATACTGCATGTCACTTTGTAATATACTATATTACTACATAGGACACATTTATAAACTGCATCACACTGCAATGTACTGTATGGTACTCCAAACAGTACACACTGCAGTATACTGCATGTCACTGTGTATTATACCATACTACTATATAGGACACAGTAATAAATTGTACATCACACTGCAATGTACTATATGGTACTCCATAAATTGCAGTTTGCTGCACAGTGCACCATACAGTACACATGGTAGTATAATGCACATCACTCTGTAATACATTATAATACTACAAAGGACACAGTAAGAAACTAACCATCACAATGTAATATGCTGCACAGTACACCACAATATGCTGCACATTAAACTGTAATATACTGCATATGTGTGGTATAGTTCAGCCTGATTTACCACACATTATGGTGTACTGTACAGCATATATTGCAAATCATACGATCACCCATATGCGATACACCTCAATATAATATACCATACATTACACTGAAACATACTGTATGTATAACGCTGTAGTGTTCTGCACAACACACTGTAATACTTGGTATGTCACAAATATACTGCGAATTGCACTCTGATGTAGTCCTCATTACTGTACATCAAACAGAATCACTGTCATATTTCACTTTGCCCAAGCACAGTATTCGTTTTCATGTATTATTATACCTCTGTTGTATTTTAACTGTATTTTATTTTAATGTACCTCAGTTTGTACATTTGTTAAGAGTCTATTTAGTATGTTATGTGTAAGTATGTGTAAACTATTAGTAACAGACCTCATAATAATGCTGATGACTAATGAATGTGTGGTGTTTTCTTTGTGTGGTGTGCGTGTGTGTGTGTGCTTTAGTTTTTTTCTGAGGCGCGATGCGCTCTTTCCTTGTGGGTTCAGAGTTGGAGAGAGGCTCCAGAAGAGGGTGCCACAGATCAGAATCGAAGCGTTCAATGTTTTTTCTACATCTCCCTCTCTCTCTGTCTCTGGTTAACCCGCTCACAGGTACCGTCTGCCATATCCCACCAGAGCGCTCCCCAAAGGTTTCAACCTCAACACCAAAGCACAGGGGCACTAATTATGTCCTAGTTAATCCAGAGGAGGAGAAAAAAAGAAAGGAAGGGGTGGGGGAGAAGAAAAAGAGACCAAAGAAGAAGAAAAGGCAGCGTTTGTGTGGAACGATGGGGAAAAAGATGGTTTTGGCTCAGAGGAAAGTAATGATGCTTTTATGTGGGACAATATAAAGATTTTTATTCTTCTTCTAAACCCCCCTCCTCCCTCCCTTTTTCCCAAAACTGGTGCGCTCTCCGTCCCTCCCAAGGGATTTAGGTGAGAAAAGATAGCTGTGGGCTCCACCGAGCTTTTACATAATCAAATCAATATCGCTATGATTCACCCTCTGGCAGTGACTGCCTTGTGCAAGTTTTCACTGGCTATGTTTGGCAGCTTACGAGATAAAGCAAAAAAAAAAAAACCTTACTTAAAAAATCTCTTGGCTATTGATTTTATTTTTTGCCCTCTCTCTCTATCTCCCCTCATCTCTCGCTCACCTCTTTCTCTCTTCCTCTCCCTTTGTTGTGTCTTCCTTTTTTGGTTTAATTTTTCAGCAAAGGAAATAAATAAATGAGATTAGCACAGAGGCCGATGAAGAAGAGAGCTCAAACTGTGGCGAAACTTCTCTGCAGGAATGGGCATCACATACACATATACTCCTGCAGACGGCAGGTTGCCTGACAGGATGTAGACAGGGTTAAAGACCAAACAGAATGAAAGCAAATACCATGGCTGATATAAAATACTGCATCAAAACGCAATCTGCTACAGCCTGAGCCCAGTACAGCTACTGCACAGCTTTACCGACCAGATATTTCATATTACATCTAGTTAAACTCTTACAGGAGGCTGAGTTTTTATATTTTCACAGATTTAGTCAGCAGGGCCAAGCTGTATAATTTCATGCAAATTCATTCATTTGCAAAAGAAAAGGTGCTTCCTTCATTTTACACCACCGAATATGTCTAAAAGCACAAAAAAGTTCAGAGATTTGTGGTTTTAACATTATGAAACAGTAAAATATATTACATTGGGAGATTACTGTGTGTCCAATCCAGTTGAGTCCAGTTGGACCCTTATGACCAAGGAAGGTCCCACAATTCGGGTACCCTATGCCCCACACAATACCATGACTTTAGGTGCGCTAACTGTGTTAGATGGATCAGTCCAGTGAATCGGTTTGTTGACCTCACCATTCATGAAGGAACTTGCTCCATCACTGAACTGAACATCACATAATACAGAAAAAGAGGGTTAATCTGAAGTAATCTCAAGGGTGCCATTTATAGGTAGACCAACTTTGCTGAATTGAGGCATGGCTAACGCCACATTCCATAGGCAGATGACGGATGCTACGGTGGGTGTAGTGTTTTTTGGTTTTCCAGCTTTAGGTTTATTGGAGAAAGAAATTTGGCAAGAATTGTGTCAACTGCATTGTGGGTAATGGGGAGCCTGTTTGGGTCTCATTGGTTGAAATATTCTGCGATGGCACATGTGCTTCCTTTACTGGAAATGAGAATAATCTCTACACTTTTAGCTTTTAGTATGACCATCCATGATACATTGCCTGTACAGAAGAAAAGAAGAAAATATTAAAGTTGAATCCAAGATGGTGGCATTCCAAATGGCCACCATGTTGGGTGAAATGGCCTAACAGGTTTTCCCCTTCCCCATAGCTTGTGTCTAAAATTGGATCACTATCCCAAACCGTTTTCATTTTATATGGGTGTTTCCACTGCTCCATAGCCAAATCCTAAGTGGCTTTATAACACCCCAGCATTGGCATTGTACATGGTGACTTTAGCTTCATGTGCAAGTGCTCCAGAGCATCCAATTCTATTGGTCAGTGCTCTTCTATGGTGGCTAAACAAGCTAAGTGTGTGAAATTGAGCTCAGTGTCAATGATAGGTGCACCTTAAAGTAGCTGAATGAAGCTCTGTCTGGAAACCTTTGGTAGTGTCAATAATGCATATAAGACATATGTATGTGTATGCATGTCCCTTTAGTCATCGTCTCTCCCCTACCCTCCTGTCCATCAGCATAAGGGGCACACTGAGGCTCAGGGGGAGATATATGGCAGACACTGGCTCACATTGATTCGGTCCATTTGCCGGACTGAACATGAACCCAATAATCACATCTTGCTTAAGCATGCGCTTCCTCCGTAATTGACTCTGCTGTATTGATTAAGATGTTGATGTGTGCCAGCTTTGCTTGTGTGCTAATGCAGCTGAGAATGAGACGGACCACCCCACCACAACCCCCAACCCCACCATACCCCCCGCCAATCCCTGGCACACACACATTCTTACAAATTAACGCATACTTATACACACACACAGATACACTCTGTCTCTCCGGAAGTGCTGCTGTCACTGAACTCTGCCTGATAGATAAAGCTGTCACTCAGATACTGCATACACTGTGGATAGCAAGATCAAATTAGCCAGTCAATAATTCATGTAGGAGAAATAAAGCGAAAAAGAAGAACAATACAAAATGAAAATAGTTGGCTGGAAAATAATAATAATAATGATTATAAGCAGAAAATATATAATTGAAAACATTGTTGACACTGTAAACTGTAGTGTTCTTAACCTTAATGCATAGTACTGTGCAAAAGCCTTATGCTTGGTTTACATGGCAAACCAGATATTCCATTGTTTTCCATGGAGCAGTCAGGGGAACCATTCCAACAAGAGTTCAAAGTTCCCAACTTTGCTATCAAACGCAACGGTAGAATACACTGGATGTTGATTTTGTTGGAAGCCATGAATCCCATGACTTTAGATGACGTAGTCAAACTTTAGATGAAGTAGGCTATGATGATTAATGGCTGCATCAAAACCAAAATGGAGAGATTTTACTTTAAGTAGAATCATCTTTACAGCTGTTTTTATTGCTGTGTTGTTTGCAGCTCAGAGATGTAGAGCAGGATGAACAATTGCCCACCTAATGCTGAAGTCTCTGTGCCACCCCAACAAGGTCCACCTTGCATCTGGAAACACAAAGGCACCCAACAATTCTGGGAGCACATTATGCAGAGAATTTTTCAAACAAGCTTTGGATTGAGAATATTGAAAAGCTATGCAATGTAATTGTACCATCCATAGGGGCAATTGTTTCCAGTCACCAGCCGCCTGTGCCAACCGATGAGAGAATTGTCAATGCGTTATAAAAGCCATTATGCGGAGTATAGGGTAGAGCACAAACCGCTTGGTGTGGGCATGACAAGAGTACACTGTTGTATAGGTCCTATATGCCAAGCAATAAGATAAGGTTGAATGGAGATTACAGCTTGATAAGTCATCGTTTATTTGAAAGAAACTTTTCCATCACCACATTTCACATTTCGGCTTTAGTAATATTTTATTTTCCACGTTTTTCTCAATTACGTGTTGAATTTGAGTTTTCTTTTTCATTCCAGCATTAATAATTTTCAGATTTATTTTTTGCACTTTCACTAAATTTGGTGGATATAAAACCTACTATCATTGAAGTACAGAGCATCCTCCTGCCTTTGCCACCAACATTATACACTACTGAAGCTGTACTCTGATAAGCATCATTTCTGCCAGTGATGCTGTCATCATGCCCATGTATGCGTGGCTTCTTGACAATCTTGGTCGTGTTCTGCTATCAGGCATGGAACAGGCATGGAACAATATTTTTGCATGCAAATGCAGCATCCAGCAGTCAAGAAAAATGTTTAAAGCTATTTATCTGGGCCGTAAGTGTGTCTGTGTCAGCAAAACACATTAGAATGCATACAATATTACAATGAGTACAAATGAACATAAATATGGTAAAATGTAACAGTTTTTAAACATTGTAACTGTGTTGGTTAATTAGAAAAACACAGGATTGGTTCTTGATGTCTCTCTGAACTTCAGTTCCATCAGCACCTCTTGATTTAACTGATTTGAACAACTGATTAGAAGTAGGTACATTATAGTAACTGTACATACTGGGTTTCCTTAAGCCAACACATTCATACATACATGTATTGGTATATAAATGTATTTTTTAACATTTATTTGTATTTATCATGGTCATACAATTTTCTTTCTTAGTAATTTTTTACAGTATGTGATTTATTCTGACTCATTTTGGGATCTGTCTATTGGTTCATTCCTGTTGATTGAGTAATTTGCACTGTCTGTAAAAGGTTATGAAAGTCAAGAAAAACGGCCTTACGTCTCCCTTTTATCAGCCCTGAACTTTTGAAGTTGCACTTCCAGCATGGTGTTGACACAGACTTAAATCAGAGGTGACGAGCATGTGTGTATATGATTACATCAGTGATAGCAAATATATTCCACTGGTGACCCTGAGGAGTATGCTAATGAGCCATGCTAGCACCCTCCTCTCGCTAAAGCACTATAGTGAGCTCTCGGCCGGGTCTGCTTGTTCAGGGGCGGGTTTTCTTTTGTTGGTCAGTGTCAGTGGCACATGCCACCCCGTCCTCTTCTTCTTTGAACTCCTCACACCAGCCGAGCCCACATGGTGCTGCTAGCTGCTATAAATATTCAGTAGATGTGAGGTTGCGGTGGCAAAGTTTACTCGCAGCTTTTGAATGCTATTAATGGCGGGCCTTATGGGGGACTGGGGATGGACTCTTGTGGCTGAGTGGGCTGTGTGTTTTTGCTATTGTGATGGCCTGGCCTTAGGCCTGCTGGTGCGTCCTGCTCCACTGGGGATCGTGCCCGTCAGCAAAGCCAGATCATCTCGCTAGGTCTTCGGATGTCCCGCGAGTGAACTAGCCAGCTAGCTACATTGAGCCCAAGGGCTTATAGAATGAGATAATTCCAGCTTTTTTTGCGTAATGTATTGCCCCGATGAATTCATCCTGTGACCACCTGGCACAGACAGCTAGATTCCTTCTTTATTTTTCTTTCTTTGTCTTTCGGTCCCACGGCCAGCGCTTAGAGGGACGTGTTTCTATTTTTCATGAAGCTTTCCTCGATCACAAAGCCCAGCAGACTTGCACCTTCTAGACCCTGCTGTTTATTAGCTGTTGTGGGATAGCTCCTCACACCCTTAAGGAGAAAGAAAGAAGAGGAATACTTTATTTAAAGCGGAAGACTTTGTTGCTCCAAGACAAATTGGAACTCAGTGGTTGGAGACAACAGGAAAAAAAAAAAAAAGAGTGGCTGTCAAAGTTTACAGGGTTTTTTTTTCTGCTATGAATTATCTGTACGGTACATCAGCCTCTGCAGGGCTGCACTGCTACATAGTAATGGTCCTCATGAAAGCGGTAGGCCAGTGTCAACATATGGTGGAGTTTGTAAGCCGTAACTTTTGACTTCTTACACAGAGCTTCCTTTACTCAAGCACTTGACCTCAATTAATTTATGGAGATTGAAACCAAAGACATCCTTGTGGGCTCTCTGTGTTACTCGTGGGCACATTTTATAATTCTGGTTCGATTAAAATAATGAAATAATGAATACATTTTTCATGAACCCCCTGCAAAAATATGTCCAAAAATGTGCAAATTTAAATAGTGTCTCTGTTTTTTTTCCTCTCGCTTTCACACACACACACACACACACACGCATGCACACGCACACGCACACACACACATACACATACATGCAGTCACAGTGTTCGAAATAGCTTGTGGCTCAAAACATTAGAATTTCATATTTTTGAGGTGGGAAAGGAAAGTGGAAGAGAGAGACTGAGAACGAGATAGCAAAATAGAAAGAGTGATATAGAGAGGTGAGAAAGAGAGAGAGAAAGAAAATGAAGGAGAAGAGAGAGTAAGAGATACAGAGATAAAGAAAAGAAACAGAACAAGATAGGAAGACTGGCAAAAAGAAAAGAGAGAAAAAGAGAGAAGAGAGTTAGAGAGAAAGGAGAGAGATATAAATAAATAAGGAGATAAAGACAAAAAGAGAAATGAAAAAGAGGAGAGAAAGAGAGAACAAGATCAACAAGAATGATAAGGAGAAGAGTAAAGCGAGAGAGAGCAAGAGAGACGTGCTGGTGTCCTCAGCATCACTGAATCTATAATTTGCACTTTGCCGTAATTGGACTTTGCTGTTTATTGATTCGGCATCTCCTGGTTCTGTGCTGCGCGACAGACGGGACTGATGGGAAATATTTTAATAAAAGCTGCTGCTGGAAGGCAGCTGGGCTTGGGCCCGTTATTTTTTTCCCAGAGCATTATAGGCAGGTGACGGCATACAAGCAGCAGAGCCCGCGCAGGGGTCACTCTTTTGATTTCACACTCATTTAATCATATTTTCAATGAGCCTCGACTCGGACACTAAACAGAAACTCTTAACGGGACACGGTTCCCTCGTTTACTGCGTTGAAAATAAAGAAAATAATCAAATGATTCAGTGAGGATTTGTCACGGTTACTGTGTCGTAAGTGAGAGTGATGCTGAGCAGCACATGTAAAGCATTTGTTCCGAAAGTATGTGCATAATATGATCTATTTACCCCTACTTTAGTCTATTGGTAAAACAGCCCATTGACGAATGAGTTGAGGCGTTATACAACATGCTTTGACTTTTTTTAGACATAATTTGTCATAGAAAATGATTCGGTGGAAAACAGAACAGTGTCGCAATTATTCTGGAATAACTTAAGCTGTGTTTGCTTTTGATTCAGTCTTGTATTTTTCCTCATTTTCTTTGTGGTCTTATATTTGGCCGTGAATCACACGCTGCCCCTGACGTCTTTTTGCCGAATAATCACAGCCGACGCCTACTTTTGCAAAAAAGGAAAGGACAAAGGAGAAATAATCCTAAGGCCTCAGCATTTCGGCAGGAACTGAGAACATTCTGATGTTTCTGCTAAAGTAGGGAAGTGCCATGCTGCTGAAATACTTAGACTAGCTAGCTTGTTTGTCACCCGCCCATCATCATCACAACACACTGTGTGGTTGTGTTGCCAACGGTGGATGTAGGCCCTTGGCAGACACTTACGATAAATGCTGAGTGCGCTGCTTTCTTGTCAAAGCTTTCCTCTGTATCTCTGGTCTAAACGTTTACATTGCCCTCACACCTTCTTTCTGATCATGAATGGTAACCTTAAGTGTCGGGGGCTGAAGCCTGTGCTCGTGTGCTTTCATTAAAATGGCCCTCTAGGGCTCCCACTCTGCAGGCTATCCAAATCACCATCTGAAGCATCTTTTCTGTTTTGATATCTGTGTTTTTGTCTAGAGATCGCTTGAGTAGCCCTATTTTTCCCTGACTACACTGCATTGTTGGACTAAACATGACATTATTGCAGATATTGCAGGGTAATTCCACCGGTTTTCCAAAGTTTCTGCATAATTCAGTCAGTAAGATTTAAACATGGTCGTCTAGTGTGATTTGATGGTAGAGAAACTTGCTGACTCTTCTCGGTGATTATAAGAACCAATGCAAATACAGTCATTATCATTTGCTATACAAAAACACCAGTCAAGACATGACATGTACACATGTAATGCTGATAATGATAGAATAGTGCTATATCTGAAAAAAACTATTGACAATAGTAAAATGGTTGTACACTACAAAAAAAACTGTCATGTCAAAGTTTGGTTATATAGTGCTTGAAACGTTATTACATAGCAGCTTTATGGAAATTCCTGGTCCAAAACCTCATGAGCAAACCAAAGCAACAGTGGCAAGAGCAAGCGGAAAGAAATGTGAGAGGAACCAAAACTTTGCAATGAATGTACAATATTGAATATAGAGAAAAGGAAAAATAAGCCATCCTGTCATTGGACAGAAATATTTAGATTGACCAGTGATGAACAAATGACTACTGCTAGATGCCTGTTAGAGATATGGAGCTTTCAAATGACTGCTGTTAGAGATAAGGAGCTATCAAAATCAGTTAACAGTTTGGGGACTGTTTTGCCTGCATGTGTCTCTCCACTGTCAATGTACTACATAATTCAGTCACTGAGATGTAAAGTCATTGAGAGTGATTTGATTTTAGAGAAGCTTATCAACTCAGCTTTATTTACAGTGGTAAAAGCAGATGTTGCGATGTTTACCAAAATCGCCAGTGATCCTACATCTGTCTCCTGAGTTTTTATATCTAATGTTAGTGGTAAATTTGAAAAAGAAGTTTCTTTTGTGGTCTGTTTTGCCTTACATCATGTATTTCTCTGCCTAAAGATATGCTTTAAAGATACGTCTCAATAAGATTGTCCACTTGTCTGGCAGTGTAAGTGTAACAATTTCATGTAATAACTGTCTGTAATGTAACTTCTAGAAGAAACGTTGAACACTTTAGACATTTATTCAATTCTAATTTTAACAACATAGCTTTTCACATCTAACCACTTTAAGTGTTTTTAAAGCATGGGAAGAATTCCCCTTTAACTGTACCCCTGAGAGCCAGCATGGTTGGCATTTAAGGCTATTTGCAGTATTCAGTGTGGATCTAAAATGAAATGTGTAATGGAACAACTGCAAAGAATGCAATTGCAAAGCGTTGATGAACCTGACATTAACCGATGCATTGTTTGACAATAGGTACATTAGACCTGAGATGACATGAAAAATCATATGCATAGGTGTTCTGTTCCAACTCTGATCCTGGATGAATGAGAAGCATGAGACTGTCATATTATTTTTGTTCCACAATTACTGTTAAATATGCTTTCCATATGAAGATTAGGTCCAGCCCATAAAAGGGTATTTGCTGGCCTAATTTAATCCAAGGCTAGGCTTAATCTGTGTCTGGAAAACCAGGCCACTATGTTAGCATGCATTTTGTTATGTTCCTGGCAGTGATTCAAATCATATTAAGCTGTCAGTTAACGTCATAGTGATGTTTATTGTTACTGTATGATATTATATGTATCAGTATGATGCATGAAATTCAGTTTCATGCCATTTGCAGTGTGGGGGGGACATGCAGGATTGTGGTAAATGCCAGTGGCAAATACACGTCCACTGGGAATGTTTTAGTGCGGTGTGTAGAAGCCGTTTCATTGTTGCTCGCAGGATGTTATACAAATGCAAAACAGATACTGTTCATTTTTTAAAGGAAGGTGGAAATATTTCACCATTTTCTGCTGCTCAGGATCACTAGCAACATCCCCAAATAGGGTACAAGGCAGAAAAGAGGCAGATACAAACTTGTCAAATTTGCTTACTTACATGTACTTAAAGGGGAATTCCATAGATTTAGCAAAACTTTAAATCTTTGTGATAAATACAATTATTATTGTATTTGTCAAATGAATGTTTTTGTCAAATGTTTAATTCTAGAGACTTTTACTGAGTTGTTCATAGTATATAATGCCTCTTAAAGCTCTCACAGAAAGTTATTTCATAAAATGGTTATGAATGCACTGTTGTCTGAGACATTATTTTTCTAGATCTTTAAACATAGATTTTGTTTTTGTTTAGATTTTGTTTAGATTTTGTCTGTTCATGGTGAAGATTATATACAGGGCATTGTCAGGCAAAATAGTCCCCAGAGAAAGACACTGTTTTACTATGTGTAACTTCACTTGTTGTTTTAAGTAATAAATAAAATAGCTATGTTTCCAGTGGAGATGCTGTGACTCCTGGTTACAATCCATAGAACTGAAAAGAAATTTGTGTCAGTAGGGTTCTCTAGAATAAAGCATTTGTCATCCAGACATTATGAATGGCTTTGTTTATCTCAATAATCAAATTATGCGGTCATTTTAAAAATTGATCAAATTATTTGTCAGATTATGTGGTAGATTATTTGAATAGATTATAGATGGATTGAGTATTTTTTTAATGGTAATACTCCTACTCCTAAGTGAATTAATAATTACAATAATAATTCTTCATTCTTTTCTGGGGTATATAATTTCATTCTGTTGTGTTGATTCAGCTTCTGAACTGTTGCTCACACCTCTCACTTTTCCAAGCTTTAGCTCTTTTATTTTAGGCCAAAAAGAGAGGACTAGCACCTAACAAACCTCAATTCCTATGCGGAGAAATACAAGAGTTTTTGGCACCTATATTTTTAAGAGTGTAGACACTGGATGTGCTAAGACGTTCCACTGCAGTTCTATAAGGAACTCAGCACTCTTGCAGTTTTTGGACCTCAGAACTCAGCCTTGTTTTTTTTTTTTATTGGTAGGCTAGTTTTACTTGAGTCATTATTTCATTGCAGTAACAATGAAGTACTTTAACTGGAGTGCAGGTCTAGGCCACTTCACACACCTCTGCTGATAGGGCCTGGGTTAGAACCCCTGCCCAGACCGTGATGGACTCCAGCAATTAGATCTAATTGGGCTGAATCAGTTCCCCTTGAAGGCTGTCTCCACCACATTCCCCCAGTGAAGAGTCAGTGGGCTGCAAGGCTTCTTTGGACTCATGCCATTGCTCCTGGCATCCCATGATCCTCTATGGAACACAGGCTACTTTCCTCGTCTTTTTAAACAGTGAAACCAGCTCACTATGCCCTGGGAACTTGACAGGCTTGCAACACGATGTGTACAAGAAAAGTGGCTTACAGGGGCAGGTCTCCTGTGCCCTCAGTGGCTCTTACGAAAAAGACAAAGCAAAACAATGCAGTACAAGGGAGGCGACACTGTGGTGCAAAGCAATACAGCATGATGCAATATGATACAAAGGACAATATGATGCAAGATGACAATATGATGCAATGCATTAACCCTTAAACTCTCAGACCTGGACAAACTCCAGATTGAGTCTAGTTTAGGTGGAATTTTCAATGGTGAAACGCTAATATTATTAGTTTATTGTCACATTAGGCTTAATTTATGCCCACCTATGGCAGTCCACACTTCAGTTCCTTGAAAAATATGTAGTAGTTGCTGAATAAACTATAGTACATGCTGAATAATTCGTACTAAATTATTCAGTACCTGTTAAATAATGAATTGTATTACTGAATAATATACAAATGCAGTGCAGGTACCTAAATATCCAAAGCTGATATTGGCTAATTTGTTATACTTGCTGAATAAATCATAGTAGATACTGAATAATTCTGTTATAGTAACTGATTAATGTATCACAGATACCAAATACATATAACAGGAACTGAGTAATATAAAGTAGTTACGAAATAATTCATAACAGCGAGTAAATAATTCATAGTAGTTACTGAACAATTAGTGTCATAAGAAAAATAACTTTAATAATAATATTAAACCTGCAGTTTAAGGGCTTATGATACATGATATGATACATTTTCAACGTCTAAAATGATTTGAATTCGGAAAATATGATTATTGATAAGATGTTTATGGTCTCTTTCCTTGATAATTCCAATCCAGTGGCAGAAGAGAGTAGCAAAGTCTTTAAATGGATTCATTTGCTGGACTGGAGCGCAGGAGCCCTGCTCATAATGGCACATTGGAAACCGTTGTGTTGTAAATTGCACACTGCTGTAACCTGCCCCGTGGTCAGGGGGTAAAAGAGGGCTGCAGATGGGCTCATAATCCTCTGTTAGATTGTACAGCCATTTAGGTACCTCTCCTTTTCTGCTCCAGACTAATAAGCATGTCCTGTAATTGGGTTACTCTCTCGTCAGCGGGCCGCGGCCAGGGGACTTAATTGGGACAGAGACTTCAACAAAGTGAAAATTAATAACTTTTGTCAAGCTCCTGGCGCATTGTCTTATTAAACCATGAGGGTCAATTAGAAAGCGTTATGCAATCATGGTCCAGTAGCAGAGGAGCTCCTATCTGATTAGGCCAGTGAGTGGACTGCTGTAGCAGCTGCCGGGAGGACATGGTAATGATCTTCCCCTAAACTACACACTAATGCGGCTGTAGGAGGGAGACGATGGACCAGTTTTATGAAATTTAAGGATGTCGTGCTGCAGAAGACGCCTTTCTTCCCTGTTCTGTATGGTTCTTTATGTAGTGCTTTTCCCCTTTTTCTTTCTCGCTCCAAACTTATGGAAACCATTTTGAAATGAAACATAAGAGAGATAATGGTGTTAAGCACTTAAGCACTTTCCTTTAGAGTGTGAGTTTGTGTGGATGGTGCCGACCGGAGGGACTGAACAATCATGGAAGCAGCAGTCCAAATTTGAAAGCACACACGGTCTGCGCACACTCAAAGCTGCAGTGGACAGGACCATGCCAAACTGGAAAAGTCTCTAAGCTTTTCCCTCATTTACAATTTTCCTCACAAAGACGTGCTGATGGAGGCCGTCCAGGAAGAAACAGACAGACCCGGGGCACGGCCTACTGGAATTGCTCTTTTCATTCCTGTTTTTATATGGCAGCCATTAATGTTTTACTTGTCGGTTAAGTCTTTATTACGCCGAATATAATAGAGAAAAGTTTCGGTTAGAGCGTGATCGGAGCAGCCTCTCTCATCTCTCCCTCTCTCTCCACTTTTTCCCCTCACATGTGCTAATGATTTGGTGTGTCTTGGGGTTGCTGCAATGCATGTAATTTAATTATCGGCTTGACTTTCTGTCAGTCTCTATTGTCTGCGCCTTTGCCGTCCAAGAACCGCAGGCAGTGTGGAGGGAAGTAGTGGAGGAGAGTGGCGCATGGCGCGGTTGGGTTTGATTCACGGCAAGTCCCCATTCCGTCTTAGCCCACTGTCATTACACTGTGGGCAGATTTAGTGTGGGTTGAAGCACACGGTGGTAGCTTCTGCTAGCCATTGCTGTGGTAGATTCTGACAGAAATACTGTTGTTGGAGTATCAGAAGGAAGAAATGAATGAGTTGTCAGTTCTACCTCTGTAGGAGCTAATTTAGAAAGGAAGCAGTAGTTTAAAAAGATGTAGTGGCAGAAGGTAATGATGGTCTGATTGGGAACTGTGTGCTTGTATTCAGCTTTTTGATCGGATGCACGGTTTCCGCATTGCAACTGGATTTTTTATTTTTTTTCCCATTAAGAATGAATGGGATGGAAAAGTGCATGCCCATATTCCACACTTCTACTCGACCCAGAAACACCATTTCTGATACATCATTTCAAGGTAGACCCCCAAGCCTGAATTCAAAGTTGGTTGAACTTGAATAGAGTTCCCATTCATTTTTAGGCCCCACCCAAATACGATTGTCTTCTTTAACCTGCAGCCTCCAAACTGCATGTACTCACTCAGGGCAGATCCCCAAACTCTAATCCACAATCATACTGACCCGCACTCCTCCATGTGTTGTTTATTCATCCCCGGTTCCTCCCATAGCAACCACAGCCTAGCAGAAAGTGGGAACCATTTAAGCTGCACAACCATTCAGAGTTTACTGAAGGTAAACTATTGCATGAAATATCAAAATGAAATATCAAATTTTAAACTAATCTTGCGATGTTGGGAATGTAATTAATTAAACCTCAGCATTATTAGTTGAAACAGAAATTGGCATAGTAGTTGTGGTGCATTGAAGTCAGTTTGATAGTATCTTCTGACTGCTGAGTTACTATTGTTCAAATTTGTAAATTCTACATTCTACTATATTTATATCCGAACCAGGTAAGGGTAGATATGCCCTTGAAATTGAATACTATGAAATGTTTACAAAGATAAACTTTTGGAAAAATCAAACAATATGTACATAGTACTTTTTTGCCTTTTTTGTCATATTGCTCACCCTTAGAACCTGGTGTTGTTGTGCTTGTTTGAAAGTCATCATTCCTTATCATTAGTGCATGAGTGTTTGGCTGTAATTGAACTATTAGCTTGGCTTTCTGTCAGTCTTTATTGTCTGTACCATCACCGTCCGACAGCCTCAAGAAGGTGGAGGGAAGCAGTGCATGGCGCAGTTGGATTTGATTCACGGCTTGTCCCCATTCCGCCCTTCGCCCAGAGCGGCCTGTCTTAACCCAATGTCATTACACTGTGGGCAGATTTAGTGCAGGTGGAAGCGCTCAGCAACTAGCTGAGAGAATCAAAGTCAATGTCTCCGAAACAAAGTCAATATTTTCTCTCTCTTAATTCATTAAAGCTGCCTCGCCATTTCTGGTTCCGTCTTAGCGTTCTGCCGTTAGCGTGATGCAATTAGCCAGATGTCATTCGGAGTCAGGCTGGCCTCTAAAAAAAATTTAGGTTGTTGCTTAATCCTATAACCGCTTGCCTTTTCTTTTCCCCTTTGATCGATTGCTTAATTTGCCTTAGAGTAGTGAGGTAATGTTTTTTTGATAAGATATCACATATTATACAGTGATAGTTTGAATGGCTCTTGCACTGCTTAGCAGTCTCCAGTGCCACCGCATTATTGTTCCCTTTCACCGTCTCGCTTCTGGACGTTTCCGCCCCGGCTGGAGGTAATCCAGATAAATGAGCCATTAGTGCTTTTCGGAGTCCTATTCTACATTCCATTGCTGCGAGCTTGTTATCAGCTTGCTGTTCCTTTAAACACATTTTCCTACCTTAAGCAGCACTTTATTGTGGCGTGTTCCTTTCTCAAATCGCATTAAACGGACGCTAACCAGAAATCCATTCGAACCTGATCTTTAGTGAGGCATTTCCAGGAGACTCCATTACCTGTCATGGCCAGGTCTGTCGGCCTAGTAAGACAATGCGTCGTCAATAACGACGCAAGAGGAACCACATTGTCTCAAAAGCAGTCGGACCTGATCGCCATTGCTTTATTGCCAGAAGATCGAATCAGCTACGGTTCAAACGCTCACTAACACACTTAATGCTGATGCGTGGCAACTTGACTCTCTCTCTCTCGCTCTTCCTCGACTGGGACTGCCTCTCTGCATTAGCCTTTGCTCTTCCCTGGCTGATTTGAAGCCTTGTTGTACCAGGGGGCCTGTGTGAAGATGCTGTGTGTAGCTGTACTCTCCCATGGCCGTACGCAGGGCTGTTTCTGAGGTGTGTGTAAGCGTTTGTGCAGTTGGCAGCTTGTCCCTGGGCGCCATGGAGCCTTGGAGATCCGTTTTGGCCCTGGAGAGACACAGGAGGAGGGGTGGAGGGGGGCAGATTTATTGAAACTTCGTGTCCCGTCTCTCGGTGCCTCATTTGTCAGGAGACCTAATTTACACTGGCCCTTAAGACTAATTGCAAATTTGCTGGAAAATGCTGATGTTGTTGGAACAGGGGATTGTGTGCGTGTGTTTTTTTTTCTTGCCAGTGTCCCATGCCATGCCTTTGCTAATATGTTTCATCTGTGGAGTACAAACTAAAGGGAACAAGGTTTCTTCCCCCCCACACACAGACAAAAGACAGAATTGGCAGCATTTTCGCACCACAAGAACGAAAATTAAAACATAGTACAAGCATTTAAGGTGGTAACAATTCTTAACAGCAATTGTTAGTGTAATGAGCGTTCTGTGACCTCGTTAAAATGTGCGACGGGCCGCAGCCTCGTCACGTTCTTTCCCCTGGTGGTGTGAGTAAGCAAACTACTTGTGTTGCGCATGTAAATTTTTACAACCGAAATGTGATGATATCATCAAAAGCAGCGCGTTGGTGTTCTACATATAAAAACACAGCAGCATGGTGTCTAGTGCTATGCAAAAGGGGCAATTTACTGCCACAGCTTGCCATCATTATAGAGGATGTAGGTTCACGAATGTACTTACACGCTTAGATAAATAGGAGTGCCAGAAAAGGTTTTCGCCATTGTGGAATCTCTTTTGGTTTCCTAAGGATGCTTTCAATGGATCTATAAAGTTCTATAAAGAACCTCTTTTTGTAAATGACATGTGTGGAGGAACCTTTGTAAAGCTTAAAGAACTTCAGCATTATATTGAATTCTGTACTAATTACAACTCTTAAAATTTAGCACTCTAATAACAATAACATGATAAATTTTCAATGCCACTAATATTTTTTACATTTTTAAATGCCTTTAAAACTTTTTCCTCGTTTGACTTTCCAACCCATCTGTACCAGTGCAGGCTAAAGATCTGCTGCTCGGATGCTGTATGTAGCTATAGTGTATGCTGTATGTATAGAATCTGCAGCTGAGTCACAGATTTTAAAAAGATTTTATAGCACTACTCTTGGCATCTTCATCAGACAGTGTTCAAGGGAGGCCTATGGATAAATAATCAAACAGCAAACTAACAAAAGCAACAGCAAAGAGGAGGGCTCCATGAAATATGGCATTTAAGAAATAGAACATGAAGGGAATGTGTTATCTGGAAGGACTAAGCTCAGATTTTTTGATACTTTTTTCATTTTTGCATGTGCTGAAG
Source organism: Semaprochilodus insignis (assembly GCA_034552555.1). Classification (NCBI taxonomy): domain Eukaryota; kingdom Metazoa; phylum Chordata; class Actinopteri; order Characiformes; family Prochilodontidae; genus Semaprochilodus; species Semaprochilodus insignis. The sequence continues at coordinate 24,088,302 of CM067478.1, read as the reverse complement.
TAGAAACTCAGTAGTGGTTTGCTGCACTGCATGGCATGTTATCACTTAGCAGCTGGTGGGTACGTTAATGATACAGTTACTGTGACAAAAGTGCTGTTATCACAAATATCATCACTGGTTGAATCAGATTGTGTCATCACAACTAAAAGTTGTATAAATATGATACATACACTTATTGCTGAGAACATGCAGCCGCTGGACATGGTGGACATGGACATCTCACTGGACATGGTGATTAGAATCTATACTTTTTATGTTCAGTATACATGTGGACCCCGCATTTACACAATAAAAGTATCAAATGGATATATATATATATATATATATATATATATATATATATACTGTATATATATCAGCACAATGCTCAATTAAAAAAATCATTCTAATACAGTATTATTTGAAGGGTTTTCCTGCAACCATGCATTCAAACCAAAAACCGTTTACCAATATTTTCATGTTTAATAATCCACAAATGTACTTAGTACTTAAATATACAACTGCGTTTCATTAAAATGTCCAACCTATGCTTTCACAAAATATGTCCTGTCATACTCATTTGTCCCTACTCATTTGGAAGTGGAAGTCGGCAGAGGTCATGTTAGTTTTCCCATAAAAATGTATTTGGCTTTTATAAGAAATAAGCTTTGTATTTGGAGCTACAGTGTCATCAAATCAGTAGGTAGTTCATGAAAAGGTAATCGACTGTTTTAGCTTGTTTATAACTAGGGGACATGAATGACGCGAACAGACATGACATTTGTAACATTAGCCTTGACCACATGGCCTTCTGGATTCGTGTAATACATCTAACAGACACCACAGTGATTTGCAATTAGCAACCTCGGACGAGATTTTCTAGCAGACTGTGGCTCTTCATAATGAGGGCATTTTTCTATTGCGTTAAAGTGTGTCAGATGAGACTGCAGCATAAACAGATTCCCCTCAATCACCATCATTTGACATATTACAGTGTGTTGCCTTTCTGTCTCTGGGGAGAGAGAGAGCATGGTGATCTATCAGCAGCAAGGTGGCTTCTCTAAATAGGATTACAGATGATTTTATGAAATAATACCCACATGCATCTGTTTTCGATGATGGTCACTGTGTTTGTTGAATCAGGCAAAACATTTGTTTTCATCAAAATGTGTAACGTACATAGCCTACGTACCGGAGTCTCACAAACACTTATCTGTCATGTCATTAGGGCCGCCCTGTTGATGCTTCTAATCATGTTCTCAAGAGGCCTAATTAGCCGAGAGGCAACCAGATTTACTGTATTTAATGACCTTGAAAATACATGGAAATGTTGAGCTAATAGTCCCGTGAAGATGTTTGCCTTCACACTCGCATTGTTTAGAAATGTCAAAGCACACTGTACTTGTTTATAAGTGTTTTTACGCAGATTACACACACAGTCTGATGGATTCTGCGAGTGTCCAGCTGTCCCAGTGCATTGTGGGTGTGACGTCATTTGGAAACAGACGCAATCCAAACAAACCATCAAGGCCTGAAAGAGCAGGCGCTTTCAGGGACAAACTGAGCTGTGGTTTTCTAGCACAAAATATGTTCCTTCCTTCAGAGGACTGATGAAACTCAGTTGGAAGTCTGTGTATGTAACACCTGTTTTTTTTATCGTTCATTTTAGAGGTTTGATATAAAAATTCATTCTGCAAGATGTTAGTGTTTTCATATGTAATTTAGCTATAATAATATTACCTAATTAGAAGAGTAGCTAAGAAAGAGGTAAGCAGCTATGGGGAATGACCATTTTCAGCTTTACCATTGACCACACGACCTTCTGGATCACTAATGTATCTAACAGATACCACAGTGGTTTGCAATTCTAGCACAATACCACATTTTGTTTTTAGAAGTTTATCAGTTTTTTTACACTAAACTTAAATGTTCCCAGTTTCCATCTTCGTGCTGGGTCTTCTCTATTGCATTATAGCTTCAGATCTCGCAGGATGAGGGCTGCCATGAACTTTCATTCTGGGCTTCTACTCTTGCTTGAAAAACTAGGAGAGAGCTGACTACCGAGTTCTTTACATATAATTTAAAAGACTCCCACAACTGGCCATCATTAACAGTGAGAGTTCCAGAGCAACGAATAATTAGACTATTATTTGATTAATTGGTGAAGCTAAATATTCCTCTACTTTCTATGCTGTAATGAAACAACAATTCAATAATTCTCAGTAGATACTGAATATTTCATAGTAGTGAAAAAGAGTTAGCATTTAAAACTGAATAAGCCTGATTTAAGGGTTCAAGAAAAAGAATGACCTGCATTGTCAGATAGCTCCCTATAGCAGCCTCTACCTGCCGTGTGTGTGTTGGTGCTGGAGAGGCCTAAGCTGGTTGCTCTAATGCTTCAATTGCACCGACCACCAAGTCCACTTGCCATGAGCCAAAAGCCATCAAATGAACAAAAGCAGTAAAAAAAAGAGCGAGAGGGAAAAGGGGATCTAGCATTTGTTAACATTAGTGTGGTTCTTTGATTGGTAAAATTCGCATGTTAATTGGCTTGTAAATAAACTTGGGTGTAGATCAGTGAGCCTGAGGGGGGAGCCGTGCCAGGTCCCGAACACCCAGACACACACTTCCACCCTCCTGGGCACTTTGGCTTTACACGTTGCCCATTGGATGCCCTCGACTGGCATTGAGAAGCTGGCGCGTAACGTTCCAAAGGTATTTAATAAGGGGGGGGGGTCCACTGGACCTCCCAGTGTAAGGTTCATCCATGGAGCAGCAGCTTTGTGTAAAAGCTGTTTTCTCCATATGTGCTGGAGAATGGCCCTCTTTTCTAAAGGCACCTCTGCCTCACACCTTGCCTTGGGAAGACTGTGATGAGCGGATGAGGGTGAAAGTGTTCACATAGGGAACACATTTAGCCGGGAAGCAAGCCAGTAACAAAAAAACAAAAGGGAAAAGAAAAGAAAGTGTTTACTGGAGTTGCCTTGCCCGTTTTGAAAGTAAACACACGCTATTGGATGTGTCACGTTAGCTTTTGTGCTTGTAAAAGTTGTCTTGTGTCTTTGAGTCATCTCTATGCTTTATTTTGAATGGAGTGACAGGCCACTGTCAGGAGAGAGAGTTGAAAAGAAGTGCAGGAAAGGGTCCATTCATTCCACTCTCATTTGTATTGCATTAGAAATATTGCCAGTCGTTTTCTGCCTGTTGTTCAGGGCCTTACCTCATGGTCCAAGCATTAAGCATGGAATATCTGTCGGAGTCGTGTTTGACAATGCTTCTATTGAAGCAACATGTGTTTGGGTGCGTCTGTGTGTCGCAGTGTATTTGTACTTCATTGTGAGAGAGAGTGTCAGGGTTTGCGTGTGTTATTTTCTGCTTGAGCGGTTTGAGTGTATGTTTGTGATTGTGTGTGTGTGTCTGAACACATAATAAGGACAGTAACATCTTGATTGTAGAACAAAAAACATGTGAAATGCTCTGTTCTAGAGAAACTGTGTCATCAATGTTCACAGTAGTGGTGATAGGGACCAGACATCTGAAGCCTTAAATGTCTGACAGAAAGCTATTACATGACATGGATATGAATATGCTGACTGATGTCTCAGATTTGGCTTGTTTTATGGTAGTTTTGAGATAACATTGAGATAATGTATTTTGTCATGTTAGGAAGATTATAGTCCCCAGAGAAACTTGTTTTCTTTTACCATTGTCATTATTATATATAACATCTTAGACAGGACTTGTAGATTTGCTAGTGGTTTTGGATAACACAAAAATTGGCTATATTTGTGTTGTAGACATCATGACTCCTGGTCCGTCAGTAATTCTTCATTTATTTTTTTTTTTTTTTACAATAGAACATTTCATGTTAAAACAGAATGACTTTGTTAATGACATTGTAAAGACTGAATTATGCAGACATTTTTATTTTCCCCGTTAAGAGTAGTGTTATGTTTAGGGTTAGACTTAGTAGTATTCTTCTGTCAGAACAACAGCTAGCATGGAATTCATGGTTTATGCTGGTGAGTGCTGGTTGACCAGCAAAAACATGCTCAAAACACAACAAATGATCAGCGTCATATTGGTCGTTTGTTGTGTTATGAACAGGTTTTTCACCAGGGTTGTGTCAAACATTTACAGATATGGTCCAGAATAACATTTCATAACATTCCTCTACAAAGAATTTAAATATGGCATTCTAGATAGATAGATAGATAGATAGATAGATAGATAGATACTTTATTGATCCAGAAGGAATTTTAGTAAATTTAGCAATATATAAGTGAGCATTTTGGTTGGTAGCTGTAAAACAACTTAAAAACTGGACAGAACATAGAATTCAGCAAATGAGATGGGCTGTAAAATATTTGCTTGGATGGAACAAAACAGCCATCGTGTTTTATGTGATAACCCAGCCTCTCATGTTCTACTGCTTACATAAAAAGACCTACATATATATAATACTGTGCAGAAGGCAGATTTCTAGCCAAAATGACTTTTAAATACAATTATAATATATTCATTTGTCAGGATATATTTCTAAGGAGATAAGATATCAGATAATCCAAGGAGGATGAAAGTAAAAAACAAAGTAAAAATCAAGAGTTTCCAAAAACTAAAAATCAAAAATACAGACAATGGGACTCATAACAACCATGCAAGACCTCACAGATTAAAAAAAAACTGTCCCAAAACTGTCACCATCAGATAAACTGTACTTTATCTGCTCCACTAAGGGCTTCACTCATGCTTCAGATTGGAGAAAATCCACAGGTGGTTTTGTTCATCCATCCACACGAAAACACAATGTTTTTAATCTTATAGGGATGAGAAGCTCCGGAACCCATTACTGAGAAAAGGAACTAGACAAAAATAAGAACATTTGTACTAGAACATTAAAAGGGACATCTGATGTGTAAGGTTTTATAGTCCAATGAGTCCAATTTTCATATTGTTGGCTTGTTAGTGAGGCAAATTGAAAAAAGAAATCAGTTTGCTAGGGAGCATAAGGACTAGACTGGAAAAAGGTAATGTGGTTTAATGAGTCCAGATTTACTCTATTGCAGAGTGACGGGAGCATCTGGGTAAGAAGGGATGCGCATGAAGTCGCGGGAGGCAGTGTTATGATCTGGAGTGGTTGCAGTTGGTCATGTTTTAGGCTCAGCAATGTTATGTGTCAAGGAAATTAAGTCAACTGACTACCTAAATGTACTGAATGACCAGGTGTCAAGATTCATTTGATGCCAAGAATCATTGCGGTCTAAATGTGCAGGAGTGTTTCAGGGACATGAGGAATCATTTTCACACATGAATTAGCCACCACAGAGTCCTGACCTTAACCCCAGTGAAGATCTTTAAGGTGTGCTGGAGAGAACTTTACAGAGTGGTTTGAGTCTCATGTCATCAATACAAGATTTCAGGCAAACATTAATGCAGCTATGGACAGAAATACATGATGTGACATTGCTTAATGTTGTCAAAAAAAACCCACAGTGATTATACACTATAATCAAAGCATACAGTGGTCCAACAAAATATCTTTTTTTGGCCAGGCAGTGTATATAGGTACATATGGGGCAAGTAATTATTACAGGAAACTTACATATATTTTATACATGTGGGGTGTGTATTAATATTACATGTAGGTACATACATATAATACATAAAGGACATATTGTTACTGTATATAGATGCCGACATATATACACAATACAGATGGGGCACATTTAAAATGTGTTTGTGTGTGAATGTTCTGCACTGAGACCCTGCAGTAAGACCTCAGATGAGTTTCATATTCCTTGCTGGTTCTCTGAGGGTTGTTGCTGGTCTATTTTCATCCCTTACATAAGTAAGAGGGCACTAATGACTGCACTGTTCCAGCTTTGTGGGTGTGTATATGCATGCAAGCATATGCACAGAAGAGTCTGTATTTTTGGCTGGATGTATTTGTTTGAAGAAATGTTATGTGAGTGTTTACATTTGTATATATGTTTACAGACAGCATGTTTGAACATTTCCTGTACTGTACACTTTTGTATACGGTAATAACTTAATAGTGTAATAATTCTTGATGTTCTTTAGCTTTCTATTCAGCATGTCTTCTGTCTCCTGTCTCCTTGTGTGCTTCTAGTGCTACTAATTATCTGAAATCTGTGAAAACTGAACAGGACTAACATCTGCAACCAAACAGGTTTTGAATGGTTAAAAACATTGAAACTTCTCAACATCCCTGGAATGTGTTTTATGTGTGCATGATATATACACAGCATGATTGACCATTTAACACTATTGTGCAAAAGTCAGAGACATACATCGATCACTATGACCACCTCATAGTCTAGATGTCATATAGAAGCTACACATCTTTTAGGTTGATTCTAGAAGCTACATAACCCCTGGATTGCTTATAGAAGCTACAGATCTTCTAGATTTACTCTAGAAGCTGCAGTCCTTCTGGATTGCTTATAGAAGCAACATTCTTCTAGATTTATTGTAGATGCCACAGTTCTTCTGTTTGTTATAAATAAATGAATAAATAAATGAGCCCCCCCCCCTTTGTATCTCTCTCTCTCCCACTTTCTGTTTCAGGAGTCACTCCACATGGCCTTCTGCCTCTTTTGTCTTTTTATAGGCTCCTTCAGGGAGATCCTGCGCTGCTGCCTGAGCCAAACTCTGCTCAGTTCCTTATCCAACGCCGGCGCACAAGGAATCCTGCCATTCCGCCCATTCCTCACTGCTTTTTCCACGCACACCTTCGCTCGCTCCCATCTCCCAGCATGCCATGGTTGATCTGGGAATCATTAAAGCCACTCCTGTAGACTCCACTCACAAACACACACAAGGGACATGCACCTTCCCTATCTGCTCACATCATACACTGCAACACTCCTGTGTTTCTTTACACTCCTCACAAGCTTCGTGCTACATTACGGCTCCCAGAAGCTACAGTTCTTCTAGGTTTATTCTAGAAGATATAGTTTCTAGAGTTAGAAGCTATAAAAATTCTTATAGAGACTACAGATCAAGGTTCTTCTGTAGAACCTACAGTTCTTCTAGGTTTTTTCTAGAAGCTATAGTTTCTAGAGCTAGAAGCTATAAAAATTCTTATAGAGGCTACAAATCAAGGTTATAGAAGTATACAAGTATAGAAGCTACAGTTCTTGTGAAGTAGATTCTGCAGTTCCTCCAGATTTATTTTAGAAGCTACATTTCCAGGTACTGTTCTACTAGGTTCTTCTAGAAATTACAGTTGTTCCAGGTTGATTCCAGAAGCTATAGCTGTTCTCAATTTCTTATGTAAGCTAAAGTTGTAGAGTTCTTCTAGGTTTATTCCAGCTCTATTCTATAAGCTACAGTTTTTACTGTTCTATTTAAATGTAACTAAAGACTTAAAGTATATATAAAGTATATATATTACATGTTTACATATTACAGGATATTACATATTTAATCACATAGTTACAAAATGAATTACAATTGTTTTTATATTCTGTATCAGCAGTCTAAAGTTTTTCAGGTTCTTTTGATGTCAGAAAAGTATGGCAAACATACAGAACAAAAAGCATGGTAAAAATGTAAAATTATGGCTTATGTCTTCTTTGAACTTCCTACAAGCTTCAGGCTACAAAGCATCATCATTTTTAAAGTGATAATTTATTGAAACATCAAATGTACAAATTTCTCCATTCAGTCACCCAATACTGGCTTAGTCATGCTAATGTAATTAACAGGGTGTCATACAGTATCAGAAACCACATAAGCACATTTATTGGAGGTTATTTTATAACTGCACACAGGTTCATGTGAACATATGATGAGAAGCCATACATGCAGGCCAAGAACCACTCAGAAACCTTCATTAAGAGTGTAGCTTTAGTGTAGATCAAAAGAAGCAAACTTCAGACGCCAAACATGTCTTAGCTGATTGACTACATTTCAGGTAATGAATGAGTCTTTACCAAACTAACACTGCTATGAATACTGTTATGCTATGACTACTGCTGTGACTGCTATGCTATGAATAATATCATCGTTTCAGGCGGTGAGGTTTGCATGTTCCCCGTGATGGCACTTCTGATTAATTTCCCAGTGCCTGAGAAACTCTTCAGTGTATTAGTTTGACCATACGGTCTCTCTAACTAGACAAGGTTAGCCCCTTCCATGTCTCTTTAGTGCGAGCTTAATTGCTGAGTTAGCCACTATAGCTGTGGAGCTGCACTCGCTCTATGCTATGTTTTTCTTCCCCATGCTGCGTCTGGTGGCATGGACCTGGGCACACATGGCACTGGAGCCACGGGCTCATTTGTCTTTCGCCTGCGGTGCCATGTGGAGCACTTTGGCACAGCACAGATGTCCGCTAAGTGCTGACACAGACTGAGGGATGGGCTGCGGCCGGCGCAGTGCACAGCAACCCATGGGTCAGGCACGAAGGCAACAGGGGACAGGACGTGGCAGCTCATCCAGGCATCAGGCCCTGTGGTTTTTAAAGCAATAGTTCATCCAAAAATCTAATTCCTCCATTTCCCTCCCTTACCCCAACTGTATTCGATCTGCCAAGATATGTTTGGTATCTGAATTTTGCTTTTTTAGTTTCCTAAATGGTTCTTGACGGGGACATTTGGGTCTAGGAAATCCTTTAAATGGAACCTTACATTAATTATATTGATTAATTATATTAATTATAACCATCCAATAAAAGGTGCCTTCCTTTATGGTTCCATTTAAACCTGTCTTTGTAAAATCGTATAAGGATAATGTTTAGTGGTTTTATGTATGACAAACTGCTATGATAAATCTATAAACATACACAAAATTACAGCCTTCAAACTATGTTTGCTTTTACCTGTGTTAATGTACTTTTGTCCTTTTGTGTAGAAACAGCATGTCCAGAAACACTGCAGGTCAGTTGCAGTAGCAACGGGGGCAGAGAGAAAGTTGCAGCTTATTCAGGCGATCAACAGACCTGATGGTTTATATGGTCAGAGTAAAAGAGAAGGTGGAGTGTCTAAGCAGGTTTATCACAGTCAAAATTAAAACCAGGTTTATGCAGAATATACATTAACTTGTATTCTGAATGATTAGATATATTAGATAAGATAGTGCCCAGCAATTAGATGGATAGATTGATTAGGAGTTGATGGCAGGTCTAGACTTCTGTTCTATTCCTTCTATTCAAAAGTAAATCAGTTCATGTTTTCCATGTGGCTACTGATTAATAGGTCTTCAAATATAATTAATAAGCATGGCCTGACCATGGCCAAGGCATGCCTATGAATAGGATTTTTAATCTCAGTGATCTTCCTCTCTTAAAAACACAAAATGTGCATGAACAGGTTCTTTGAGTGAGGTCACAGAAGAACCATGTTTGATTCCCTAAAGAACTATGTTTGAAAAAAGGAGCTTTGTCAGTGTGGAACACCTTTGAATGGTTTATAGAACTTCCATCTAATGTATAAATATATACCAAAGGTTCTTATATACCAAAGGTTCTTCATAGAACCTTTAAATTCTGAGTTTTTGTAAACTTTCAAGAAGTTGTTCACACTACACTATATCAGCCTATTTAATTAGCCATATTACTGATCTAGAATGCCCACAAACCATTCATGTTAATGGCTGTTAACTATGATAATGCTAACAGAAGCATTATCGTAGAGATGTTAGTTTTGTTTGTTTTTGATCTTTAGGTCTAATTGTTTAGGTCTTGATCTTTAGGTCTTGATCAGACCTAGACCTAGGTCTAATTGTTGTGGTTCACAACTGCATTTACAAAAACGGCCCAAAGAACCTCCCAACCAAAACTGGTTCTCCACAGTGAGTATAAATAAATCAAATGAAAGTTAGAAAAAAAGTTAGGTAAATGTACAAGCACAAGAACTGACAAAGGTAATGCGTATGAGGGTGTGTGAATCTGTGTGTTGCTGTATGGGCATACAGTATATGTGTGTGTAGTTGTGCGGGTGTAGTTAAGAAAGAACAGATTAATTCCGTAGGTAGAAGGAGTCTGCGAAGAATAATTCACAGCTTAAGGCCAAATAGCTTCAAAGCAAGCGATCCTCCAGGGAGAGCAAAGCTGGCTCTGAACCTGTCAATGGCAAATTACTCCACGGATATCACACCCTGAGACTTCAATAATGACATCAGGCTAGAGCCAGGCCCGGTGCTCTGCGGCCCACAGCTTTGAAGTACCGCACCCGACACTGGGCAGCCATTGGCCGCTGCAGCCACCCCGATGGCTTATCTGATTTAAGGGGGCTTAGTACGAGCTGATGAGAGAGTTTTGACGGGTGTGCGTCTGCATGAGTGTGTGTGAGAGTGGGATTTCTTTCACAAAGGGTTCCTCAAGGGTTCTTCAGTAAAGACAGTAGTTATATATAGAACCATGATAACTCAAAGAACAATTAGAATGCTTCTTTGTGCTTCCTCTGTAAAGAACTTCTGTAAAATGGTTATGTTTAGAAAGGTGACAAAAGGGGCTCTTTGGTGATGGCATACCAAACCACTTTGGTGTTGTAAGAGCATTGTAATGGACGGTTCTTTAAAGAGCTTCTTTTGTGTGAGTGTGAGTGTAAGTTTTCAAAGATGCTTTATTAAAAGTGAAATAAGAGAGAGAGAGAGAGAGAGAGAGAGAGAGAACTGCTGTAGAACTTAAATGGCCATTTGAATGTTTAAATACTGTTTATCTGAAAAAGAAAAGAAAAGAGTCTTTTGATGGATTTAATGGATTTATTGATGGATTTAAAGCAACACTATGTAAGAATTCTTGTTAAAACTGAATAAGAAGAGGCTGTGTGTGACTGTGTATGACTGTGTATTGCCCTGTGATAGACTGCCAGCCTGTCCAGGGTGTTTCCGGTCCTCTCCTCTAAAGAAAGTGGTATAGGTTCCAGTACCCCTGGTGACCCAAGAGGGTAATCGGCTTAGAAGTGGAATGAATGAATGAATGAATGAGTCAGTAGCATTACTGACTAAGGAGAACAAAGAACACACTAAAATATGTAGTACATGTGAGTCACCCTGTGAATTGCAGTCGTGGACTGAAGGTTAGTGGAGCAGCATAGTGACTGGAAGGTTGCCGATTTGAATCTCTGACAGGACGTGACTGAAGTGACCTTGAGCAAGACCTTTTTGAAAATGAGATATGTGAGATATGTCAAGAACCTTTTTAAAGTTTAAAGAACCTTGAATTATTGCAAGTGTACTACATGAATTACAGGCTTTTCCTAGGACCTAATATTCCAGCTATGAGGAGTGTACATATAACCCTTTTCTAAGCCTGTAGAACATCACTGATGATGCTGTGGCTGACAATACATTGGATTTGTTGCACCTCTAACTTCTTTCTTACCCAGGTACATTACCAGTTATGTTGTGATGAGGATTGTAGAGGATCATATATGTTTCCTCTTGTTTTTGCTCTCTTGATCCTCTAATGGCAGCTTTTGACAGCGTCACATAGTTCTTCTGCACATTGCTCTTCAAGGTGCTCCGTATATACACAGTGTAACTTTACACTAAAGTTTCAGAACTTGCAATTTCTTAAAGTTCTTGCTGCTAAATGTGAAAGTCATGCAAAGAGGCCCCAAAATGCACTCAAGATTTAAAGAAATATTTTCACAGTTACTTAAAAAGCCATTACGGTCCAATAGGATGTGGATTTGTTACTGCGATTTGCAGCGTTGTAGGAAAAGCAAGAAAACTTTCGCTCTGGTATTTTCTTTTCTGTCAAATTTCCTAAGCTCAGGTTTCATCCATGCACTTCAAAGCCGTTCTAATGAGTGGAAAAGCATCGCTGACTCCTGCACGACATTAAAGAAAAGAAAGCCATTTCTGCTGGAGCTTTTCTTTCACAAGCTCTCTCTCCCCTCAGTGTTAGCAAGTCGTTTTCACCTCCAGCACAAACAAACATTGAAGGATTGCCTGTTGTAGCCAGTATCAAACGCAGCATTTGTTAACAATAAAGCGCTGGTTTGACAAAGATCCAACAAAGATTTCTGCTCTCACACGCGGGCCAACGCAATTTTTTATACCTCAGAAATCAAACGGGGGAGTGTTTGTGGAGGGAGAGAGAGCGAGGGAGGAAAACGTGAAGGCATGCTCAGGACTTGTCAGACAAACTCCCAGCAACTCCGTTTACCTTTAATTGTAGAAGTGCAGGTTTTTGTTTCTGGGGTGGGGTAAGGTGTGGGGGTGTGTGCTGTCATTTCTGGCATAGCAAGCTAGCTCGTCCTCCTTTTAAACCGCCATACTGTTTGAAGCTTTCTGCCCTATTAAAAGCATATCGGGTTTGAGTGGCTCTTCTCAGACTGTGTAACGGATATGGGGAATCGATAGAGCATTACTGTGATGTGACAGCCACCCTCCTGCATCCCCCCACCTCAAGCACTAAAAGGACCGTGGTGACAATGGCCTCACTCGTACCCATGAGGTCATCGTGACATGACCAGATCACATTATTGGCCTCAGAGCTATGCCGAAACCTGAAGATATCGTCAGTGTTAGTCTTAATTAGCCTAATGAATGCTGCAATAAGCATAAGAGTCCACTGCAGAGGATAACTGTTTGAGAAGCATCACTGTGGAATTGTAGCAGCTTTGCATTATTATGTTGATAACATGAAGTAGTATTGCAAATTTCCTGGCACAGAATAAACACTCTTTTACACTAGAAAAGTATATATTAAGCCACAAAAATCAAATTAGTCCATAAACCACCTTAATACACACTTGCATACACTAGAATAAGAGATATTAGACCTTTAGAGCATTAGAACAATCTCAGTAAATACTCCTATAAGACCATAAAGCAGGGTGGCAGATTATTCCCAGCACTGCAGTGACATGTGTTGAGGGTGTGTTAGTGTGTGTTGCACTGGTATGAGTGAAGCAGTGCTGCTTGTAGAACTACAAAGCACACCTACATGGTTAGTGGAGCTGACAAAATAGACAGAGACTGTAGATCATAGGTGTACTTAATGAAGGAAAGCTGAGCCGGCTGAATGTTGACTATGGGTGATGAGTGGACATTTTTGTGTTTCTAGGTTGCTCATCACAGATCTTCTTATCCAGCTCTTCTCATCCTTAGCTAATGCTACCTTAGTAATGTTCTTCTGATCCTGCTGTACTCATCCTGTTCCTCCCTCAGGCTGGAGAGCTGCTGTGTGTGTTGGCAGCCAGTTACGCCGGCATTGTTTGACGTCCCACCCCTGGTGTGTTCTGCAGCCCTTTGAGGACTTTATGGCTTCATGTGACTCTTCACAGCAATCGATTCCAGATGCTGTCAGTGTGAGAATCAGAGGGAGGGAGAGAAAGAGTGAGTGAGGAGAAACGATTCAGGACCAAAAAGCGAATTCAGGTGTAACCTGAATCAAGATGGTTGTGGCGTAACTGTTACTTTATGACTAGAGGGACAGAATTGGGACATGGCTATGCTAGTACAAGCCAGTAAAATTAGCATCAGCTACCTAACTTGCTGAGTGCAGTCTTGATGAATACAACGAGGGAACCCTAAGGGCCTTCTAGTCCTTCAGAGCTCAACCATACAGGCCTAATCATTTCTGGAGGAAAAAAAAAACATGATAAGACTGAAAGAGCTTTAAAATTTTAAACTAGCTAACAGACAAAATAAAATGTTTGTGTGCTTTAACAGTAGCTAACATACCATTAGAAACACATCATGAGGGGCCTATTAACCAGCTACCAATTACCACCATTAAACTAAAATCAAATGCAAAAACATGCCACCAATGTGACGTCAAGAACCCTTCCAGTTCTCTTTAACTCTATATTTGGAGCAGCTACCACTTGTTATTTAAAGACTTATGGTTGAGTATATTGTATATTATATACAGTATAATTAGATGCAATTTATCGGCAGTCGGTGGGCAAACCAGTGGGCTAAAACATCACAGTTATGCAAGATTGTTGAATTTAGCACAAAGCAGTTCACATGGAACAGGTGTAGTGTATTGTTGTGACCTGCTACTGGCTAGAATGGCCGTGGTACACCCTGGGAGAATGCTGTATTCAGTGAGAGAGACTTTATTGGTATAAGTAGTTAGCTTGAACGACGTGTATGTGTTTAGTGCCTACCATTATTGTAGAATGAGTGGTTGTCACTGTGGCCAAGGGAATGCTGTTGCCCCAGTAGTGCAAGGATTGGCGTCACAAATCATGAGATGATTTGTTGGTCACTGATACGGCTGACCGTTGAATGGCGTACAGTGTAGCAAAACACTACTGGCTAGTTTGGCTGTGGATGCATGGTAGGCGTGCCACACATGAAGCAACCCAGGGGGACACTGGACTTGCAATAAGAGAAACTTTATTTATGCATGTAGTTGTTAAAAGCTCAATGTTTCCCACATTATCTTCTTTGCCACACAGTATGAACACATGTTTGATTTAAACTCCTCAGTCACGATTCATCTGACATAAAGCTTTGGAATTACTTTGGATTTAAAATGATAAAAAATGACAAATAATGCAGGTTACTTATATAGGATAATGCATAACATACAAATGTATTTAGTTGTGCATTTAGTTTACATTAAAACATCATGAAATAATATGTACTATAGAACTATATGAGGAGTGGGGCAGTGCCACATGCAGCAGTGAAAAAAACTGACAGACTTTGGATGGACTGTATTGGAAATGTCCATCTCATTCCTTTTCCATTCCATCAAAACGCAGTACTAGAGTTCAGATCACACAAACCAAAGGATCTGGATCTCTGCTCTGGTGTCATCTAAGCCAGTTTAACCCCTACTGCTGCCCTCTAGAGTTGCTATTGCAAGTTAAGGCTTTCCTGTAAGTCCGATTCTTATTGTTTTCTAAGACCAATAACATGACTCAATGAATGTGTTTTCTTCTGTTTTTCATTAGCTATATTTTAGCTTGATGTTGGAAAAGGATTTGATCACTTCTTTTTAACATTAGTCCCCGTTTTCCTCCCCTAAGACTACACCCCTGGATATGCTTACACCTTTTCAGGCAGCTGTCGGAGTAGCAGATACCCAAGTGAAACAGACCCTCTTTCACAGACATCTGTTTAGCTCTGCTTAAAGACCATCCCTACGTCCCTCAAGGCGTTGGTGGTTTGGGTGGTGTTCGCTGTGTTTGCTTTTGGCACTGCTCGCGTCCGACATATGGCAACGCTCTGAGTGAGGCAGCAGGCTTGGTTGTGCTGCCCTGACCCCACTGCCTGCTCTCCAATGCCCTACTTTCTAAACCGCGCTGATGAACGTCTGAGCACCTCCTTGCAATTATCCAACCATTCAGCCCTGTTCTAAACAAGCTAGAGAGACGCCAGCGGCCTGATTTGTGTTACAGCAATGGTAGAAAAGGTAGTGTGACGTGTGTTTCTGGTTTGAATGCTGTACAGAAGAAAACCAAAAGATTTGGGGGAGAAAACAGAAGGCATTCTGACGAGATAGGGGAGGGGAGAGTCCAGCAAATGTGTTTTTGATTTTAGCCAAGGTAAAATATAAAACGGGTAAAATCAGATTCATTGAGGTTTTGTTTTCGTTAAAGGCTCTATGGTTTGGAAGGACAGGCCTGTTGGACCTGAAGACTTGAAGTTGAAAAATGCTGTGCTGCCTTTAGAACAGCATAGCAAAGAAGAACAATATGAGGAACAGTGATGTCCTTTCAAACCCATCTCAAATTCAGTACATTATGGCTTTGAGTGCTATATTTCCACATACTGCAGTCAGGACAGTCTCGCCAAGAGAAACAATAACTATTCCTTAGTTATTATCCATATGAAAAATCTGTCTCCCCCATATGCTGTGGATCATATAGTATTTGTACAAACAGGAGTTTTGGCCAAAGCTCTCATCTCTTATCAGCTTTTCAAAGCTAAAACCAGCCAGGTTTCTTTTATGTACTGAGTGCTAAAATCCTACCCATCAGTATTCAAGCAGTCTTATCAGCAGTCAGCGTAAGAGCCGGGACAGGGAGAATAATAGATGCGACAGAAATGAAATTTTTGGAGGCCATCAGTGCGCTGAGGTTTGGCAGCAGGATGTTCCAGCACAATTACCTTCTACCCTGTGATGAATCATTTCCTACATTTAAAAAAGAGGCCCTAGCTAGCGTGCTGTTCATGCTATTGTGCGTGCAAAGACCCGCAGCTATTAGCAGGTCAGCCATTTTTTTATGTATGACTTTTTAATGGGATTAGCTCAGAACGGATTCAAAATACAACTGATACTGACAGATTTCAGAAGGTTAGATTGTGAATGAGCCATGAAATTTAATGTAAGAAGGACTAAACATCATACTCAGATTCACAGTATCCTGCTTTGTCGTATTTATTTATTCATTTACTTACATACAAGTTGTGAATTTGACTAGGCCGTGGTTTAAACTCATATTTGAATAAAGAATTTCTCCGATTTTGAAATGTGATATTCATTATGGTTGCATCACAGACTCATGTCAGTCCCTTAGGAATCCAAAAAGAGATCTTTTTAAGGGTGCCATGGAATGGAAAACTGTATTTATATTGGTGTTCTCGAATAAAGAGAGTTCAGTACATAGAAGTGACATACCATGAATCTAAAACACTGTTGTCTCCTTCTTCAAATACAAATCCCACATTTGCAAGAGTACATTAAGACCAGCCGATTCCAGAATCCTAGACTGTTACGTAACAACTCTTCAGCATTTACACCCCCAAAAATTTACATACGACAACAGTACAACACCAACAAAAATTGCAGACTATTTGCGCAGAAATGCACCTTTTGACACAGTTCCAAGGAGTTGAACCGTCAACGAGCATTGTCAATGTTCATCTTTCATCATAACCTATTTGCCGGCTTGTTTTACAGATTTTCCTTTGCTCCTTAAATGTTGCTGCAGTTACATTTTGTTGCTTGTACATTCAATTAAGAAGCTGGTGAATAGAAAGCTCGAGATCCAATAGCTGGTATACTTAATGTTTGCTTCTAGCAAGCTCCAGGTAACAAACATTAGCACAGCTAACTAAATAATATGACAACCTAGCTTGTTTACACTTATTTATTTTCCTGTCTGGGTCTGTTTTGACCTGTCGCTTTTGTGGGAGCTCATAAAATTATTCATGAGCTCAAGAAAAACAGAAAGAAAGAAAAACAGCTAGTTTCATTCAGTCATAAGATTTGTAAACAGGTGTGTAAAACCGTATCCGGGCATTTTTCACCCTGACCAAAGTTACACACCTTCTATGTAGACATTAAAGAACAATTTAAAATGCTGACTTAATGCATTCTGTTAGCTCTGTAGTTCCTCTTAGACAAGAGTGGGATCAGACAAAAAGATGAAGGAGACTAAAATCTCTTGAGCAAAAGGCCTCTGTCATCTGATGTGTTTTTTCTTGAGTTTTAGTAGAGTTCTCAGTAAAGCTGTGCTAAGAGATTTGCTGAGATGACACCATCTATTGTAAGACATGACAACTTTCCTTGTATTTGCAATTAAGTAAATATGTTATTCAACTACAGAACATGCAACTGTGAGCATGTTGCCAAGGGCACATTGCTAAGGCTGTGACTAAGAAGGCTAACTAGCTAGAGCAAAACATCAAAAACATCAAACATCGGTTCTTAGCCTGGCCTTAAAAAGTATCCTACTGGCTCATCCTACATAGAAACCCGTGATTCATCACCATCTACTACTGCACAAGTTAGCTCTAGTGTTAGCATCTTAGCATATTAGCTCAAGGTAGAATTACCTCTCTGTCGTCCAGGTTTTTAATTTCCATTCTTGACACAAAATGCTTTTTCATATGAATGGATGGTATTAGTTCAGATTGCTCTCAGCGTGGGGACCGCTGCTTGGGAAGGCAGCACTATTTAGGCAACATGCGATACCTGAGAAGATTAGCTTCTGTAGCTAAACTGACATCTATCTACCTTATATTGCTTGGTGAGCATAGCTACCTGTCTGCCAAATTGAGTAAAAACCAAAAACAGGATATTTAGCACAGTAATTCATGTATATTGATGCTACAACATTGTGGTATGCAGGTGTAGCAGCTGCAGTCAGCATAAATGTGCAATTTATTATTTAGGTACATTATTTACATCATAAAAATGCAACATAGATAAGTAATCATTATGACTGGAATGAGATTTATTTCACTTGGCAATTAAATATTTATGAATTTATTTATTCATATTTGATTCAACTCGAAAGATTGCCATTATTTTTACATAGTGTACTTGAGTAGGCCAATGATGCTTGCTGTTATTAAAGTCGAAAATTGCCGTCTGTTCTGGCGTGTCCTTCCGCGCTCGTTCCAGACTCGTCCCCCACCTTCGCACCCCCTCCACCCCCGCATCTGTCTCCCAGCCACTCATCTGCAAAGTAAACACAGGCTGCCCCCGTCTGTGCCCGATTTAAAAGGGGTGAAGGACCTGTTCAGGCCGGCCGCTGTGAGGGCAGCCATCGTTATTTCCCGCCAGTGGGGGGTGGAGGGGGGTTCTTCGCTGTCGCTGATAAGCATGTGCCGGGCCTTGTGGCACGGGGGTCAAACAGCAGGGGGAAAACAACCACCAATGGGAAAAAGATGTGCTTTTTTTATAGAATATAGAGAGAAAAAGCGCATTTTCGCCCCCAAAACTTTCACACCAGGGCACAGAGGCTATTAGACTGATAGAGTTTCTCTCCCTCGTCAGTCTGGCCTGCATATGAGTGTGCATTTGTCTGTGTGTGTGTGTGTGTACGGGTGGGCCAGAGTCTTAGCCACATCTCAAGCTAATTTACAAAGATCCTGAATTGCTCCTTATCAGAGGCTTTAGAGGTTCTAAGGTTGATTAACAAGGCCCTGCGCTGTTTATCAGTTTAGGCTGGCTGTGGAAAATAGGCGTGATAAGTGCTCAGCACATTACACATTCTATTTCCCCTAATATTTGTCGGCAACCATCTGCTTAACTGATTTCCCTCCACTTTAATTAAAAGGGATTCCCGTCTTGTTGGGGTCATTACGGTGCCGGCCAGCACAGGCTCAAAGGCACGTTTCTGATGAGTTCAGCTTTACTCCTGTCCCCTCTCCCTGCCTCCCAGTATCTTCTCTCTATCCTCTTACTTTCTTTCTCTTACCCTGTCTGTCTGCCTGTCTGTCTCTCATTCTCTCTCTTATCTTCTTTCCTTGCATCTGTCTCCCTACCCCTCTCTTGATCTCTCTCAATCTCTTTCTCTCTGCCCCGTCTCTCCTTCTGTTCTCTCTTCTCTTTCTCTTTTTCTTTCTGTTTGTCTGTCTCTCTCTCTTTCTCTTTCTCTCTTCCCTCTTTTCTCTCACTTTTTCCTTCCCTCTCCCCTTTTTTCTACCCATTGTATCTATTTGTCTGTCTCCTATCCTTTTCTCTTTTTTCTCTTTTCTCTTTCACTCTCTCTCTCTCTCTCTCTCTCTCTCTCTTTCTCTCACACTGTCTGTCCTCTGCTCCTGTGTTTAACTCACCACAACCTCTTTCTTTCACACTGCATTGTTTGCAGTTAACAAATAAATATTTATTGCTAGAGATGCTTTTGCCTGGATGTGTGTAAGTGTATGTTGATATAATGATAAAATGATAACTCTGTACAACAAGGAAAAAACATTCTTACGTTTAATTTATGCTAATGTAATGAGATTTTATTCTAGGTCATTTGGACCATTTCTATTGGTACATTCATTATTACATATTTACAGAGCTTAAAGGCCAGCTGGAGGTTTCAAAAGGTGTAATGAGGAAAGGTTTGACAAAAATGTAGTTAGTCTCATGCAAAAGTTTGGGTACCCTTGGTCAAATTCCATGTTTTGTTGATTTTGTAATTTTATTTGAACACATCCTGTATGAGGAACCGACTTGCTGTTTTCTGGTATGCACAGTGAGCAACTTAAGTTCAGTTTCTAAGCTGAACAAACAGTTGAACAAAACATAAAATGCAGCGTGTGTTCAAACTTTTGCACATGCCACATTTTATGTTATATTTTCCCAGTATGATAATTCGGTAAACAAACAGTGACTAGTAACCTTTGTGGTTTATATTATTAAATTAGCTATTTATTTATTTATAATCGAATTATTTGCAATTATAAAAACAACATCATATGTTGTGATGATTATAAATAGTGTAAAATATCATATAAATAGTGGCTGTGAATTAACATTAGTGTTGCCTGCAGTGAATGTTTATTTTAAAATAGAAAAACAATGTATAACTTCAACTATGGGAGCCAAAGGTCTTGATAAGGTCTAGATATGACAGGCATAAAATGATATATTCACGAGGATGATGCAAAAAGTAAAAAATAAACGTGTTGCACAGATGAGAGGATATAAAGAGCAGAATGTTGTAGAAGTACTATGATAACTACATATTATGATAATTACAGACTGAAATAAACTAAAATAAAAGTGACTATGCTTCACAGTAGCATACACACACACACTTCTGAAAGTTTGCTCCTAATAGATGACCACCTGCGAAAGCAGCCCGGCCCCGGTGCCCTGTGGCGTTTGATTGGCCGGAGTGGGATCAATACGGCTGTTTACAGTTTCTCCTCCCTCATCCCTTTTGTCTTTTTTCTAATTTAGTGTTCCCAAACCATGGACAGGGTGTTGAGTGTGTCTGCTGTGCTTGCATCTTGGCCATCCTCTCTGCTCTTCATCACTGTCCATCGATGTTTTTTCCTCTCCTCGTTCGCTCTTCCCTTCCCTTTTCTCGACCCTCCTGTTTGGGAGAAAGAAAAAGAACCGCATGCCTCCACACTTCTCGCCCTAGACTGATGGCTCGTCAATAGCATTAGCCAGCATTGCAGGCTTTCGCTAGTGTAGAACAGAATCGATACGGCCCAGTAAAAAGTCTAATATGTTGACAAGTAGCGTCTTGGGCACAGCTCGCATTACCAGAAATGGGTTTTTATACGAAATCAGGAGGGTCTGCTTAGTCCCCTCATCCGGACTTCAAGACTGGTCTAAGATTTATTACACCTCCCTCCACACTTTGATATTTCTTTAGTTCAGATTAAGTTAGATGAAGATAGGACACTATGTCACTAATTGAGTGAATTCAGCTACTTTAAGGACCCTCTGCTGACACAGGCATTCAATTGCGCACACGCAGCTTGTACAATCTACATAGTAGAATGGGACACTCTGGAGCAGCCAAACATGCGGGCACCATGCACAATGTAAAGCATCAGTTAGAGGGATATAAAGCCCCACAGCACTGTCTTGTGGAGCACTGGAACTGTGTTTTTGTAGAGAATGGAGTGAGATGGGATGAGATATTTGTGAGAGTAACCATTGTGATCCAGAACTAATCATCCAACATTTGTACACGGCCTTGTTAATGTTGTTGTGGCTGAGTCCAGTCAGATCCTTACAGCAATGTTCCAAAATCTACACTCATCATCAAATGAATAGTTGCACTCAGAAGGAAGTGTTGGTTTGCAATGCTATTTGAATGGAAGATAAAGGTTGGCAGGAACAATTAATGATCTCCATATGGCGTTGGGCCACGTTTACTAATGCAACATTCATATGTCTCAGCATGGAGTTTTAGAGATTCCTAAAAGTGTCCATCTCATAATAATCCATCTCATGGATTATTCTCAAATAATGAATATTCTCAAACAGTTCCTGCAGGTTTTGTGGTAGGGGTAAAGGTGAAGTGACAGCAGGCCTTCTGGACATGTGACTCGTGTCGACAAACTGTTCATCTTAGTGCGGGTTTGTTGGTCGTCTCCACCAAAACAAAAGCGTGACTCGTCACTGAAACTGACCTGCTGTCATTCTGAGTCACTCCATGACAGTCTGACATGACACCATTGCAGTCTTTGGCAATGTTGACATTGCTGTTGGTGTAGTCAGGTACACGATAACCTGTTCTTGCCAATTTCATGATGAATAAACTAATAAAATTGGTCTAAAATGACTTGGAATAAAATCTTGTTGCATAAAATTAAACACCTAATAATGTTCCTTCTCCTATGGAGATATGAGTTTTGCTTACAACCTACATAAAATATACAGAGCATTACAACATTAAAAACAATCAGTAGTGCCAATCAACAACTGAGCAACAGCATACCCTTAACAAAGGGTTCTGCAAGAGCTCTGTAGTAAAGACAACAGTTATGTGTAGAACCTTAAGAGAGCCATTTGAATGGCTCTTTGCAATTGTTAATGGCCCAACGACTTCTTAAATACGTCTCTATAAAACCCTCAAAAGGGTTCCACTATTATTACGTGTCAAAGAACCTTTCTTTGGAACTATAGAGCACTACTTTTTGCTAAGAGTGTAGTGCACATAGCCATATAGGTTAGGACATAAAGTATTCATTAGTTACATTTTTGTTTGTTTATTAAAGGGGTTATGTGTACTGCAGTGATGTTTGTTAAAGGGATCATGCTGATGAACCTGCTTGGCTGGATGACGGCAGTGATAGTGGCACACTAACGTTTTTCTGCCTCTCCTCATTTGGGTCATTTTCTCACCAATTACGGTCAGCAATTAAAATCAATTAGCATTCCGAGGACTCTCACTGTAGTGCAGCTGAGCCAATTCAGAGCAGAGGGGTGAAGGTAAATTTGTGTGAATGTATAGTGAATGCATCAGAGAAGTGGAGACGATATAGAAGAGGGAATATATATATATTCCAAATTAGGTTTTAATAAATTGTAATATATATTCCAAATTAGGTTTTGACAAATGTGGCTGCAACCAACAAAGGGGACAGTTTCAAGAAAATCTCCCTAAGACCAGGCAGAACAATCACTAAGAGGAACCAAAACTCAAAAGAACAATGAAAATTCACTTCTACACACTTAAAAAAGATGGTTCCTCCAAGATTTTAGAAAATTAATCTTGAACCATGAACACTCAAAGAACCCCTTGCATATTAAAATAGTTCTTCATCATAAATGGGGTTTTCAGGCTGATGGAGAATGTGCTACAGATTTCTATATGGAACATTTTTGAAAGAATTCTATTTAGCACCAAAGAGGTTATTATTACGATATCAAGCTTAGTGCTTCATAGAACCATCTTCAAAGAGGTTCTATACAGAACCATTTTCTTAACTAAAGAACCCTTAAAGAACCATCTTTTTCAAGTGTGTTTAAGTCGCAGTGCAGTTCTGAGTCTGTCCCACAGCAATGTCCTTCTCCCTCCTACAGTAGACACTGTGACTGTGTGTGTGTGTGTAGTGCAGTGCTGAAGTGGCAGATGGCTCCTCCTGGGTCTGTCACTCCTGATGAAGAGCTTCTTAGTGGAACTCTTTGGAGAAAGGCCGCTAATTATGACAATCCTGCTGAACACGCACCTACTGTCAACCAACCTCCCTCTCTTTCTTTCTCTCTCTCTCCCCCTCCCTCTCACTTCCTCTTACTCTCTCTTGCTCTTTCATTCTTTCTTTTTCTCTCATTTTCTTCTACTGCTTTCACACTACTGCTTTTCTCTGTCACCATATTCTTTTCTCCCTTTCTCTTACCTCTCTCTTTTCCTTTCTTTCTTTCCCTCCTCTCTGTCGCTGTTTCCTTCTTTCACTGTCTTTTTCAGTTTCTCACATTTTCTCCTATTCTACCTTTTTCCTCTTCTATTGTCTCCATGTCTTTTGCCATCTTTCTCTTCCTTTCTTTCTC
The DNA here is from genome assembly GCA_034552555.1 of Semaprochilodus insignis. Lineage (NCBI taxonomy): Eukaryota > Metazoa > Chordata > Actinopteri > Characiformes > Prochilodontidae > Semaprochilodus > Semaprochilodus insignis. Next base: position 24,064,709 of record CM067478.1, on the reverse strand, counting down.
ATTTATTCCCCTTCTCTCCCTCTTTCTCTTTCCATTTTCTGTTGCCCTTATTCCTCAGATGAAGATTAGGGCCCATGTGGTCCTAAGTCCTGATACTCATCCCTGATCCTCAGCTGACATTAATTTTTATCCATCTGTAGATTAAGTTCAATGTTCTTTTTTTAGTAGGTAAGTATCTGCTAATGACCCTGTCTAAAATGCATATGAACAGTTTTAACTGAAGCGTAGTTTATCTATGTGTTTGCGATGTGCTGAATGCTGCTGTCCCCTGAGCCGGTCAGTAACAGAAGCTAAATTTGCCCTTCCCCATTCCCCTGTGCAGCAGACTGACATGGGCGTAATTACAGAAGCTCTGCTGAATTGCAGACGACAGCCACTCGTTAGACGACCCATCCACCATGTGCACACACACACACACACGCACGCACACTGCAACAAAACAATCGATTCACTTTAGTTCCATTGAGTTCAGTTCAGTTTTATACGTATGCAGTTTTATATGTTTTGAGTGGAGCACTCTAATAAGTGGTACTGAGGGAAACAGTGGCTGGTAAAACATGTCCCCTGTATCAAACCACACACACCTACCCTCACTGAAGTTCACTTTCATTTCTGTAGTATTTTCTAGTTTATTGTCCCAAAGCAGTTTTAATCGTGAAGTGCAAATCCGGCAGAAAGTGTGGACTGCTACCATAGCTATTACACTTTGCACCAGTCACATATATATTTAGACTTTTATCACATATGCTGCAGTGCACACTTTAATATGGTCCCTGTCGACCCTCACCACCACTGGATCTGCCAGTGCAGTCACAGCAGTCACTCTTCTACTTAATTTCTCCTGGTACCTCATTCTTGTTAGCTAGCTATACTGCAGTGCAGACTGTGATAACAGAGCTAGGCCTTCAGTTTGGGCCATAAATGTTAAAACCCAATGAAAAACAAGGAATGCCACAGTATGCATGCTACCTCTACAGACAGGCTAATTTCTGCTAGCATCCATATGAGGTTCTAGCAATATGTTAGTGCTAGGATAGATTTTTTTCAGATCAAGATTTTTGGCCACTTTAGATTAAAAGTGGACATTTTATTTAAGGAGCCATGTAAGATTTCATACATATTACCTTTCAGTTTCATAGTGATTTTTTTCAGTATAGAACCTTCCTTTCCTTATCTCACAGATGACTGAAGCCTTCCCATGTATTCCCATGTATTCCAGTACACCTGAAGTGCCAAATCGGTCCTTTCCACTGAATATCAAAACATGATGGATCAGTCCAGCTTCTAAAGGCTAAACCAGTATGACAGCTCATTTGGCTCACCTATCTACCTAGGTACTATAGGTACTATATATATATATATATATATATATATATATATATATATATATATATATATATATAAAGATTTGATAATTGTCCATTGGCCATTTCAAAATGCTAACATCCTTTTGTTTCCAAAGAAAATGCAAATGCAAATGTTCTGTTAGTTAGGTTGTGCGAAAGGAAATCTCAGTCAGAACGCCTGTCTCAACCTGCTTCATTAGATAGCTCAGATACTTTTTGTTGTCCAACTTCAAACCAAAACAAACAGCATAATGTAAATAGCACACAACATACAAAACATACTTTCCTCTTTAAGTATCTTCTCCTCATTTTCTCTTTATCTTCTCTGTTGTTGTTTTTTTCCACTCATCCAGGGTCTTAGACGACATAAAATAATAACCCAGAAGTTAGGGGCTCCACGCAGCTGCTTATGTTACATATAAGGTATAGCCACCACTAGATTGTTTACTCTTTTTTGTAGTAGAATTTGTATATTGAACTATGTATTGCAGGTCTGAAACTGATGTAGATTAGATGTATATTGCTGCTGTCAGAATAATATATATGTCTCCAAAATGGTAACCTAATATGGAAGTCAATGGAACTAATTTTTGGGGCTTTTCTTTTGGTCCATGCATTATGAAATATTAGCATGTTGTAAATGGCACCTGGCGTTTCCAAATTCTGTACAAATATACAAAACAACAACAACAGAGATATCTGATAGCAGTGATATATAACTAGTCTCTTTGACAAATGTTGAAAATGTACTCTATCCCAACAATGTTTAACTTATGTGTATGGATAGGGACGCAATTGCTCTACCTGCACTAGTACTCTTGATCTTATTATAGATATAGAATGTATTTAATGTATGTTAGGATTACATACCAAATTTTATCGTACCTCTGCATCAACTTTAGACCTATTCTATTCTATTCGATTCTATTCTATTCTATTTGGATACCTTTTGTACAGTAGACACTGTCCCACTGTGCCCCCAGCTTTAATTTGGAGGTGCAGGTCTGGACCCCTAACAAGCGTTACTGTGGAAGACAGTGGCAAGAAAAACACACACATGGACACACATACACTGCTCCGGTGGAAAGGTCATGCTCAGGCTTGGCGTGTTTGTCAGGACGGATCGATGGCTGCCTCCTGGTGAACACGGTAAGTTATGTTGCAGGTCGCGGTCCCCAGTGAGCGGCTGTCATGCGCTGGCTGCGGGTCGAGTGGTGGGGAAATATCTTTAACTACCCCCGGATAATCAATACCCCTCGCTCTATTATTCTGCCACAGGGGCCCGGCCTATCGACAGCGGCTGGATGAGCAGCCGGTGTGTGACAAAGAGCGATCGTGGCCGGACCCAAGGTCAATACAGCCCTCTCCACTCCCTTACACTAGGCATTATGTTCCTGTTTGTTACAAACGCAAACATGACATCCTGATGCACCCATATCAATTTGTAATATGAGTCCAGCACGCTAGGAGCTAGCAGGAGCTGCACTATGCTAGCAGAGGCAAACACCATAGCCTGAATTATTCTGGCAGTTATTCAGGCATGCAGTGCCTCTTTTATTTTTTATTTTATTTATTTATTTATTTTTCTTACTGTTGGTTACTGGTTTTATTTATCTTTTCATTATAAATAATGAATATTAATTATAACATAAAATGGTTAGGAATATATGGCCTGGTGCCTGAAACATTAATATACTAATGCAAAACAGTTTGGTATAAAACATTTTTCAGAAATGCATTCATAGCAGACAGATACATGCAGGATATTTTAAGGCAAACAGTGTCCAAAAAACATCATTTTGGAAATTTACCACTATTTTACCATTATCAACAATATTATATAAAACTCAGAAGACACGTGTAGGTTCACCTGTAGGTTTGGATAGTTTAAAAANGACAGATACATGCAGGATATTTTAAGGCAAACAGTGTCCAAAAAACATCATTTTGGAAATTTACCACTATTTTACCATTATCAACAATATTATATAAAACTCAGAAGACACGTGTAGGTTCACCTGTAGGTTTGGATAGCTTAAAAAAAGGATTTTTAATTGTAGATCTAAACCTCTAATTTTTTAAAGAAATTTGAGTCCTTATAATTAAACCCCTCCGAATTACTTTCTCATCAACTTTTACATTTCACTCACAACTCACATAAATCCCATAAATTTGAAACTTTACATTTATAACTTTACATTTATCCATTCATTCAACATCTAAGCCACTTATCCTCCTGGGTCACGGAGGGTGCTGGGAACTATCCCGAAGTCATTGGGCAGAAGGCAAAAATCACACTTGACAGGTCACCAGTCTTAACCTTTACAGGAGAAGATTATTGTAAATCAAAGTAACCAGTTTTTTAAAAAAAAAGTCTTTTTGGTTCATTTATCATGATCATTTTTATGCACAATGTAAAGGACAAGAGGCTGTTGCAAATGATATCGAGTACTGAAAAACACCAAAAATGGAGATTAGTTTCAACAATGGCGCTTCATATACATATATCCTAATTATGTACACTGAATCCTAATAAGGACAGGTGATGTATTTTGGTCACAGAATTATGGCTCAGTGCAATTTTTAATTTTGAGTGTCAATCCCGGAGCTCTAGTAATACACTATACAGATGTTTAGCTCACGTAAATAACAGTTCTCCATGGAGTTCTCTCCCATCACAACCCTTAGAATTTATAAGTTCTCCAGAAAAGAAGCCCAGTCAGATGAGCATGGGTGAGTCCATAAAATAAGCCCCGCCCCTCCCAGGCCACTTCACTCCTCACTGATAGTGGTTCTCTAATTTAACCTTAGATGGTAAATTAAAGAAGAGAATGAAGGATTGCAATACATTTCCATTTAGTTTCATTCATTTTTACATTTTTATACAGTATTAAAGTCGTCATACCCCCTTTTCTGTTCATCAGTTATTAATGACTCTAAGAATTTTTGTATCCACAATGGAGTTTTTACTTTAGTCATGAGTTTGATAGATTGACTCTTCATGTGACGTAACTTTCTGCGATCTTCATTTATTACCATAGAAAAATTACCATAGTCAAAAGTAAACTTTACTAACTTTTCAAACCCTGCTAAAGTTCCCTCACACTTGCATGATGAAGAACCATCTACTGAGAGGCTCTTTAAAGAACCACTAAGTGTGGTGCTGTGCTATCACCTCAAAGAAGTATTCCTGGCACCTTTACTTTGAAGAGTGTAATACAACTGGTATGAACTGTAAGTCATAGTGGACCTGTATTTGACCCCGCTAGGCCATAGATGGATAGAGCTCATTCCAGTACATCCTTAAATGACTTCATTAATCTAATCGTCCTCTAATTGGTCAAGATAGCCATTTCCCTGGTGGTTTTTATCAGGCGCTAATTAAAAGACTCCGGCGAATGTGTAGAAATGAATGTGTGGTAGGATCTGAGTGAGTGACAGGTTGTCAGGAATCGGCCCTGAATTTGGGCTACAGTAAACAACTTTCAGGAACACATACAAGAAGGAGGAAACCCACTTTAAAATCAGTGTGCATCTTAGAGGGGGAGAAAACACAAGCTCAGTGTGCCAGTGACTGATAAATCTTTAATATAAAAATTGTACAAGAATTCTGATACAAATTACAAGAGGTATTTGGACAAAATATGAATAAAATTCCATTTACATCCCAAAACCCTTATGCATTTTATGCAAAAACCATAGACAGTTATGATACAGAAGATACACGGAAAAGCAAAATCAATTAAAAAAAAAAGGACCTTTTTATTTTTCCTTCCTCCAGTCTTGCCTAATGGAAAAATCCTGTTCAGGGCCCATACACTATTCATGAAGCTACCAATGTCACCATTGGAAAATCGAAGCGATGCAAGCTACCCCTGATGTAAATGCACTTTTGCGGTGCCACTCTCGAGCTGTAGTGAGGACGCAGAGCGGCTAGGTGGGAACGAGGGCCGATAAGCACTAAACAAACAAGACAAGCACACCAAACACCACCGCTGAACTCAACAGGGGGAAAAAAAGGTATTCACAAAAGATTTCAAGCTTATTTATTCTTTACGGTTGGACAAAAAACAAAAGAAAGTAAATATTTGTACTGACTTATGGTCATTAGTTTCTTTTTTCCTCTTCAGTTTACAGACCACATTCAAATACCTTTATATTTTACATAAGGATGATGTCCGACTGTAGTTTGACTGTATAATGGCAATTTTTTTAAGTACAAGACAAATCACATTTGACTACATTATTAAAGTTCTCTCCACTCTGCAGAATCAACACAAACACCTCCATCCGTCTTCAGATTTAAAAAAAAGTGTAAAATGAATCCAATAAAGCAAAACTGACTGCTTCCTTAAAGATAAAGGTTCCTCAATGGTTCTTGGCTCTGGTGTACAGTTCTAAGAAGATAACATTAACTAGTATAGAACCTTTGAATTATGCAAAAGTTCTTAAAACAAAAAGATTTTTGACACTCACACATCAATGGTTCTCCAAAAGTAGTTTTTCTAAGTCATCGCTCCAATAGAACACCTTTATTTTTATGAGTGTGACCATCTTTAGTTCGTGTTTGATTTTGATTCAGTTGAATGTCTAAATAATTGAATTATTAAGGTGTAAACGAAGTCATTCAGAGTGGTTTGAGGTGAAAATTCTTTTTAGAGATACCAAATTCAATATAATTCAGAATTATTCACAGCAGCAGTGATGATGAACTTAAGAGCCTCTAAAAGCTACATCACAAAAAGGTATCACACAAAACGGTTATGAATGCACTAGCCGATACCTGAAACATATTTTAAATTGTCATTCATAGTAGAGATGCGACATAGTTCCCAAAGAATACTTATATTTCCAAATGTTGCTTTACATATTATAATGTTATTATTACATATAAAAACTCAGAAAATATGGAGGTTTACTGATCACTCTGACAATAAATAAAATGTATATCTGTAGACACTGCCGTCTACACCACTGTACTTCAGTAATCTCTACAAGGAACCATTCTGCAGCAAACCACTCTGATAGACATTGCTTACATCTCAACCACTGAAGTTATACAATGCCAAATGATCTTCAAATAACTGTAGAAAGACTTCCTCTCTGTGCTCTGTCCAAAATTCTGTCATTCATTTTTTCAAATGTGTTTCGAAGCTTTACTGCTTATTGATCAATAAGCAATGAAACGATGCATCCCCTCAAAGTGTGATCTAGTGTTCTAAAACTACAACAGCCATCAGACCACCTTCAAAGCATCAGCGTTGTATAAGTGTAAACAGGCCTTTAATGGTTAGTGGAGTGTCCAGCCCATTGTTCTTTTCTCCTGGTACTGATGCTGCTGTATCAGAGTGTCTCCAGCTAGTGGCCCGATGAAATATTAATGCCTCACTGAGGCTTTTTTTGCAGTAAAAGCCCTGCTCTGGGGACGGTGGGGGACAGTAATGGCTGGGCCACTCGTGTGGGCATGGGAAGCCCCGGTGGTTTTGTCTCTCGGAGGGAGAAAATGGCTGGTCATTTCTCAAAAGCACAGGGCAGTGGGGGGGAAAAGTGCGGGGGCGGCCGATTACTCTCTAGCAGCAGCATGCAATCAGCAGGCCAGCCGAAAGGCCAGAGAAACCCTGGCGCCTTTGGCTTCCCTCTTCTTTCTTTTTCTCACTCTCTCTGCTTCATTTACCAGCTCTCTGGTTAAAGGACTAAGCTGTATTACACTGCCGGCAGGCTCCTTTTAGGCCCTTTTAGGCCATTCTGCTTTAATTTCGGTACTTTAGCATAGATTTCACAGCTAATACAGCTAGCATTTAACGCAATATATAAAAGGGTCTGTATGATGGTCCACATTTCTCATAACTACATCATTTACATATCAGCTTTATAGAAGAACAGTAAGAGTTTTAAGGATAATAATCAAATAATTAGCCCAGTATTTAAGGGGTTAATTGGTAGCATAGACAAAGTGTGGCAGCTAATCAGGCAAGCTGAAGCTGATGTCTCTCTCTCTCTCTCTCTCTCTCTCTCTCTCTTTCTCTTTCTCTCTCTTTCAAATGCAGGGAAGTCTGCTTTTGGAACGCTCGATAGAAACGCTTTAAGTTGAGGGTTTGTGTGTGTGCCGATGCAGTTCTTCTCACCAGATCATGTTTCGGTGCTGTAATGACTGTGGAAAGCTCTGGCTGCATTGCATACATGCGCTCTTTCAGGGTTTTTTTCCCTCTGAGCCACTTAGTGCATAACTAGCATTTTTAGTATCATTATTTATTTAATTTATTTCTATCTGATAGCTCTATGTTTATGTTTTATCTATGTTTTATTTCGAATATGGGCCCTTTTCAAGCTCTGGCAGTTGTCAATATATATGGACGTCAAAGCAAAAAGATTTTTTTCCCCAAAGTAATCAATTTCTGAAGTAGTCAAGGAGCATTCATGCTGCTCTATTCACTGTGATATTTAACATAACTGTAAAGGGCGGCTTGCTTTTTCAATATATATAAAATATGAGATGCAAGGTACAAAAGTCTTCTAAGCAGATTAAAACCATGAGCTGCAAAGTGGAGAGTATGGAAGGCTGCATTAACACACTGACAAACATAAAAACATTGCTTGCATTAATGATATTTGTATTTTTCCTAGTGTTATAGTTTTTCTGAGCAAATAAATTCTTCATAATTTTTAACTCTATCTTTCTTAGGTGCCTAAAATGTGCACAATACTGTACATATTTTACTTGTTAGTATGGTTCAAACTGGAATATGGGACAGTCATAAGCGCTATACAACTTATTATTATTTGTACACTTTCATTTATTCTGTCTGAGCCCAAATATGGGGTATTTTACAGTGTGATATGAGTTATTACAATTGTTTCTTCTTTTAATTTATTCTTTTTTTCAAGTCTGACTTAAACCTGTAAATGGGGGTGAATATTTAAGCGGGTTCTGGGCCTCCTGAATCAATTTGGCTTTAATGTTTTTAAAGTTTTTTAACTAGGTGTCAATGAGAGAAGCCTGTCTGTTTAACTCTCTCTTTCCCCCTCTCTCTCTCTATGTGCCTCGTCCATCACCAGAGGTTAACAACTCCTCTTGCCGCTGTCATCCCGCTGGCCTGTTAGCACCATGAGTGCTGCATGCTCTGAGCAGTAAAAGTAAGTGTGTGTGTGTGTGTGTGTGTTTGAGAGACAGCTGTCAGCAGTCTCCAGAGTGGCACATTCACAGTCCTCTTTGAGAGAGTGGTGTGTTGAAGTGGGCGTCGGTGTGTGACTCCTGGGAGATGGCTGGCTTTCTATGCTCAATTTTCCACTCGCATGGGATAAACAGGCAATTACACCTCCTTTTATACACCGCTATGGCCGTCCCGTGAACTTTAAGCGTGTATTATTAGCCCAAAGTCCCTGTGGAGGCTCTGACAGGAGGAAAAAAAAAGGAAAGGAAAAGGGGGAAAGTGAGAGGAAACAGGGACTTGCAGGCAGAGAGGGAGAAAACAGGAGGAGAAAGAAGGAAAAAAGGAGGAAAAAGGAAAAAAGGGCAGGGGGTGTCGGATGTCTCTGTGACACACACTTGTCAGCAACATTCACGTCTTTGAATGTAATGAAGTGACAAGTGAGTTATTAGACAGATCAGTGGCGGAATTGAGCAGATGCCTCCAGGTACTGTGCGGCAGCACATTTTTAATGATGCTCCATGTCTCCCCTTCTCTTTCTTTCTTTTTTTTTTTTTTTGCTCGCTCACGGCAAAAGCCCCCACCTCACGTGCTCCTCAAATCATAGCAAAGTCTTTTAAATCGAGGAGTAAAGGAGAACGGAGCATGTTCCCTCAGACTGGAGCATGCAGAACAGACAGCAGCCTTTCTATCACATTGCAGCATACACTTTTAAACAAAGGGGATTCTTTAGTGAAGCCATACGACTGTATAGAAGCATGACAACTTAAAGGCCCATCTTACTGCTTAGATGTGGTTCTTTTTATGCGTGAAATTCTAATTAGGGTACAGTTGCCTCCACAGGGTTATCAAAATTGCCATTTATTTTTCTTCTTATTATTGTCAGCTATTAATTATTACAGCCAATTTATGATGTAGTCTACAAATGTGATGTCAAAAAAAGGAAAAATCAAGTATGCATGGTTCTTTGAAGAACTGGAATATATACTGCTTTAAAGATCCTTTTAGCACCAATAAAGGGTTCTGCTATTGATATGAGCTGTTTTAATTTTGGTACTTTAAAGAAACTCTTTAGTATATGAGTGCATAATATTATAGTAGCTTTTAGGTAGGTTAATTCACTCCAAAGTGAGTAACCTGCTTATAAAGTTCTAATCATGTATTCTAATGTTTTTAAAAAAGGAGTGTTTCACTTTAAACCCAGCAATTATCAAAATAAACCCCCACTGCATCATCTCTATCCTTTCTGGATGGAACTGAACAGTTGCACACTCTTAAAAATAAAGGTTCCTGAATGGTTCCTTGGCTTGGATGCACGGTTGCAGGGAAAACTTAAGACTTAAAATCATGTAGGATCTTATATTCTGTGACGTTCTTTAAACTTTCCATGTATAATTCACACTCATACATCTCATCATCCGCTGAGAGGAAAAGTGGCTCCTGCTCCAAAGGACCCTTTGTTTTCAACAATGTAATGATGAGTACTGAACAGCACAGCAGAGGAACAAGGCTTAAAAAGAAGACTTTCGCTTCATTTAGGTGTTTGAGCCAGTCCAGAATTAAGGAACTGCTTCTTTTGTTGTATATTTTTTCCTCTTTTGTAAAAAAAAAAGAAAGCCTACAGTTAGAAAATACTCTGAGATGGCCACTGCTTTCATTCTTCAATAAAACTTTGAAGAGACAAAACTAATTACGGGACACTCACTCACTAACTCTTGTATGATAACAGCGCATGCAGTAGAAGGATTGCCTACTTAACCTGGGAACTAATTGTGGGGATAGTACTTTACAGCCATTAACCCATATGTGTTTACTTCTGTAGCGGGCAGGAACTGACCCATTAATACTTATTCTCTGCAGCGAAATGGCAGTTATATTTAGTCACAAATCCTGCAGAGGAAAATACTTGTAGAAACACTGTCTAGATACATTTATAGGCTGGATTACTACATTTGTCCTGGTCAAAAGTGGGTCTTTGTAGATGTTTACTTTTTTCAACTGAACATTTGTGCAAAACTGGCACATTTATGCAAAGATACAGTAATTTTCCCCCTGGCACCGTAGCCATGAATAACTCAAACACTGCCATGTTGGAGACCCACCATTGCAAAGTGTTTTCCTTGTAATAATATTACACATCCCGCTCATATAGTCGCAAAGTGCAAAACCGAATTCCGTACTAAAGCTATAAACATAAGAAAACGGATAAAAAGAAAAGTTTTCAGGAGCCTGAAAGCATGCCAGCTCCCTCCGCATATCTCACAAGTAGATAAAACAAGTCACCTTTTTTTTTCCTTTTTTGTTCTCGGTTAAAAAGTGTTTTTGTTTTTTTTCTTCTTTTCTTGTTTTCGAAGCTAATATAAATGATTCAAGCTAGTAAGATGCTACCTCTTCTCACCTACACTTACTTTGAGCTGGAAGTATTGTACTGTAACATAAAATCAAACCAACAAATAAAAAAAAAAAGGAAAAAAAAAAAAGAAAGAAAGAAAGAAAGAAAGAAAAAAAGGTTGCAAACGACCATCAATACAATTGTTTTACACCAAAAAGCCTCTCAGGACATTATTTACAAATTTAAGCCATTCATGCTTAGGTACGGGATTTCTTTTTAAAAGCTATCATTACACAAATACAACAAGGAGACTCATTTTTCTCATTTTTTTCTCATTATTATCATCGTTTCCGCAGGCAACAGTCACACACAAAGAGTCTGAGGAGCTTCTTTGGAGTTGGACGAAAATTAAAAAAAGGGGGAATGGGGGGGGGGGACTTGGAGCTGACTTGGAATCGCTCCGATCAAAGTTCTTCCAAAGAAGGAAAAATGTCAAAAGGGCACAATGCTGATTCATAGTCTGCTCGGAGTTGGAAAGAGAACCTTTTTGAGAATTTCTGGAATAACACTGTTGTTTTTTTTTTGTTGTTTTTTTTTTGGGCAGGCATTACGGGAGCACCCAGTACACATTTTTTTTTAAGCAGGAATGATGTGATTATGGTTTTACTGAGTGTGTTAAACAGGGGTATAGACAGGAAAGGATAACGTAGGCTATTCAACCATGTTGGAAAAGGGTGTGTTGTTTTTGTGCAGATTTGGATTCTGGCTGTGCCTGTTCCTGCTGCGAACTGAGGAAAACATCATATTGCAGCCGGGCACTTTGCACTTGTGCATCTCCCGCAGGTGGACAGTTTTGTAGTGGACCCTCAGGGTGCCTTTGTTGCTGTACATTTTGTGGCAGATCGTGCACAGGATGCCCCCGCCCATGCCGTTATTACCGCCGCCGTTACCGCCTGACCCAACTAGGGATGGAGAGGAGGCGGGGTCAGAGGGCACAAGCCCCTCCCCCTTTGGCTCTCTGGCCCCTCCATCCTCGTCCCTGACCACCAAGTGACCTTGGCCAGCCTCATCTCCTTCCTCACTGCCCTCCAGGTCGTCCAGCAGGATTCCCTCATCGCTACCCTCGTCCGACTCGTGTGAGGAATGCACGCTGCCACTGGACTGCACGCTCGAAGTCGTGCTCAGGTCCAGGACCACCGCATAGTCGTCATTGCTGCGGTAACTGTCGCCATGGTGGTAGTCCATGCCAACGGGAGACCCTGCTTCTTCAGTTCGGACCGTGTTCCGGTGAGGCCCCACCACCCCCTCCAGCCCCAGATGATGGTGATGATGATGGTGGTGGTGGTGGTGCCCACCTGCGTAGAGTTTGGCCAGAAACTCAGCACGGAGGTCCTTGGGCAGCGGCGTGAGCTGGGGGTCCAGGACGATGTCGTCCAGTTCTTTGGTCAGCAGTTTGCGGTGCAGGTTGATGTTGGAGCTGTGCCTGCATTGGGGAAACAAAGAAAGCAAAACGGTTCCAAGAACAATTTTGACTCCAAAATGCCAAAATGAAAGCTGATTGTGATTTAATGCCCTCAACTCTTTGATGCATACAAATCAACGGCAGTGAAATGAGCTGTACCTGCCACATGGTAATGTTTTCCTGGCCTTCCAAGTATGTTTTTGGCAATGATTAATTGGTTGCTGTGCTGACAGTGATGCTAATACTATGTCTAATAGCTTTATAATTTACTAACTAAACCCTAATCATACATTGCCTTCAGAAAATCAGGACACCAGAGATTTACCTACCGCTATTTAGAAGGTTAATAGGAGACACAGGGAGAATAAAAGGAAGGGGACCTTCTCCACTTATGGTTACAGCAGAGAGTGAGTGGCGCTAGCTCAGATAGCGACCTGCTAACGTGTTTACCCCTGTCAGCGCGTCTGCCGGCACGCTCAAATCCAATTGACTCTTGACTCAATTAAATACTCCACCACATTGAATGGGAGTTTATCAATTGATTTGAGCCGTGGTAATGTGATAATCGAGGGGAACTGGATAGCGTATTAGCACTGACTCGGACAGCATTAGTGCATTGACTCACGCCTGGAGGTGGCCTAATCGAGGCCCATAAACGTATCGTTCATGTAGCCCTCGCTTTAATAAAGATGGGCTTTTCTCTCACCCGAGTGCCATATCGCATAACACATGGGGAGACAGGGTGCCATTGAGCCAAATCTAGTTCACCACGAAATGTCTGATCATGCAGCACTTTGTTCACTCAGGCCCTCAAAACAGCATGGATCAAAATTAGTATTGTGAATTATCAATGTGTTTCACAGCAAATAGAAACAGCTTGAACACTTACATTAAATTTGAAAAGGAAAATGGGGAAATACAACAACAACCAACAAAAATAAAGTAAAAACACTCTCAGTGCATTGCCTTTGTGAGTGCCATACAGCAGTTACCAGGACATTTTTTAAAAATCAGAACTTAAAATGAGTAAGAGGAAATAAAAAAGAAAATTACATGGTTTCAAGGGTCCAAAATCATGGGGGTCCATGCAAAAGGGCAGTTAGGTTACTGAAATGGTAGCCTAGGCGTGACTGATAAATGGATTGCACAGTGTGTAGTAGAGCTTACCAGCAGTGCCATGGTTGCTGCAGTCAAAAAGGGTCCCTTTTCTTTAATTATTTACTTCCCTATCCGACATTCTCCTGCAAGAAGTAAAAATACATTCAATATAATAGAGGGACCCTTTCTGTTCATATAGAGTTCATACGGCAGCCGGCCACCAGAGCATCATCAGCATTGAGAAGCATGGCATATCCATTAGCTGTGGTTGTCAGCTACCGTGTTTGCTAGCCTTTGTGTGGTTGTGTGTTTGCATTTGTGTGTGTGTGTGCACTTGGGTGTTTTCGCATGAAAAGCCAGTATCTGTGTGAATATAACTGCATTGTCTTTAAAATAGTAATTGCAACAGTATTCAGTTTTTTAAAGGAGTAAAAAAGAGACATTGTAAAGCAATACTCCTAGTTTAGGTATGTATGTGTTTGTGTGTGTGAATATATATATATATATATATATATATATATATATATATATATATAAAACACACAGACACCTATAAACACCTATTTGTTTATTTTGGGCACAATGCTGTCGATGGCGCTCTAGTGGGCGGGACCCTCATTAGCATATCCCCACCCCTTGAAACCACACCCTCACACTGCTCATAAGCTCTCCTGCGGTGGCTAACTAGCATCTGAGGACTAAACACACACACACACAATACACAATATACACACTCCTTTCACAGCAAAAATGATTGCTAGTGCATAATGTGGTAACACTGTTTGGGTGGTCTGCTGTTGAATTAACCGAAAAATCACTAAAAGTCATTCTAACCCTAATCTTAATCCAAGATTAATCTAACCAAACGAAAGTGTTCAGATTTTGAATCTAAATCTGACCCTAATCATAATCCTCAATATATTCCTAGTCCTAAAGATGGAACTTTTAACCATTTTTAACCAGGTGGCTTTTTTCAAGCATTTGTAGAACATCAATAGAGAACTAGCCATACAAATGTTTATTTCTCACTACACTGCACAACCTAGAAAATAAAAGTTGCTAAAATGTTCTTGATTTAGATCAGTGGTTCTAGGTAAAAAACTAACACCTTTGCATTATGTGGAGGTTCTGTAAACTTGAGAAGCTTCACTTTTACACCTTACATTACAGGGAAACAAAAGTGTGTCTTTTATGGCATCATTCCAAAGAAACCTGTTTGGCACCATTTGTTTTTTATATATATATATATATATATATATATATATATATATATATATATATATATATATATATATATATATGTATCCATAGTTCTGTAACTTTTTATAAGGATTATTTACGAAAATAATATATGCTATTTTATGTTATAACAAATGTTTAAGAAATAATTTATGCAGGAAAGGATCAAGGTATAAAGTACTAAGCCAAAGCTGAAATCACACAAACAGAACTTTTTCTTTTTCGCTCCGTATCCAGTCACCTCATTTTCAGCACATGCTGTCCATGGACACTGAAAGGGCAGTTTTTAAGTGCTGCGCTGTCTCTAACCCACCATGCCAGAGCAGTTATCCTTTCATCTATCAGCGTTAGCCTTTCTGCCTCATTTCCCTCTCCCCTACGACTCTGTTCCAGGCCACGGCCGTCTCCTCCCCTCCATCCCTCACTCTCTCCCCACCAACCTCATCTGCACTCCCCCCCTCAGCCTCTAATGTAGCAGCCAAACCAAATTGACAGGCTCATCTCTGCCCAAAAGCTGGAGGCGGCGTCTCCTGAGAGGCCATTTTGAGTCTGCAGAGGAGGCGGAGGAGGAGGAGTGTGGCTCCTAATGCGTCTTGTCCCGGGAACGTTAATCATCTTTAGCCGGCGACGGCCCTGCCGCTAAATGACTCGTAATGCCAAGTCGAAAAAGGGGGAAGAAAGGAGAGTCGCGTTTACCCAATGATGAGGAGGTGCTTTGTTTTCCTTTTGTGTTGTTTTTTTTCCCCTCCAACCTCTGTAATGTTCAGATTGCTCTGGAACATTAGAGAGCGTACTGTAGTGGGCTGATGAAGGTGGACGTCATTAATCAGCTTTTGTGTTTTACTGCCACCTCAGTCTCCTTGGAGTCACTGAGAAGACTCCAAACACTGAACTCTTTACAAACTTACTGACCGTCAAAAGTTAGGATATTTAAAACCAGTCTTTCTACACAGTGCAAACAATGATGTTTTCTTTTGTTGGTGTTGCAGCACCTTATCATGTTAAAACCTTATCAGTTTTAGATGAAAGCAATATTATAGGTGCAAATTTATGTGCTGATATTTTTGACAGTGCTACCATGGAAATAAACAGGTCCCAACGATTTTATCCCCTCGTTGTGACCTCAAACCTTTCAGGTATTTAAACCACCTATGAACCAGGAGAGTAGAGAGACAATAGAGAGATAATATACTTTTTCCGCTCAATTAATAGAAAAGTAACTGTGCTAAAAAGTTCCCAGTTCAAAAGAAGACAACATGCATATCCACACTATTGATGGTCAGTATGCTTGCTATGAGTTTGCACTGCAGCTGGCTGCACCCCTGTGGGTGAGAAAGGGAGGAGGCATCTCAGATATAATTAACCTTCACTCTCCCTGTCTGTGGCTGCTGCTCGCATGGGGCTACTGGGCTGAACATTAGCGAACCACAGGGATCTGGAGCCAGGTACATACTCAGGGTCACCAGTGACAGCAAAAAAAATAACTATAAATAAATAATAATAATAATAAAAGCAAAAAATGGTATGTGCTAAAATACGGCGAGAGGCCAGAGTAAATAAAGAACCAAAAATAAATAAATAAATAAATAAAAAATAGGAGCCCATCTTTTGTTTTAGGAAACATGATTAACGAGGATAATAACAGGCATGATTACTGGTACGCTCGTGTTTCCAGCAGTTAATCACGCTGCTTCTCTGCTGCGGATCCTCACCCTCAACAATAAATATGCAATCATTTACCTCCGTGCGGCGGGAGGCCGAGGACCATGTGGCACGAACCCATGCTGAACGCAGGAACAGCAGTTCAGGATGTTCAGCAGTATTGTGTTACTCTCTCTACTGCTACAGACCCGGGTGTTCATACTTGCAGACTTTTCATCAAAGCTTGAATCACCGGCAACAGCACCACTCGATTTTTTCCAATTCAGCAGTGGTGTTTTCTAAGCCTGCCATTTAGATTATGCAGTAGAACATGTGCGAATTTGTTTTGTGGAATCTAAAACATAATGTCTTACTGAACGCATAAATTATGTAATTTTCTAAAATATTTGTGTGACACCAATTTACAACATGTGCGTTGTTTCAGCTTAACACTCCGATCATTTGAGAACAGGATGTGCTTGAGGAACTTCCTGCTCAGAGCTCATTTACCAGTCAGCATGTGGAGGAAGCCAGTTAGCACTGCATTTAACGGTTTTAATGCACAGATATACATTTGGCATTCATTATTTGGGTGTAACAGTCATCCGTGGATATTATTATGTTCTGCTTCCAAAATAGCAAATGAAACTGGAAATGATTTGAGGAATATGACCTGGCTCAGCTAAGTAAATGATTTGTTTCTAATATTAAGCTGAATTTACTGTAAGTTCATAACTGTCTTTTTACTGCTAGAATGTGTGTCAGGCTGAGTTGTTTAGCACTGTGAAATGTACATGCGGAGTTAGACACACAAACCCTTGGATTCCTCTGGCCGTCCTCCGATACCTTTCTGCTGTTTTAATACCCCTCAGTCCTCAGGAACAGCAGCTTTATAATACCTCCCAGATGCCATGAGGAATTTAACCGCCAAAAAATATGGAAACAATAGAGTGTGCTTTTAGGGCAACACGGTCACATCCAGGGAAAAAAATGTGGGGGCTCTGTGTGTTCGCAGCAGCGGCTCGTCCTTTCCTGCTCTGTTCTCCTGACCATATGTGAAAGCGCTTATGTTTTTCCAAGGAATTTATACACTCCTGTTCTGAGCATTGGAGTCAAACTGTCACACGCACCTCCACTCGGAGCCAAACGCTGTGACAGTCCTTTCACTGCGGGTGAAAATGAGAGAGCTCTGGCATGACCTGAATAGCTGTTTCGAGATACAGCAAATATAGGGCAATACTGTGTGATGTATCATCAAGTGCTGCATGTGCAATCTCGGTGAGTAAAGTCGGGGGGTTATCGTGCTTTTGCGGTTGCAGGCATCAATCACTGAATAACTTAGCGATCGCTTCTTTTTCTTTTTAGAAGCCCCTGTACGTGCTGATTACAGTAGCTACCATGCAGAGACTACCTTTTCCCCCAGTGCCTCTGGCAGGAATCTCCCCCTCTATTTGTGCTAATGGATTTCTGTGCTGCTAAGTGTTTCCAGAAGGGACATTAGGAAGCTGCAGCAGCAGCACATGCTAGTACAAACAGCAAAGCCCTCACAAAGAAGGTCTCAAAACACACGCCCCATCAAGAAGTTTGAGGACACCAAAGAAGTTTGAGGCTTTTTCGTGAATTATTTACACTGGTCAATAACTAAGCAAAAAACACCTGCGACAGTTTAGTTAGCAAAAAGAAACAATGTGCAACACTTTAGATATATTAAGCTTTAACATTCAGGTTCATCAATTTGTCCTTCTTGGCATAAAGAACATGTTTTAAATAATGAATAATGGTTTGACCGTTTTCTTTTCAAAGCTATTGTTAAAAGCACATACAGAATCTCTTTTAGCTAAAGTTGGTTTAAGCACCTGAAAATGCTGATGAGTGCTGACCTACAAGGGGTCTTTGGCTTTATTCCCAAGGCAGCGCTGCCATTAACATTGTTCCTTCAAGTATTTGCAAAGAAAAGATTGTAATCTTTCAGTTCAAACACATCTTAAATATTCTAAGTGATGGTCATTTATATTAAAGCTAGATGTCCTCAAAATTATGATAGACAGTTTATGGTTATGTACTTTAAAGATTTGAAGATGAGCAGTAAAAAGAACAGAAATATTAGACGATCTTACTAGTGTGAAAGTCTCCTGTCAGTCCTGTAAACAGACCAAGCTGTGGTTTATAATCAACAGAATGTAGCTCTCCTACAAATCTTAATTTTCAGTCTATTTGCGTTTCATGATGTCCCCTCAGGAAAATTAGTGAATGTTGATGTGAATGCGCAAAGGTGTCAGGTATCCCCAGTTGTCTTTGCGTTTGTAAATGTACATTTGTATGCCTACTGATCTTTGTTTGCGCACCTCTTTGTTAATGCATGACTGCATGCACTGCTGTGTGTATGTGTGAGTGTATGTTCCTGTGTGTTTGGGTGCATCTGTCAGGGTGTGTGCTCTGTTTGCGTGTCTCTTCATTTGCGAATGAGACAGCAGGGCTGCTCATGCCTCGGGGCACCAGGTCCCTGCGGCCTTGTCAAAAGCAGCACGTTCAGAGCACCTTCAATAATGCTGCCAGTGTCACACACGCGCTCGCACATACACACCTCTGCAATCGGCACAGCTGCATCAGGATAGAAGAAGCACTTGCACCTCTATGGCACGAAAAACGTACAAAGCCTCCCTACACCTGCCTTCCCCTGCGCTCCGCAGTCGCTGGTGCTGTTTACAGTGTACTAATGAACAAACACGGCTGGGAACAGATGCCACCGCACTCAGGAACTTAATAAAAGCTTGTTTTGGAGAGATGGAGCGAGGGAGGGAGGGATGCTTGCATAGAAGGCAGAACAACTGAGCACCTCAGAGAGGCTTTTGTTTGCAAATTACAGTGAAGCGGGGGAGGACACACTTACGCGCAAGCTCTCGATCTTTATTATCTAAATAAAACTGTCACTTGTCACCAGAGAAGACGAGAAGAGGCAGGATCTTATCTCCACTCCATAGGAGTGAATGAGATGAATGAGGGTATTTTTTCTTCCTCTAGAGTGCCTAACTGTGCCATGTGTCATTATGCTAAGGATGATGCTGTCTAACACGCTCTGCTCTTTACTAGAGATAAAGAGAGATGTGTTTCAAATGAGTTCTAAGTACGAATTTCTTTGGAAAACACTTTCACAGTGCAATAACTCCCCTGCAGGAAGTTAACTTCAAATTAAAACTTAACTAAAAATAAAAACTGCTCCTGCCCATGGTGCTCCAGGGGATGTCTGATGATTTGTACATATGTTTTCTGTCCTGTCTTAATGGGTGTACACTATTGCAAGAGTTACACTCTATTTACTGATTTGATTGATGACCTTTATACATTGAATGTGACACAAAAAAGAAAGTTCAGTAGTGGGGGAATGACAGACTGCCATCTGAAAAACTGCATTTATTATGTCATAGTATTGATGTTCAATAAATTGTGTTAGGTGTGTAAATATTCTGGTGCAAGTTTTGTTTTAGATGCTGTTACAGTCTGTACTTTTGGTGCCAAAGCTGTTTGCCTGAGAGAACCTGGCCTCTGACATCAACATGTGTGACGGAAGGCCGTCTATTTGCCCGTCAGCAAAGGTGTATTCTGAGGTCTGCGTGCAGAGAATGTGTTAACAACTGCACAGAACGACCCACACCTTCTGATGTGTTAATGAATGCAGCGGGGCTGACAGGCTGCAGCCTCTGCTAATAAATGCACGTCTACCTGCGTGTGACAGGTGAGCGGATTCAGGTAACCAGCCTATCAGTGCATTAAATAAGTGTCTGTATCCCTGAGCCTGCACTGACACCATCCTGCCTCTGAACGTTAACATGACAGGCAACACATAACATAGCAGTTACCACGTCATTAGCAGGGTAATAATTACTCCCCCCACGTGTGCAGTCACAGGTAAAGATAAAATTGGGACCTCACAGAGAGCAATTAACTTTTATCTAATAAGAAAACAGGTCATGATGGATCTAACTTACCTGACAACGTAAGCGTACCTACAGATTTAATGACTATTGCAATTACAAAAAAAGAAATAACACATCATTAGCAGGAAAAATAAGATGGACATCTAACCTGCTTATTTTCAGTCTTATTTTAATTCTCTGTTTAATCCTCTGCATTAAAACAACAGAGCCTACTTTTTTACTCTTTGATGTGCGTGCATGTGTGTGTTTAAGTCTCACCTGTCTCGGCTTCGTCGGGAAGGGAAAGCAGCGTTGCAGCCGGCCACAGTACAGACATGCATCTCTTTCAGGTGCACGTTTTTGTAGTGCAGTTTAACACTGTAGGAGCTCTTGAAGCTCTTCTTGCAGACATAGCAGATTTTGGGGTCAGGACTGGAGCACAAGTCACCCTCGGGGGATTGGGAGTGGAACTTTGGGGGACTTGAACCATAGCCCATTGAGGAGATGAAGCTTTCATGCAAGGCAGCCATGCTAGCAGCAGCTGCAGCTGCAGCAGCCATCCCACCATTGTACAGACCATATTGACCCATGCAGAACATGTCATATGTGGGATCGTTAAGTTCTTCTTTGATTTTGATCACTGGCTGATGCGGAGAGGGAGAGGAGTGACTCTTATCCTCTAATTCTTTCCGCAGCTGACCTTCTTCCTCTCCTTCTTCTTTCTCTTTGTCCAGATTTCCTGAGGTGTTGCGTTGCTCTTCAGCATCCATCATCTCATCACGGTAAAACATCTTGGATTCCGATGTCTCGGATTCATTCTCAAAGTCACGTTCGTGGTCCTGGTCTTCAGAGGTGAAGCTATCCATGCATCGCAATTCACTAGTACCTCCATCGCTAGTGCCTCCACGGCACTCATCTTGATCCGGCCGCAGCATACCTCTCAACGCCAGGCTGGGGCTCATCTCATCCTGCGAAGGTGACTGATGGCCACTGCCTCCACTCAAGTGACCACTACTGCTGTTGTTATTGTTGTTGCAATTGCCATTGATGTTATTGTGAAGGTGGGATACAGGATGACGGTGGTGGCAGCTGTCGTCATCATCGTCTTCTTTGTCATCATAATCGTCTGCCACATCAATCACTTCTTTCTCGATCTTGACAGGCATGCTGGACTTGCGGGGCTTCTTTTTAGGTGTGGGGTCTGTGGTGATTGTATCTGGTGCGCTTGAGTTGGTGGAAAGGTGGTGAGCCCCCGTCCCTGTTTCAGATAAATGGGAGTTGTTGGAGCTAGCAGCTAAGATTTGTTGCTGCTGCTCCATGAGGGAGGTGCTGTTGGTGGTAGTGGGTAAAATTGGACTGGTTGGCAAAGACACCGGGGGACTTACCATGTCTGCAGGAGAAAGCAATGTACGGTAAAAAGGTGGCACAGGCTGTACAGGCTGCACAGATTTCAGGGAAGGAAAGACGAGAGGACTCTGCAGGGGACTCTGCATCATGGAGTCGAGAGGAGGAGTGGCAAAGCCTAGTGGTGGTCGCCCAGGACTAGTTAAGCTGAAGCCACTTTTGGTGCTAGAGATGACAGGCGTGGCTGTGCCAGAGCTTGAGCGGATGAGGTCCTTATCTCTGTTGTTCCTAAGCATAGGCATGTGAAGGCGAGGATTGGGATTAGCACTATGGCGATTGCGGCTCCGCAGTGAGCTGAAGACCATGTTGCACCCCTCAATGGTGCAGCGGTGCTTTATCTTCAAGTGCACAGCATTGTAGTGTATCTTCAGTGTGCCTTTGTCATAGAAGGTTTTACCACAGGCATTGCAGCAGACACGTCCTTTGCGGGAGGGCGTGCCCATGCGACGCATGCGGTGCATCTTGGAGGAGAACGAAGAGTGTGTCATGCTCTTTGACTGTTCACTCTTCACAAAGTGGTGATGGGACTGGTGGTCATTCAGGGCACTGGGCTGCTGCTGTTGCTGGGCCTGTGTCTGCTGCTGCTGTTGCTGCTGAGTCTGCTGTTGCTGGGCTTGCTGTGCAACTGGGGTTGGGGTGATTGGTGACGCTCCATTGGGCTCCGTTTTAGGCTCAATGGAATTGGGCAAGGCTCCCATGGTGCCTCGGCTTGGGCTCTGGCTGCTGCGAAAGGGCGAGAGAGACACTTCTGACTCACTGCTCTCCACCGGCTCACTCTGGTTGGGATGGTTTGGCTCTCGAAGTCTGAGTGCTGCCTGGTCCAGAGCAAGCCCGTTAGGTGGCAGGCCCAACATAGGTGCTGAGACTGGGTTGATGTACTGGAAGGGCAGCAGGAAAGCCAAGCTGTTGGGGATATTCTCAAAGTGGTGGATGCTGGAAGGGCTGTTGTTCTCCAGGTGCGTGAGAAGCCCTGGACTGCGGGTACGGTTGTTGCTTTCAATAAAAGTCCTGATGCCGGAGTCAGTCTTCGACGAGGGAACCGTGACTGCCTGGCCTTCTTTCTCTTGGATTGCCATCAGCTCTACAATGGATTTGGTCTCACCGAAGCGCAGGAACTGCTGCAGGGTAATGATCTCCTCTTCACGGGACATGATGGTCCAGCGGTCCAGCACCTTGCCTGCAGCATCCTAGAGGCCATATCAAAGAGAGAAAAAAAGAGAAACACAAAAACTTATTGATTCTGCATAATAACTTCAGTCTGAGGAGGAGGAGGTTGAGGGCGGAGGGTAAGGAGAAGGGCGAGATTTGCCAGGGAGAGGAAGTTTCCCTGGAGCAACGTATGAAGACTGATAATCGTGGTTTCCATTGAATCTCTCCAGCCGTGTCATCCTTTCCACCACTTCTCCTCCTCCTTTAGTCCTAATCAACCATGCAGATGCAGCCATTAACTACACAGTGAGGCGACCCAGGCACAGCTCCATAACTTTCTTCAAACAAAGGGAAGCTGCTGAAGCCCTTATTAGTGGGTCACAAGCAAGACAGTGATATATACCTTGTGAGACCATTTAACATAAACATCTCAAAAAGATGTGACCCTCCCTATGCACACACACTTTGCTTTATTTGTAACCATAGAAATAGTAAATCTGGTGTATACAGACAGCTTGCCGATTATGTCTGGTGAAAAAACTGCTGAAACACACAACAGATTCTTAGAAGGGACCCGCTAATAACGCTTTCCTGGATTGCCATTTTTTGATTCACTGAATGCATTTTGTCTTTAAATATTTGAACTTATTTCCTTATTTTGTAGTTAAAATGTCTGAAGGGGTAATTTGATCCTTGCGGGAAAAAAATTGCAAGAAGCGATGTTGGACGTAAAAAATAAGGAAGCTCATGTTTATTTAAGCATGTCTTTGAAGAAGCCTTGGAGGTGACAGCAATCTTGCATTACATTCATTAGGGAGGCTGTGAATCAGTATTTACCGAGCTTTATGTTAATGGAGTTTAGAGGACGCACGTCTTGCGTCAGATTAAATATTAATGAAGGCATACTTTATCAACAGGATGGTGTCAACTAAAATGCGTGCGCTAGCATATATACTGTTTGCCTTCGGGGGCACATGAAATGATGTAAATCTTGACATATCCCTAACTGGCCTCAGCTTTTTCTTTTGCGGCACAAGAAGCGTGGGAAAGAAGTTTCCATCTTGTGAGAGTGGTATTGCTCCAGGAGGAGAAATAAGCACCACTTCCAGGGAGCTCTTTCCTTGGCCGGCATTTTAGGAGATGGTGTTATTAACCACTGAAAAATAAAACGGTTTGAGTTTTGCACACTTGGCCACTGTCAGATGTTGAGACATGGCAAGGGACTCTGGGAATGGAATCTTGGCAGTGTCTAACTTCTAGCTTTGTGGTTAGGCCTGTAACTGTGATGCGCAAAAAATTTGACCCAATGTTTTGCCCTTCTGGACCACCACCCCTTCTCTGGTGCCCTTACTGGTTTCCTTCACAGCATCACCTTTAAATCTTTGTTGGTTCTCTTCGGGACTTGCCAAGGTTAACTGGTCTTTATCAAGTGAGGATAATGCAAATGCCAAACGGTACATTTTCATTCTCTGCAGGGACTGGCACTTCATGGGTTTATGGGGGTTTTGAAGGTACAAAGAGCAACAGACATAAGTGTTTTATGTTACTAGCCAAGTCGCATGTACTGGATGCCTATAAATGTTATTGGGCAGTCATTTGCGCCGGCTATGATGCAGTAAGTGTGCCACTGTGATCCCGCTGTGCTGCAACGAGTGGGCGTGCAAGAGGCAGTCACAGCTCTAACAGGAGGGAGAAAGGGAGCGAGCGAGTGTTTGCTCTTCGCATAAATGCTCCAGTTTACCCCACACAGGGCCTCTGAGACTCCCCACGTCCCTGAGAAGGGCGACATCAAGGGAGCGACGCTCGCTCTGACGACAATTAGATACGACGCAAAACCCGTCTCCGTCTGGCCCTGCCTGCTAGGATCTATGAATGATAAATGGCAACTCTTGAGTTTAAGAGCTGTAAAAACCAACAGCAAAAAACACGAAAGGGCCTTTAAGGCGCAAGCAGAGAATAAATGTTTAAAGAGAGAGGGAGAGTCAGAGAATAGGGGAGAGAGAGGGAGAGAGAGGAAAACAGAGAGAAGGATATAGAGAAAAAGAGAGAAGAGAAGAGGGAATACAGAGTGGTTTCACAACAGCATGCCCTCAGAAATTGAAGACAGATTAATTCTTCAGAGACGGCACATCAATAGTCACAGGGGTATTTGTTGTTAAATATACATTAAAAAACATTTTACACTTTCATTCCATGTGTGAGTATGAATTTAGCCTGGAGGTAAGACTTTAAATTTCAGCCTCCACACTATTATGTTATACTGTCGAGCGGTTTGGGGTCGTAAATTTCCATTTGATTTAATTGAAGGGAAAAAAAAATCAAGAAAATTAGAAAGTGAAATTTTAATTAGAAATAAGAAATGTACTTGAAAAGCTAAAAAAGGAACACTATGGAAAGGAATAGCGCAATTCCTGAAAAAAGAAATTCTTTATCTCCCAGTGCATAAATATATATACATTGCTTGCTTTAACTAACACACACACACACTCACACACACACATACGCAGCACAGTTTGGACTGTCTACAGCCTGTACATATAAAAAACATGGCCCAAAAAGGGCAGACAGCAATGAATAATGACACTTTCCCCATCGACGCTAAAATGCATGAAAGCGAATTCTCTGTTTGCACATATATTTGTGTTACTGTGTAAATAGCCTTTGAGGGTCCATAATAGGGCCAGACTTGAAGAAGTTTGTGTGTGTGTGTGCACACTCCACAGCTGGAGAGCAGCTCTAAGCAGGCTGATCCTAATCAGAGATCACAGGCTCGTTCATCACTCTGGTCTTTGCCCGAGCGCTCGGGGATGCCGCTATCAGCACCCAGCCTGCTATTAGGCTCTGAGTGAAGAGATTAAACACTCGGAGAAATACACAGCGTCCAAGTTCAAAGCTGCGAGAGGCTGCAGGCCACAAGGTGCATGACAAAAAAACAGTGTGTGTTCAGCGAACAAACCACATTCAGGCATTTTGAAAAAAAAAAGGATTTATTTAAAGTGCATTGCAATATATTTTATGTTATATGTGGAAAGAGAGAAAAAAAGATAACAATGTGTTAAAATAATATTTTTTTCTTTATTGTCATGCATATATAGGTGACTGCCGTCAACAAAAAAAAAACTTTTTATTTACAACTATTTTATATCCTTTACACTGAGAATCTTTTCCCCCTAAAGAATAGTCCAAGTAGACATGGTCCAAATTGATGTGGAATTACAGTGGAATGTAATATTAACAAGAAACGGCAACCATACCACTTCTTTTCTGATACCAACGCACACAACCCCACCTCATGTCCCACACTGCGTTTTTGGCTGATATCAGGTCAATAACAATACCTTGTAACACATCAGTTGCATCTCTAATGAGCTTACAATGAAGTTAAGCTTTTTTCATTTGTTTTAAATGTTTGACAGTTGTAGCAAATACATGCCAATGTAGTGGTTTCCCTACACAAACCTGCATTTTGGTTTGCTGATTAATGTACAGTTGGTGCATCTTGTCAAACAGTGCCTCAACACTTTCAAAGCAGAATGCTAAGCAAGTCATTCTGAATGTAATCGGACCGCCACATGTCAATTGCAGATGGAAGAATCACAATTTTTTTTCTTCTCAGTCAAACTGCAGCCAGTTGTGTTCTTGGAACCTCTAGAAACCCCTGTCCATGGACGGCCAAAGGAATGTCGCTATTTTAATACCGAGCTATTTACATTGAATTCAGAGTCGGTGACCTTAGCTGCAATTCAGCCCTGCTTTTCAAACAAACCTGACATGGCCAAGTATCACTTATAAGCTTATCTCATATTTTCCCCCCTCCTCTTGTTCAATCAGAGTAGAGCGGACAAGACGACGTTTCAAGCCGTAATGTTTACCAAATGGAGTTGGTTAGAGACGCTGGGGCCAGCCAGCTGTCACGATACAGGTCACAGGCTGCTCCGTGTTGGAGGGGCTGTACAAACACACACCCCGTCTATGCTTCCAGAACAAGCCGGGGCCCGAGTCCGGCTCCAAACATGCAGGGAAACTCAAGCTTTGCGTGAGCCGCACACCACAACATGGCGCACAATTCGGAGGGGGACAAGCTTGACTGGAGTTCAGCTCTGCAGAGAAACATCATGTGCTTTTGGTTAGGTTTAGGAACCTTTCATTATCGCAATCGACCCGCTTCTATACCTTTTGGGTATTTGCTTTCAGATGCAGGGAACTGGAGCTGAACCAAAGTTTAACCCCTTGAGCTTCACGGATGTCCACGTCTTAATGTTTATTTTTCAGTAACTACAAAGCCAAATGATAGAGTTAACAACCCTTAGAAGGTGACAGTTTTGCTATATTACTACATTTACTACATTTATTGAATGTTTGTAACAATATCAGACAAAAAACATGGCAAAGACATAAAGAATGTTCTTGAATGTTTAAAGTACAAAATTCCTCTGCTTGACTTAATGGGCTATGAGTGAGAAATAATTCATGGTAAATTGCAGCAAGGTGTGAGAAAGAGACATACTGACCCTCTGGCAAGTCAGTGAATGCTAAGGGGTTAAACAGGGTAGGAGATGCGCTGAATTACATGTGTATGTGCGATAACAGAAAAATGCATACACAAATCAGTCCCCCCGTCTTTGGTCTTCGGCCCACTCTCCTGCATTAGCCAAGAGAGCAACAAACCTGCCATTAGAAGCATTTTTACAGCTAGGCACTCATCTCCCAATTAGCTTAATGTGGCCTCTTTCTATGCATTCTGCAGATATTCAAACCCCCCTCCCTCCCTTAGAAACCTCATTACTGCCCCCCATGCGCCCCCCAGTGCTAAGACGGATTAGCTTGTCATTACGCATCCCCGAGTCCTGTACAGAAGTGCTGTTTGTGAGGTTAATGACAATTAGCTAATAATTACGCCGCTAAGTCGTAGCGTCCACTCTATCTATCTGCCGGTTGCAGTGGTGTGTGAGATGCCACTGTGTCACCCCAAAATGGAGCCCGTGATGGGCGTATTTATCTCTCGGCTGATGCTGTCGCTCTGGGCAGCCCCCATAATGGCACCATGGGCTTTAAGCCCTGTGAATTACTAGCAAGTGGAAAAGCAGGAGTGATGGCCCCTTCTGCACCATGGCCATTGCTGTCAGCAAAACAAAGCCGACAATTATGCAATTAGCCTGACATCGTATTAACATCCCTCGGTCTGGAGCTAAAGCCAGATGATTAGACCCTTATGATTAATTCATTAAGGATAAAAATACACCATAGTGGGCATATTGTTTGAATGTGTGACCCGTGGATGGTAAATGTTGAATGGTGCACAGGGTTTGGATCAGAAGAGGCTCAGAACTATAAATTTCCCATAGATCTATTCAGAAATCAGAGCTAAATATGATAACATTTCATGTCTTGAGTGTGGGTGAAGTAGAAAAAAACCCTTTAATTTGTACTTAAATGTTTGTACTGTTTCAACTTAAAATGTCTGCTATGTGGAGTGAGTTTGGTTCACATTGGTCAGTCCAGGGCTGGGACTAGACCCTTATAATTAAGTCATTTAGAGATAAAAATACACTTTAGCGGAAGTGTTGTTTGTATGTGTGATCTGTGAACAGGAAATGTTGAATGGCACACAGGGATTGGATCAGAACAGTCTCAAAACTATAGATTCCCCCATAAATCAGAGCTAGTTACAGTGTGATTTCATATCCTTGGTGTGCAGATGCGTCTAAGAAGCTCATTTAATAGAGCAAGAGTTAGCTCTGTCCCTAAAAATCATTTGGAGTGAATCTGGTTTACTTTGGCCACTCCATGGTCCTGGGAAGCACTCTGATCAGAAAGCTCCTGGGTCCCTGTGGACCTAACAGGGATCCCTTATTGATCCTGCTACTCTTTATCCATCCCAGGCCCCAAAAAAAGACCCCTCTATCCCTCTATCACTGTATTCACCACTTCAAGGAGGGTTAAGCAGAAGTCCCCCTGTGATCTGAGCAGGGCTTGAACCCTCTGCTTCCTCACTGTTCTTCTCTCTTTTTTTATTTTCGACCACTGAATAATTTAGCAGGGACGCACTGAGGCTTTCCGTAGGGGGTGAAGCCAGCCAAAGCCCAGCGCCTCGAGCCATGACTTCTGAGAACCTCACCAGGGACTTGCAGTCCATTCTGACAGTCCAGAGAGGGGCAAAGGCCGAGAAACGACACACACACTTATGACTGATGACACACACGCTGCCCGTCAAAAATCTGGGGACACTTTGCCCTATGCAAAAGTTATGGTATATTTTATTTTTGTTTTATTTTTTTCAATGTATTATAGTATGCAGATGAAACGAAACCTGTGCACTGAAACTGGCAAAAAACAGTATTTAAGGTGTGTTTTTCCTTGAGGTGAAAAGTCTGGAATTACTGTTCTCAATAATATAAAAACCATTTGTGTTCAGATAAATGTACAACATAAATGCTATTCATGTGTTAATGCTTTCATTGGAAGCTGTAAAAATTGAGTGTAGATTATTATGGCTGAGATATTTTAAATAAAATCCAGTGTGAAGTTAAATTGAACATTCATTTAAATTATTACTGTATATAAAATAATAAAGACTGTAATTAGTAATTTCACATATATGGTAGTGTGGCTTGTTTATTAAAGTGTCTTCCTTGGTATAAAGAGCAGATTTTATCTAAATTATAATTTGATTTTTTTTTAGTTTCCAAACTATTGTAAAGCACACACTGAAACTGGAAAGTGCACTTCAGATGTCCTTCAGTTTTGACAAGATGACAAATTCTAAACAGCTTTCTTTTTAATATGGTATCTTATTGCAACTTGTGTTTAATACAGGTTTTGTTGAGCAGGACTTTTTCTCGACATTTTGGGGTCCCTAAGCGATACCCCCCTTCCTAGACAAAAGACAAGAAAATAGTAAAGATGTGCAAGACAAGCACAACTAAAGAAACGCTACTTGTTCACAGTCCACCCTACGCAACTGCTTACCCTGCTTGTAGCCAGAAATGGCCATGCTATTGAGCTTACCATGTGGTGCTATGGGGCTTGAGCAGTGCCGTATGAGCCTTTTTAAGGTGAATGGGGTTCAGCTGATGCTGCTGGACTGAACTTATGAAAAACAAAAGAGAATGGAAGATGAGCGTGTCCAGAACCGCTGGACGAAGAATGGTCATATATGACTATTCTCTCTCCCCTGAGAGTAAAGGGGAGTAGGCGGAAGATGCAGGTCTGTGCCAAGCCTAAGGAGCCTGTTTTCCATATAACAGCAGCATTACTGAAACCAGAGGAGAAAAAAAGTTGACATTCTAACCAGGTGTTGCCCAATAAACTTCACATATGGCCCTTTGCGAACATTCATAATTCTTATTATAACTTGGAGCGGGTCCGGACGATTTTGTCCTTACAACTGTTATTCAATTAAAGGTGGTGTAGCATGGGAGGATGGTCAGTGTGGAGCTCCTGAAGGCTGCCAGAGATGCTGGCCTGGTGTTCATCGTACTAATCTGCTCCAAACGGGACCTACTAAAGAGCACGTGTGCTGTTTCCTCTCTTAGTTAACCACAGAACACACACTCATAATGCATTGCAGTGGAGCCTTATAGCAGATGAAACATTTCTCCGTCCCCTTTTATTACAAGACAACCTCTTTCTTTGGGTAGTCCACATTACCACTCATATGGCATGATATATAATGCATTATTATGGTGTATGTAGGCAAAAGTAATATTTTACTGTTTACAATACACTGATGTGATGATACTGTATGTTACGTTGTTCTGTCCTGCCTGTTTATTTTTGCCCTTGGGTTTTGAGCCTTATTCTGCACTGCGTTGTAATTTACTGTAACATTTTGTACTACTTTGTCTTGTTTAATTTAACTAGTTGTAGACTGTAGATCCTGCAGGAATATAATTTGCGCTTTGTATTGTATGGATTCACCGTGTTCTTGGCATATAATAAGATATTATTGTAACAGCAACATACAGCAATAACGCATTTTACCTCTCTGCTTCACCATTATAGAGCAGATGAGCTCACACTGATAATGCTGCGTGTGCTGACATGAGTGAACCACAGCGGGTGTGCTGAAGAGTTATCAATGAATGAAAGAGTGAACGAGAGAAGTGATTGAGAGAAAGAAAAGATGACAATATCCTCTCCTCTTTCTCTTGATTACACTGATGGTTGCTGTAAATCCTTAGAAGACAAGATTTGTTGTTGTTTTGCTGTACAGTTACACATAAGCACATTATTAATTACATAGTCAGTTATATAAGAAATTGTTCCTCAGACTTTACGCTGCTTGTTTCAGCATCAAAAACTGGAAGAACATCAAAAATATAAAGGATTGTTTTCCTTTCTTCAAAACAAGACTGTAACTTTTCATCAAATTCAAATCATAATAAAATCGGTTACAAACACAAATGTGGTATGGACTGAAAGCTTAGAATCCACACTTTCCACACAATGTCTCTGCTTGTTTGATGAGGTACGAGTGAGAAATAATTTCATATAAAATTACAGCATGCTTTTGTTATTGGTGGTCTGCGAGGCAGATGTGAGGTGGACGTGGACGTAGAAGAGTTTGTGAGAAACGGCGTGTGTGTGTTGGAGCTTCTTTTTTTTCACTCTCTCCTATATCATTCTTTTCTTTTCTGGTTCTCCAGCGCCGGCTTGGCGAGGCTTTAGAAAGGTGCATCAACATGTGCTCACAATTTGCTCCTTGGCTGCACTGTGGCTTCAGTGTTGGGGCGATACCGAGAGGTGTGTTTTCAGTTTTTTTGCTGTTATCATTTCACAGTAATGCCTGTCCCCCCCCTCACACACAAAAGCGATTATACCGTCACTATTAAAAAGAAAAAGGGGGGGTATCTTTAGAGGATTAGCTCAGCTGGAAAGAGAACTGATGAAAACACGGACACGATATACATATGTGCTCTTTTCCGCCTGATGTAGACAAATTGCCCTAAAACCTCGGATTTCTTCTGTTGCAAATGCAACAAGCTATTTTTTATATCACCTCTCTGATCTGATTTCACAGCTGCAACGAGCCAAAAGGTTTTGGAATGTGGAAGAGGCCTTCTATACAGTATACAGGGGCTTCTCTGTCATTCTTTTTTCCCATCTCGCTTTGCTTTCTGTCACACACACACACACACACACACACACACACACACACACACACACACACACACACACATATGTACTGACACACCATTAGGGCAGTTTGCCCATTCTACCAATGCTGTATGTGAATGGAAGAGAATAAGCTAATGGACTCTGTGCTTAATGTGATAAGAAGGCATTTACTGACATGCTGCCAGGAAGATGCAGGGGTATTAACACGTGCACCCATACACACGCACACACGCGCACGCACACGCACACACACACACACACACACACCACACACACACACACACACATAGACACACACAGACAAATACTGTAAAAACTGTAAAATCACAGTAATTTAGTGGTATTATTTACTGCCATTTATTTAAAGCACTCATACAGTATTAAAATCACAATACTGTACTTGTACTGTTTCTTTTCCTGATCACTTCTGTATTTGTAATGTACAGCACTGTAGGTGCTCACATCTATTTGAGGGCCCTCAGTTCTTTTACATTACAAATATAGGCACCACATCACAAATCCATCTACCCATTGTCCATGAGTACTTTGTTGTTTAGATAACAATTTCCCACGAAACTGTTTATCAGTCACTTCACATTACAGCAGTTACGTCCGCTGATGCCAGACTCGGCAGTAACCAAATATGTTTTAAACAGAATGAACTGCTCAGCTGAAGTACCACATTATGGTTGTAATAAAAAATATGTTCACAAATATCTTTCAGGTAGCAAATGACTCCACAGATATGAACTGCAGATAAAGTAATAAAAAATATCTAACAAAACCAAAAAGAATGCTGGGGCACTTAACCCTGTAACTACAATGACAAGAGTCAGACTGTGTTTTAATGTCCCACCTCCTGATGAACCCAGTGTGCTCTGATTGGTCAGCTCACTCATCATCAGAGCAGCATCCTGCTATAAGTTCGGCTCCCACACAACTGTGGCTATTCTTACTATAGCATCAGTTTGAGTCTAATCCTGATAGTAAGGGAAAACAAACTGTACATGTGCACACACATAGGCAAATCTATGCACACATTGCCTGCAAGCCTGGTATATGCCTTGTCTCCATTAGAAATATTCTCGCAGTTATATTTTCATGAAGTAATAATAAAACAAAAATCAGAAAATGTTTGGTTTAAACACCTGAAAGGATTGAGAGTTGATGAGTGCTGACATCACAGCAAAGGAATGAAATGTGTGGTCTTTAGCAAACGTTTGCTGGAGCAAACATTTACATGTGTGATACTGTTTTCCTCTGAATAAACCTGATTAGATGAGTCACTGCAAAACTGACAACGAAAAGTTATCGTTAAACACATTCTTCTAGGCACAGCATCCTAAAGCTTTGACATGCAGTTTTCGGTTAAATCAAGAGCTACCACACACCGCAGGCAGATTTTCTTTCGCTTCTGTGCCTGAGATATGTTTTTCATGTAGCTTTGCTGCATATGTTTGATGGTCTAGAGCTTTTCTACATGTATATGTTACGCTCCAAAAACACGACACCAGATGCTAATGATGTTTGTTTTTTCTGTGTGTAATCAGGACGATTTGGGCCGTATGACAGCAGACAGGCCAAAAACATGGAAACATGCTTTTGTGAGACTTTCCTGTCATACCTCTGTATTTCTCTGGTCAGGTTTGTGTAAATCACACTACAGTCACAGTGCCACACAGGCAGTAGAAGACTAATGAGATGCCAATAACTTTTATAATTACACCTTATCCCTCACTCACATGTACACTAAAGTTTCATATCAACATTTCAGATTCACACAATGATTCAGCCCTCCACCAGCACGGCTAGTGAACCTAATTACAGTGTTTCCATCCACTGCAGTGTGAAGAAACTTCAGACGATGCAGGCTATCATGATTATGGGCTGCATTAAAACGAGCAAGATTCATCTCAGTTTTTGCTTTAAGTGGAATTATCTTTGCAGCCATTTGGCATCTTTTTGGTGTGTGGAGCTTAGAGATGCCAGGCCAGACGAGCAATGGCCCATCTAATGAGGGCTGAAATCTTCATGCCATTTCGATGACATCCACCTTGCATGTGGGAGCACAAATGCACTAGACAATTCTGGGAGCACATTGTCCAGAGCCATCTTTCATACAAACTTTCACTTTGGTACTTTAGAATATTGAAAGCAACCTTCAATAAACTATGCACCATAATTAAGCTGTAAGGCTAATTGTTTCCAGTCACCAGCCACCAATGTCAACTGATTTGTGAATCGCCACTGCATTATACAAGTTGGCCACTTGTGCAGAGGGTACGGTTGTAGGTGAAGTGTGACAAAATTTTTGTGATATAAAAGTGTTTATTTGGGTTTTTTTTGGTAACTGGAATGCCTGCTAATGCTACTTTGGTATTAAAGCCAATAGCTTAACATTTTAATCTCTTGCTGTGATGTCAGCACCTATCCATACTCAGACTTTTCAGGTGCTTAAACCACCTTTGGACTGACAGAGGTTTAGTACATGCTTTAACAATAGTTTTTAACAATAGTAAAACTGTCAAATTATTATTTAGGAAAAACGTGCATTTCATACCAAGACACTTTCTGAAAGATGAAGATAAATATATCTAAAAGATTAGCACATAGATGTTGCTAAATAAACGTCTGTGGTTGTAAAAATAAGACATACACACACATACACAGATATACCCACTGCAAGTCTGTAAAAACAGTCCAGCCTTTCCTGAGTGAAAGGCCAGGCCGGATCATGCCTGTGGACGTTAGCTCTGATTTACTAAAAGGTCAGCAAGCCGACACATATTAAAGGAAATCCGCCGAGAGTTAACGACCAGTTGACAGTTGTCTCCTCACGTCCAACAAGACGGGCTCAGCTATGGACAATAAAAGCGAACAATGAAGCTGTTGAGAGTCATATGACCCTCCCATGGCTTCCCCCACAGCCAAAAAACAAAACAAAAAAAAACACAGCTTTCATTTCAGCTTTCATTTCAGCTGTGGGCCTGTGGGCCACAGAGAGAGAGAGAGAAGGAAAGAGAGAGAAACTTTACAGAACGAGCGCAGTGCGGGACATCCTCAGCCATGGCACATAAAAACACATGTAGGGATTTGTAGGCCAAATTCAGGTAGTCCTGCAGAACTGCACTGCGAAACGAGTGTATCTGTCGTTCACACCAGGCGGACGAGAGGGAGCAGTAAAGTTAGTGGATCGCTGGGGAGCAGCCGGAGTTTAGTAGACCGTAAGGAACAATGAAAAACTCAAAAGCAAAGACCAGTGGAACAGACACGGCCCGATTTTTGAGGATGAATTGGGCAGCTGGCTGAAGAACCTGAACATGCAGGAGATTTACATAATCCTCTTCCTAATTCTGCACTTAAAACCATCATTGTTTGGATAGTTGCATTCACATAATTGTCCAACATTTCAGTATTTATACCTTAACCACTTTTAAACGAGAATTCTGCATTAATTCAAAGGGTATGATGTAAGAAGCTTGCCGAGTCATACTTGTGCACAGTGGTGCTGTAAGGAACCAGACATCTGGAAGAGTTTGCTCCCTTATAGAAAGCTAGTACGTGAAAGTGTTAGGAATATACTGACTGATGCCTGAAATATTGTTTTGAAAATAAGGTTTTGGCCTATGAACAAACATGTATTCATGCAGGGCAGTGTGAGGCAAAACTGCCCTCAGTTTTTTTCTGGATTTATCACTATTTTAATTTTAAACATTATCTTTAAAAACTCAGAAGACATGTAAATTCACTGGACATATTGGATAGTAATTAAAATGGCTATATCTATGTCAAAATACCTTGTTCTTATCACCACCACTGTAAAAATAATGTCAGTGAGTTCCTCTATTTCAATGACTGTTTACATCTCAATGACTGGATTATACAGATGTTTTAAGTAAATAATTGGTGAAATTCCACTTTTAACATTATATTTTTAGTATATATTGTGTTTCAACACTTTGTTTCATGTTCTTCTGATAAATAAAATTATTCTAAGCTTCTGCGGCATAGGAAGATGCAGGAAACATAGTGCTTTAAACAATAGCTCCTTTACTGAAACCGCCAGCAGGTGAAACCCAGTGCTCAGCACTATAAAATAGCCAGGCTTGCAGGCAGGTCATCAACAGCCATACACTTTTACTTGACAGTAAGCATCAACACTCTTTTGGCGCAAAAGTGTCCCTACCAAACAGGTCTCTTTCCACACACATACACACACACACCAGTACCAACCTATCCAGAAACGTAATAGTCCTCAAGGCGTGTGTGAGCCTTCCCATGAGGCCATGCAGAGTTGATGGAGGAAGGGGAGTTGACCTGTTGCCAGACATTAGCGTGTTAGTGCTAATACATTTCTCCTTCAGATTACAAGCTGGAAGTGAGCAGCAATGCAATAAGCATGGATCAGGCTGGGCAGGGACACTGGCTTTATGGGTAAGAGAGGAGGTCATGTAACCTGAGGGAGATGGGACAGAGGGGGAAAAATGGTAAATGTGTGAGCGTGTGGAATGAACTACCACTACCTCTCCCTGTCTCCCTCTCTTTCCACCGAGTGCATTAGGACAGGTGTCCAATAAGATTCTGGTGGCATTGATTGTTATTATGATTGCAGAGTCACTGCAGATGCTGATCTTTAGAGTGCTTCCACAAGCTCAGTCTTCGGACTCTAAACATGTCTTGGCTGAACAACTACATTTAGGGTAAAGGGGGAAATTGTGGAAGTCAATTTTTTTTATCAAACTACTTCTTTAACAGACAGAGGCCGCTGGCTTTGTAAATGTTATAAGCGGACTGTATTTCTGTTCCGTATGTGCTCTCGGTAGTCATACTGTAATAATCGCAGCACATGGCTCTGTTTAGGCCCAGGCTCACAATGAGTCCACATGTCAACACGGCCGAGACCATTCAGACTGGGCGTGTCATGACAAACTTTTAGACCTCTAGTCTAAATATTGCAGAGGCGGCTGCCAGAAAATGGCAAAGTGCCTCTATGTCTCCGTCTGGGACACCACAGCATCTCTGATCAGCTTTATTTACATTGGTTATCCAAAAGTATCCAGCTCCTCAAATTGGTGAATTCAGATACTTTAAAGTGCACAGAGTGCTGACACACGCCTTCAGCTACACACACACAGATTGTATAATCTATACAGAAAAGCACTTGCAATAGAATGTGAGGTTTTGAAGCAACCTAGGGCCATCAAGCGCAATGCCAAGTGCCAGCTAGTGGAGAATAAAGCCCCCAGCAATCGAATCTAGAGCAGTGGATCTGCTTTCTTTGGGGCTCCCTTCAATACCCTTGGGAGGAGCTGGAGTAGAGTGGAGGATCCAGAACTCATTTTTCAGTATAAGTAACTGAACACACTAATGGCTTTGTAACTGAATGCAGTCAAGTCCTCACAGCAATGTTCCAACATCTAGTATAAAGTCTTCCCAGAATAGTATAGACTGTTACTGCAGCAAAGGAGGGACAATCCAACATCAATTTCTGGTATTCTCAGAACAATGGACTGGCCAACATCACTGAATGTTTTTCGATTACTTGCATTGTGAGAAGCAGAAAATGCATCTGACTTCTAGGACTGAACTTTGGATATGTGGAAAACTATCGCTACAGATTTCCTTGACAACCTGAAAGCAAGGCTCCCGAAAACATATGTACATATTATGCGTCTTTGAGCGACTGTAGACACTGTCCCTGTCTTGTATGTCACATGGAAGCCCCAGAGGAACATTATTTCACTGCACTGTACACTGTCTATGGTTGGGATTACAATAAAGTTCCTCTTGACTCTTGAGATTAGAAACCAGAGAGCCGTCACTGGACAAAGAGCCATTCTCCTGGACCTGTGGGTTTGCAATAAACAGGCTAGATAAGAGCACCTGGGCAACTCCCTTAGAAATACCTCAGACAGGGAAAGAAGCACTGCTGATAACAGCTGAGCCACACAAGAGCATGGCCAAGTTCTTCTAATGAGTGAGTGTGCAGAAGGCACTCAAGATAAATAACCATCTCTATCTTCGAAAAATGCACCCGCTTTTTTCTCATTTCCGTGCATGTTAAATTTATGCCGGACTTCACATACAATTTCTCACAAACACGCAGGCAACATTTGGTACAAGGCTGTCCTGGCACTACCTGTAGGCAGATGGAGAAGTTCCTTTGAAGCCAGGTTAAAGGGCATTGGCCCACCACATGTAATCCCATCCCATGGAAAAACACACGCTGCTTTCTGGACTTTCCGATATTTCCAAGGCTTTAAAGCACTGTCACTGTGCTGTGATCCATTTACCTCACTTACACCCCCACACACAAATGCTCTGGCTGAGTACCATACACTCTGGTTTACATTATTAAGGCAATATAATATATTATATCAGTCAAAAGAATGAGTGTGTGTCTTTCATAGTCTTACAGGGCCATATCATGGAAAATTAAGCTAAATAACAGACTGATGTTTTCTTTCTGACCTTTTGTGCTACACCTGCATTGACATATTTTACACATATACATTTTTGGCCTACAGCAGTTTAGCCCCATCCATTCATGCTGAAGTTATAAGCAGTGTTTCAACCTCAACTGCTTTTTTTAAGAGGAAGAATACAGGGCATTCAACAGGACAGGACACTAAACATTGAGCCTGGCCCTACACATGTGATGTTAATAAGTCAGACATTTGGTTTCATATTTGTTTCTAATAAAAAGATAACTAAGTAGTTTGTTTGTGGCCAGGGTGGTGTGGTCATATATATATATATATATATATATATATATGCCCTTTAGTCCTGTTGGTCAAATCATTGCAGGTATCTCCTCAAAAACCTGACTGAGAGAATGCAAGTGAAGCTATTGAAGAATCTACAAAATTTGTTTAAAAGGGACATATTTATGGTTGGTTCTCTTTCCGTTAGTGCGATATGTAGCTTTTTGTGCATGTAAATGATCTACAGAATTACAAAGCTCAAAGTACACTTCAGAGGGAGAATCTCGCTTCTATAGAAACCACTTTTCCCAGCTGCCTGAAACACCTTATCGGAATTCCAGCCCTTTCTCTGTTACAAGATGACATCCTGCACGGCACACTCTTTATTACAAGATGACACACAATCCTTAGTGCCCATAGCAGGATGCTACTTCTACTTTGACTTGCTCTGGCAGTTGATCAATTAGAACAGAGTGGGTGAGCTGACCAATTAAAGCACACTAGGTTCAGGAGGTGGGGCTTAAAGAGACGTGTGCAATCAGCATTTCAGCGAGTACAGATGTGCAGTATGAGAAAAATAATGTTTTTGTAAGGATGTAAATCTATTCTAACAGACCCCATAATACAATTCTGAACATTGAAAATGAGCACAACAAGTCCCCCGTAACACTGCATTTGAACACTGTATGATTCAGTGTGTGATTCTGCATAGTTTTTAGGTTTTAAATGTTAAAATTTGGGAGACAATAAAAAGAAAAAAACCCTTTGTAAATAAGTGCATCCTTTTGACTGGTACTTGCACCACCTCTCTATCTCCTGTCTCCCCTGTAGTGCTCTGGCCCACAGATACGGGGCATTTTTGTGTGAGTAAGTCATGGGCAGAGCCCCTACACACACACAAACACACACACACACACACCCACACACACACACATACACACAAACACACACACACACACACACACACACACACACACATTCCTCTTCCCCTAGCTAACCTTGCACCTGCACTGCCATCTCTCTAAACACACCGTTCTGCCAAACACTAACATATAGAAATGAAAGACAGCCGTTTCACTCTGGTGTGTGTTCTGTGCCTGACGGTGAAATGGTACGAAGACTGTGTTTGACTACGATAAGCTCCCACACATACATTTTTCACCTACAGCCTGCATTCCAGTGAAAAAGTGGAGGTTTGATTTAAGTGAGCTTTACTTTGGCCTCAGCTAACATGCATTTAGAGGGGCAGCATTGTGTAGCTTAATGTTCATATAAGGGCTACAATGATTGGTCAAAGCTGATCATGAGAAAATTATTTCAACGCGTTTCATTGTCAACACATTGTTTATTTAAGTGCTCTACAACGTCCGTATGATCTACACAATCATTCTGACAGACTGCAATACACTATGGGAAGTATATATATAGCACCTACTGTTTCATTTAAAAAGTTCTTTTTAATGCTTTGTAATATTTATATGATTCACACAGTTCATTTTATTTTGACAGATTGTAGTTTGCGTTAGGAAGGTCAGGAGGATTTACAAAGCACTCTAATGATAATGTTAATAATGTTAATAAGGTTCATACAATCACACTTTACAGGAAGCGTAGAGGACCATGTGACTTGTTTGTATGGTCCACATGGTCATTCTGATAGATTCTTTTCACTATAACAGTTTGATGAGTAGATTCCTCACATACATAGTTGATTAACTGATTATAGAAACAGTCGTCAGTTGATATTCATTATCAGTCCAGCACTGCTTAGTTCAGTGCTAAATCGGATCTGTTATGGCACAAAAATGCTAATTTGCATACTTCTGCCTGCTTTCCTGACCTTTCCTTTTTGATAAGAAAGGTGTACCACATCTCTCTCTAAGGGATTAAACTCGACTACAGAATTCGAGGACATTCTGGCAGCCGTATCGATTAAACAAGCGGCTAAGAATAAAAGCTGACCCATCCTTGGCACTGATTTACTTCATGTGCGTCTCTGTGGACTATTTACGCCAAAACTATTACTGCCATATTTTATTTGTTCTGTAATGGGAAAGATTCCATCTTTGACCGCTAAAGTTGTAATGAATATGTAATCAAAATCCACAGGCACTCTACAGCGTGCTGCACTATGCCAATTGTCCGAGCATGATGTATTCATTTGGAGCGCAGGGCCGGCCGGTGTTTATTGTTACAGCGATGTGGTATCATGCCCAAACAAATGAGTTATTGCTGTGTTTTGCCGAGAAACAAATGGCAGTGCGGAAAACACTCCGTCTGTGCCAGCCGCTGAGTGTGTGTGTGTGCGTGTATGGGGACCATATGACAAATAACACACAACACCAAGGGCTCGTTTTCTCGTCTGGCTTGAAGTGAACGAGCTGGAAGAGTTATTTGTTAATTGAATTCAAAGGGAATTGAATTAATGTTTCAATTTCTGTAATCAAATGCCTTTCACTGTCACTCTGCGGAACGATGGCAAAGAAAAAAAGACGTTTAGAGGAAGAAGAGGGAATGGAACAAAGTATTTGTCTGCTCACTGAGTTTCCACCACAGTAATATAGACAAACTGAAGACCTGATCATACAGACAGAGGGATTGGGGGTTGTCACAGCATAAAAGACAACCAGTGACAAATTATTTTTATAAATAACACAATTCTCTTTGATGACTATAAGATAACATATAATAAGATACCTGAAGAACGTATTGTGTGTTAGTCTATTCCTCTTTTGTTCTCCTATCTATTATTAACTTAATTGCTGTGGTGAAATATACATAGATAGATTCCATCTTAATCTTATTTATGAAAATTATTGGTTGCCTTGTCTTGGTCACCTGCCGTGCTTCCTGTTCTCCCAGGGGCTTGTGGGAAATGTAGTGAGTGAAGCAGGAGGCTCAGGCCGAGTCCACTTTAAAGTGAAAAGTTGTGCCACAGTCCGGGGGGAAGTGACCCAGAGCATAACAGCATTACACCACAGCCCTCAGAGCTTGCCTCCTCAGCCTGTCTCCATCTTCACCTCTCTCTCTTTTTCTTTTCCTCTGTTTCTTCTTTTTCTTTTCCTCCCTCTCTATACCTTCACCTGTTTCATTTTTCTCACTCCCTCTCTCCTCTGCTTCATCTCTCCCTGATTTCCCTTACACCCCTTTCTCTCTCTCTCTCCTTCTTTTCCTCACATTCTTACCCTTTCTGTCTCTCTCCTTCTCTCAGCTTTCCTTCACCTCTTCTTTCCTCATTCTCTTTCTTTTTTCCTCCATCACTATTTTCCTTCACCTCTCTTTCTCACTCCATCTCTCTCTGCCTGTACACACTCATCTCTTTTTAAAGACTAAATTCAAAGGGAATAGATGAGCAGCAGGACATTGACATGCTGAGCATCCTTTCAAAAACACCACAGCAGACTGGAGAGGACTACTGTGTGCGCGCATGTTAACAAACTTCCATCACACACACACACACACACACACACACACACACACACACACACACACACACAGACTTGCAGTGAAATAACTGCAGCAGTGTGATCTTGATTGCTGTGACAGGTTTAATCCTGAGAGAATGAATGACAGCACTGCTAACATGCTAACAGCATGTTAAACTCAGGAGCACTTTATTGAGAAAGTAAAAGAGGGAGAGAAAGAAGGATGGAAAGCGAATTAGAGACAAAAGAGAAAAACTGAAGAGAGAAAGAGTGAAAAAGAAAAGGAGGAGATGGAGACAGAAAGAGAGGAGAGAGAAAAAAAACGTTTGAGAGAAAAGAGACAAGGAGAGAGAATGTGTGAGAGAGGTAGAGAGAAAAGGGAAGGATAGAGAGAGAAAGAGAAGTGTCTCCAGCTGATCTACAGTCAGTCTCTGTTCTGTCTAGCCTAGTCACAATAGCAGGCTGTTCACACACACACTGTGTCTGTCAGGATCACAGCGCTGTGTGTGTGTCTCCAGCCTGCAGAAACACACTCTTCCTCTCCTCTAATTAGCGTGCAGGGCTCCTCGGGGCGATCAGAGCGGGGTTAATTAGAGGCAGCGGAAACACACGGAGAGACAGAGCGCACATCACACACACACACACGCACTGTCACCTTAAGGGACACACACACTCACACTGACAGATCATACAATACCACTCCATCTTTTTTCTCTCTCTTCACTTCATCTCTTTATCTCTCTCTCTCACTCAATTTTTACTGTTGTATTTTTAGTTATAGTGTCAAAGCATCTTTCCATAATGAGAGGGAACATTTACAGGCTTTAGTTTATTAGTTTTGTCTATAGTTTGGAACCATTAAGGAACCACACTCCAGAGAAATCAAGACATAAAAATCTCTCTAGTCCTCACAACTCACATAGACATGCACAGTGATGTGAAAGAGTCAGAGGGTATGAATTTATTAACTCAAAAGTAAAAAAAGTACAACTTTTTCATTGTTAGGGAATATTTATATAAGGTAATCCACTACCATGAGGAACAGGAATGTCAAGAGAAAAAATGAATGTGTTTCTAAAAATGATTATTATTAAGATACAGAGAAAATAGGACTCATAAAATCCACAGGTGTTTCTGTCCATTCTTCCACTATGAGAAGAAAACTGTCAGAAAAATCTTACTGAGCAAAGTAAATTGACAAAGGAGAAAAGGAAACTGAACACCTGAGCTCAACATTACTGAACGTGTTTGGGATTGCTTGGATCTTGAGAAGAAGAACATGTAACCAACAGCTAAGACTGAATTTTAACAGAGCTGAAAGCTTTTATTAAAAAAAACATAAAATAAATAAATGTAGATCTCTGACAAATAATAGACAAAAGTTAAATAGAACAAATAACACAGTGCATTCATTACATTGATGTTTATTATAGTTAGTTCTTTATTATTAAGAACTTTCTGTTCTGGTTCTTCTCTAATATATGGTTTTGTTTGTGTACACCATTGCTGTCCAAAGAAAAATGAGGTTCTCCAAAATAGTATGTTTACAGGATACAGGAGAGGGCAAAAGAGGTGATTAAAAGTGACTTTATTCTAAGCAGTTTTGGAGCATTTCTATTGGTCCTTTTATCAAGAATGTTTACACCATGTTGAAGACCACTCTCAAACTCAAATGATGTTGAAATTCATGTTTCAAATACAGCAAAAATAAAATCAAATGACGAAAGATACAAGGTGCAAGGTTTCTCCTGTCTGTCTCTCTCTGTCCTGCCGTTTGTGAACCTGACAGTGTGTTTTCTCAGCTGTACATACACACACTGCCTGGTTGTGATGCATGTAAAACGGCGGCATAGGCAACATTACAACAGGGGGTCTGGAGAGAGAGACAGAGAGAGAGAGAGAGAGAGAGAGAGAGAGAGAGAGAGAGAGAGAGATGTGGTCGTCTAAACATCTGTCCAGCCTTGTTTAGGCCACTGCCTTGCAGAGAGGAAAAGAAAGAGGGAAAGAGAGAGACAGAGAGAGAGAGAGAAAACTGAAAGGATGGAATGAGAGATATGATCTGTGGCAGAAAGATGCCATCGCTGCTGCTGTCACAAGGAGACGGCGTTTAAAATATTAAAGGCCTTTAGCCGGGCCTCACTAAAGCGCACTCACTTAGCATCATGTCACACTCTCCGCTCTGACTGATGTTTACTGCTGTTGGGCTTGTCACACTCACACACAGCCACTCCAACTGCTTTAGCCCGGGACGCCAATCATTTATTTATTTATTTATTCTGCTCAGATGCTTTTCCCTGAACCAGGAAAAGGATCCAGCTCACTGGTTAATTTGGCCGTCACTCCTCTGAGCGTGTGCAGTTTTTATTATTGATGAAGCCTCCGCCATTAGAGCCGTTTATCCACCCTACTGCAGCTCCTGGACTACAAGAACCACGTTACTCAATGTTTCAGGGAGGAAAAGAAGGAAATTCCCCGGGTTTGGGTTTGGCCTGGCTGTTCATTATCAGAGGAATGGTGACCTGTCAGAAACCCTCTTTAATTCAGACGGCTGTTA
Organism: Semaprochilodus insignis; assembly: GCA_034552555.1. Taxonomy (NCBI): domain Eukaryota; kingdom Metazoa; phylum Chordata; class Actinopteri; order Characiformes; family Prochilodontidae; genus Semaprochilodus; species Semaprochilodus insignis. The sequence goes on along the minus strand of CM067478.1, from coordinate 24,020,173 downwards.
GTTTTACCACTTACAGACAGAGTGGAGTAAATATGATGATTTGTTGAAGTACTTCAGTCATTCAGGCTGCTTTAATCTAGGTGGATTAGTGAAAGTAAAACATGCCATTCCTCACTGCTCAAGGTTCATCTATTACAGCAGAATAACACTTTACTGGAGACAACTAATGTATATGTTGGTGCTGGCACTAGCTCATATATCTGAAAAGGGTACATTTACAGTAGATGGGAAAAACATTCAAACTTTAATGGACATTAATGTAACAAGATTTTATTTTAAGCCATTTCTATTAGTCTATAATAATATAATTATACAATATAAAGCACATGATGATTTTAAATGGTGTAAAAGAAAAGGCTAAACAAAACAGTAGAGAAATGAGATCTAAATGAGATCTATACATAAACAAATAAATTAATTAAAATAGGTGCATAAACGTAATTTTGGACTTTTTCTATTGGTCCATTTATCATTAAATGTTTGCACAACATGAAGAACAACTGGAGTCTGGAGGTTTCAGAAAATATATTATCAAATATAATATAATTATGGGGTTATAATTTCCCAATTTTTTATATTAAACTAACCATCTGTCCACACTGTATATGTTAATATTGAATGTAATATATAATATACTACATAATATACTATAATAATATGTAATATATTTCTAGTTCATAATTCAAATGTAAACAAATTTGGGACATTGGTTATGATCATGTTGAGGCCTTAGTACTAAAAGGTCAGTCTTGTTCTTTTACTGAAGTACATGTTCAGATGACTGTCATATCGATTCTACTCATCAGATCACAGGTATTCAGTTCACACTGTCATTAAATCAAAAGAGGGACCAAATACGATAAAGATTCTACTTCTTCTAAATTGTTCATATATCTTATAATAATACCATCATTAGTTGTCTCACAACAATTTTTGCTCTTGCATTTTACACTTTTAATAAATATTTTTCCCAGCTAATTCACTGCTGTCACATCTGCATAATGGATGTGGGCTTTTTTCCCTTTCCTTCTTGTTTCTGTCTTGTTTGTGTTCTGTTGTCCCTCAGCTCCAAAAGACTGCTCTGAGAGAATATCACTCTGATGCTGAGCAGTGAAATGAATGGAATGCAGTCAAACAGGAGAGTAAAGAAAGCGCTGTTTCTGCTTTGCGCTCCAGCAAGTCCTAAAAGCATCACACTGTGTGTGTGTGTATGTGTGTGTATATATGTCTGTGTGTGATGCTGGATAATGGCTAAAGCAGTGCTTTTGTGGTGTATAGAGGAATGGTGCTCTACTCGTCTCTGGGCTTCGGGGTCACTGCTGCTTTTTTTCTTCTTTTTTATCTCCTGCTGTATTGAGAGTGACACTGAAACACATTATCCAGCCATGTTTCCAAAAGGTACAGAACACACACTGAGAAACACACTGAGTAATGCCTTCTCTTAGTGTGTGTGTGTGTGTGTTTGTGTGTGTGCGAGAGGTAAAGGTGTCAGCTGTTGTGTGTCAAGAAGGAGAGGATCCACGCTGCCTCACACACACACACACACACACACCCGGGCAGGTTGATTTATCCTCCATTAGCCGTCCTGTGTAAAGCTGTGTATAAATTTGAGCAGGACGTGTGTGTCTTTAGTGCAGCCAGAGTCGGAGCAGAGCTTTAGCTCTGAGAGCAGGCCAGACCCGAAGGCTTTAGTGTTTTTATTTATTCCTCTCTCTCTATGGAGCAAGACAGAAACAGAACCAGAACCTTATGCACACACACACACACACAGCACTGAGCTGGACACCTTTAAATCATCTGCTAATATATTTGTGTGTGTTTGTGTGTGTGTGTGTGTGTGTGTGTGTGTCTGGAGAAGAAGAGAACTGCATTAAAAGGGAAGGAGCAGAAGGGGACAGTAAATAAATAAATACATATAAATCCATAGTCTAAATGCTACTACTGCTAATAATACTTTATACTTTAAGTAAGCTTATGTATTATTAACCCTCCTGAGCCACTCATGATGCAACAAAATCCATCCTCTTACATTCTGTTAAATTATTTCTCACTCCTAGTTCACTGAAACAAGTGGAAAGTGCAGATTCCAAAACTTTCAATCCATTCTGTGTTTGTAAGTAGAAAAATAAATATTTATTACGATTTGAATTTGATAAAAGTTTGCTGTGTTATTGTCATTTTTGATGAAACCCTGAACCTGTCCATCCATACAGACTGCGTATCAAATATACACATACGTGATGTAATTCAAATATAGATATATGCAAAATGAATATAAAGTAAACTGACAATAACTACAGACTTAATGCAAGAATAAGCATTAATGCAATTATGAGAGAAAGAAAGACAGACAGAGAGAGAGAGAGAGAGAGAGAGATGTTACAGGGTTTATACACATTGCAACTAAATATTGTGACACTAATAAAGCAAACTTGAGTTAAGCTGACTTGAAAGGGAACAGAGAAAGAGTGAAAGAGAGACGGGGGGACAAGAGGAAGGAGAAAGTGACAGACAGAAAGAGACAGAATGTATAAATGAGAGAAGTAGAAAGGCTAGAGAGAGGAGAAAAGGATTCGAGAGAGGATACGAGAGAAAGAAAGTGTAAGTGTAAAAAAAAAGTGAAAAAAAAAGAGGAGAGAGTGAGAAAAATACAGAGCAGAAAACGTCAGCAAGAGTTGGAGACAGGAGAAAGTGGCAGAGAGAAAGAGAAAGAAAGAAAGAAAGTGAAAGAGAAAACTAGAGAATGAAGAGAAAGAAGAAAGTGACAGACAGTGAGAAAGAGAGAGAAAGAGAGAGAGAGAAAGAGAGAGAAAGAGTCTGGTCAGTTTGGCTGGCCAGAGTTTTGGCTCTGACTGCTTCTGAGCGATGGTGGATGCTCCAGGTTGAGACTGGGACTTTTCCTTTAATCTACATATCAGCCGCCATGGAAACCTGGGTGGTGGGGGGTTGATAGGAGCACAAGGGATTGATTTTCCCTTTATATCACTTTTATAGTGGGTAGAACTTTCTCACACACACACACACAGCTGGGACGGCAGGTTTGGGGAGTGGAAGGAGGCCCCGTTTGGGTGTTTCTCTCCAGTTCAAAGCAAACCTTCTCTGTTCACACATGGCTTTCTCCACATGTGTGAAATTTTCGGCCGTGGTTCTATCCCCTACAGCGCTTTTGTAGGCCGTGAACTCGTGCGGCCTTCTGGGAAACTCGCGGGCCGCAGCAGTTCGGCTCGGGCGATTCTAAGCTTTCTGTACGCGAGGTGGAGGAGGAGGAGGGTGTGGCAGAAAACAAAACCAAATGTCCTTCCTCATCCTAGCACCCCCGCTTTCTGTCCTCTGTAATGACACATAGGACTGCAACGATCAGTCAACAAAACTGACAGAATCAGTCCTGATGTTGATTTTCATTGTCAACATGTTGTTTACTTGTGTCGACCACACTCTGTAGTTAAAGTATCTAAATCTTAGCTAAATATTGAACGTGAAAAATGATGTCAATATAAACTTAATACATTATTATTAGTCATTCTAATGTATGGAAATGAGTTGATTTATATATGCTGAAATAAGAATAAAATCATATAATGAATCTCAAAACTGACTTGGTGGATTGGAACCTGACTGCTCATGTTACATTCATCATCGTTATTTCATCAAAATCAAATAACATGCTTTGATGTGTTTCTTACAATTCCAATTCCTCCAATTTTTCCAAATTTCTGCATAATTTAGTTGTCATGTCTCAGTCGTCAGGCAGGATACAAGGAAGCATTTAAATTATATTATTTAGATTAATATTAAATGCTCTAGATATTTTGTTCCCATTACTACCAAAATGAACAATTCTGATAGTTTCTCTAGAATGAAGCATTCCATAGATAGGTCATGTATACTGGAGCAGGGTACTTACCTCTGGCCTTGTATGATGTCATATGATTTATTTGTGTGCAAATGATTCTTCGATGAAGTAAATCCAATGCAGTTTGATTAGATTACTTGATTAGCCCATTCATGGCACAGTATGTAGTATGATGAGGAAAAATGCCACAGAACTGATGTTGTGATTGGTCTCAAGTGATTTTGTATAGTAACAGCACATTATTTCATTTGTTTTTACTCACATTCTAATTAGGATTCTCTTTTCTGCAAGATGTCACATAAGAACCACTTTTGTTTCCCTAAATAACCTATAGTGCAAACCATTTTTGCAAAAGAACCTCCACATAATGTAAAAATGTGGACCAAAAGACATTTAACATTTCATATATGGAAATGAAAGGGTTAAAAAATGCCTGCTATATTAATGGATTATAGACTTATTCATTAGTTGCGACAACACTGACAACACTGACAACACTCACCTCTAACATACACCCGTCCCTGACTCAACCTGGAGAGACTACAGTTGGATTCGTCTTAAATCAAAGGAGCAGAGTCTGAACCCAAAGCAAACAGCAAACTGGAATGTGAAAAGAAAACAGGGCGGCGAGTGTAAGCCGGGGTGACGATCGCAAGGCAGCACCTGGTTTGACTTAAGGGTGCGCCAGTAGCTATATTAACTGAACATGACCATAAAGGGGAAACACAGCACTCACTGCAGTGCCGCAATGGACTCGGGTATTGGCTTCAATCTCACGACCACACTGTGCACACCGAGCACACTGAGCGACTGCACAGGTGCACCTCACGCTTCAGTGTGCAGCTCAAGTACAAAGGGGTTAAGCTACGACATCGCTAATTCCCACATTGGCCGTAAGGAGTTCATGTACTAAGCGATTTATTCCAAAACAGATCAGGGCCATGACTGTGGATTCCTCTCCTTCAAGGTTGACCTGGAACTAATCATTATTATTTTGCAAAATATGCCCTCTATATTTACAGGTCAATTATTATTACTACATCATTAAATACTTAATTACAAACTTACATTGAAGTTTGGGTCTGCATATCTGACATTTTCCCATTAGTTTTGATGTCCAAAAATAACATAAAATAATAAAAAGTATGACAAAAATGTCAAAACGTGTGTGAAAATCATCTGTGAACAAAGACTTTACGAAAACCATTAAACTGTGACAAAAACAACAAAACAAGACTTGATAAGTTTTCATCAATTCAATTCAAGTCCAAAAATATCTTTCCCTCTGCTTACAAACACACAAATGTGCATTTTCCACAGAAGTGCACTCTAGATAGGTAGACGTTAATTAGGTTGTGAACCCAAAGCATGCACCATGCGACTGTACCTTCTGATTCTACTTCCTGATCCAGTCTGTTCTCATCTCTCTGATTTGAGCCTACAGCTTCCATCCTGATGCACATGGCTCAGAGTGTGAACCTAATAAGCTAAGTATGCTCTAAAGATCACTTGAGACGATGAAGTTAAGTCCAGGGGCTGTGAAATCCGCACTAATGGCAGGCAATGACTAGGACAAAGCCAGGGCTCTTAGCTGTGCCTTTGAAAGTGGCGTGTGGAGGAGAATCCTCATGCCTGAGAACGAAGCAAACCCACGGGGATGGCAGTTCAGGCACTTTCAGAACCACTCGGTTAAGACTTATCTGAAACGGATCCCAGGAAATCATTGGGGACGTTGGGGCTCGGGCGAAGCGGAGGCTGCTCATAGTGAACTGCTTTGTAGTTTGTCGCTGAATTGGCTGGGTTTTGTCAAGGATCAGTTGCAGCGCTGCATTCAACATACTTAAACAGCCTCGGCTACATCAGCCCACTTCAGAAACCCTTAAAATGACTTCTGCTGGGACTTCTGTTAGAGTTAGCTGCTTGAATCTGTCTGAAACTATTAGCAGTTCTGTCACTTCGCCTGTTCATTTGTATTTGGCAGGGGTGTGTGCGTGTATTTATGTCTGGAAACTGGCAGGCAGTTGTAGATGTTTAACACCATTGTCACTTTCAGCAACCCCTTACCCCCCCTCCCCCATTCTTAATCTTTCGCTAACTGTTAGCACGTTAGCACCACAAAGTGTCAGGCAGTGGTGGCAGGCTACACTAAAATATTACCAGTGTCAGATCAGTTTTACCACTTTGAACAAGATAAATTGTCTGTACAGATTTGGATTTAAAGGCCATAGCCTGGGTGTTTTGACGTAATTAAAACTGGACACACTCACTAACCATAAAAAATATGACACGCAACTGTATCTACTAGCAGTCTTTGTTATTCCTGTAGGTTGCTTGGAACAGAACTTGTAAAAATCACTCCACAATTATTACGATAAAACTACACACTCTGTAGATTCATACTGGATTAAAATCACTCCCCATTTATTACTGTCAGATATAAACACTACCCACACTGCAGATTCATATTGGATTAAAATTTCACAATTACTCCACAACTATGAAACTATATAAATTTGATTGTGTGTTACACAATCATTCTAATACTCTCCTTGTCTCTCTCTCTCTCTCTCTCTCTCTCTCTCTCAGCCAAAGTTTTGGTCCCTGAGCGCAGGCCTTTGCCTCGCCCTGCCCTGGCCTGTGTGTTTGTCCTGACACGCGACTGTGGTCTAGCCCCTAATGGGCCAGTGCCGCTGGGGGCCAGGCGGCGGAGGCTTTAACAGTAACGTGTGTTTACAGAGAAAGTAAATTTTGAGCAGAAAGGGCGAGCACTGCAGAGAGAGAGAGGAGATAAGGCTGCCTGGCACCATCGCCACATCTGGCACTGCACCAACTCTGATCACAGAGATATAACACAGTGTGCTGCTTATACACGCACACACATCGTTTTATACAAATCCAGATATACCAAACTTCAGAATCAGAATTCAGAATACTAATATATATATATACTAACATATCCCGTCAGTCAACAAAACCTTACAGGAGGATGAACAAACATAAATGTTTTAAGTAAAATTTATTTAAGTAAAAGTAGCAAGCTTTTGAGTCCACACAGTCTGAAAGCATATATATATATATATTTAAAATGTAATGTGGAGTAAATGCAGACACTTCATATATTCCATTACATCCCAACCCTGATCTAAACCTACCTACTTATTATAACATAGAAACACTGAAAACGCTTGCACGCACATACACACACACACACCAACTTTAAAAGTTGCATGCTGAGAAAGACAGCACAGGAGGGAGAAGTCCAGTCTGCACAATTAGCCAAGCTACTATGGGTGTGTGTGTGTATGTGTTTCTGTCTGTGTGCAGTCACTTGTGCTAGCGATCGATTCTCTCCCCTCCAGCAGACCTGTTGTCTTTGGTGATTACTGCTCACACACACACACACACACACACACACACACACACACACACACACACACACTGCCTCACACGCATGTATTTATTCACTTGCGACAACACCAGAGAGAGAGAGAGAGAGAGAGAGAGAGAGAGAGAAAGAGAGAGAGAAAAAATGAAAAGGGAAAAAAGAGAGGAGGGAGAGAGAAATGAGGAAAAGAAAACGAAGGGAGACAGAAGAGAAAGAGTAGGCAGCAATGAGAGAGAAGAAGAAAGATTAGACAGAGAAAGAGAGAGAAAGAAAAACAAAAAAGAGAAGGAAAAAGAGAGAGATTGGCAGCTAGGGGCTGAGGAAAATTCACTGTATTAGTAACACATCATTCGTTCTCTCTCTCTCTTTTCTCTGACTCTCGTGTATGTGTGCATATGTATTGTACCCCCTGCTTCCTACACGTCCGTGATGGTGTAATCGGCATTACATATGCACACTTATTTAGTTCATTCTGTCTCTCTGCGTGGTGTATCGTGAGCTACTGCTTAGCTCACTTACTTCCTCGCTCTTAAATCCTCCCTCTCTCGCGCAACCATCCGCTCAGCTCGGCCGGTGGTCCTGCCAGTGGCGATTTTTTTTCTCTTTTATAAGGTCAGTTAAAGAAGAGTTTGGCCCGAAAACTGCTTGGTTTTAATATGAGGAGCCTAGAAGACTTCTAGAGCTCCAGCTCCCTTAGTAAAGCAGAGGAAATTCTTTCAGATCTTAGCCACTCTTTTTTTCAAACAGAATTACAGCTGTTACCTTCTGGCTGCAGAGTTCACCTCCAAGTCTTTCTTTTCAGAAACAAGGCCAAAAATTCTTTTGTTTCACAAGTATATAAATATGGATAATAAGGACCTGTGATTTTGTGTATTATATGTCTTTGGGTATAATACAGTTTTGGTGTGAAGTGGTTCAAGAGACTACATGCCATGCCTAACCTGTCCTAATTTGAACTGATTTAGTGGCAACCCAGCATCACCATGTTAACAGATGCAGTGTAAGTGTAGCGTAACCATGAAAAAGTGTGCAGTTTAACTATAGAAATTGGTGTAGGGTAACTATGGCAATAGGTGTAGCGTAACTGTGGGGAAGGGTGTAATGGACTGCTATTACTATAACTACAATCGTTACTATTTTTTTTACTGGTTCTTCTCACGAAGCTGCACCATGGGACCCACTCAGTCCTCGCTGCTGTTTGCATAGGCAGACCACATGCAGGCCTCAGTGCATTACAGAGCCTGCAGTCCACACACTCATATTCTAATAAACAATCAAGCAGGCACCATGCAGAGACACACATAATAGAGAGCCTAATTACCCACTGCAGATGGAGAGAGAGCGAGAGAGAAAGAGATAGAGAGAGAGAGAAAGAGAGAGAGAGTGCTTCACGCCTCGTTTTCTACATTCATCCCGCAAAACTGAATGAATTGATTCCATTTGCCCTCCACTTAATACTGCCTGATTGTTTATTGGCACTACTGGGCTGCAACAGCTTATTTCAGTTGTGTGTGTGTGTGTGTGAAACGAACCACAGCAGAGTTTCTCCAACTATAGCAAGCGTGTGTGTCTCAGTGCTGTCAGTTTGACTGTGGCTATGCGGAGCTGCTTGAGAGAGATGTTGTTATTGTTGTTGTTGTGGTTTGATGTGGGGTCTGTGTGACATGTAAGAACAGATGAAAGGCTGAGGAAGGACCGGCTCTGTCTCACTTCAAAACAAATCACACCACCGTACAGCACACACCACCGCACAACACACGGCACTCACACACTTATGCACTCTGTGCAGCCAGCAACGCTCAGAGAGAGACAAAGGAGAGAACAAATGAACCACAGCGGGGCCTTTACAGTAAACTTTGACCTGATACACCGTTCGGCTGATAAAATCATCTGATATATGCAACAAATACATTCAGCCACAGAACTTGTTCTGATTGATCTAGAACGATTACATTTTGTACAGTTATACCTTTGATGAATCAAAGCATGTATAAAAAGTTTGATATTGTAGCATTCCACTACTGGCTCCTGCAACCACGGATGGACGGAGGCTTAATGGACACGCCAGATTTTATGTGTAACTAAGGTGTTATGGATGTTATTAGTTCATGTACATTTTATTTGTGTGATTCTCTGCTGAGCTGTGGGGTAGTAGTGTGGCTCTGTTTGTCTCCTGTCAAGTAGAGTTTCTGGTCAAAAGTGACCAGCCTGCTAGACTGGCCTTTCAGTAGCGCTGAGCAGCGTTTCTCTTGTGCATCAAGCTACGGGACATATTGTTGTCCATGTCATGTGAACAATATGAACAGTGTGGCACGAATGCAGGAAAACCTTTACACAAGCAAGTTAAGGATAAAGATCCCTGAAGCTGAAGCCCCAACCTCACCTGCACAGGCCAGATTTTTAGTCTGAAACAGCTCTGTAAACTTCACCTTATTGATAAAGATTTCATTTCAAGGCTGTTTTGAAACTCGTACTTCTGAATAATATCTGGGAATAGTATCATCAGCTGTTCAAAATCTTAAAGTATAACTGGCTGTGTGATTAGAGGAAAGTTAAGGAGTAAAGTGGCTATATCGTTAACTGTGGCTGGATTTTAGACAGTAGAAGAACAAGATGTAATGAATAGTACCATTATTTGTTCCCAGGATCTAATAAGTAATCTCATTACAGTCAGAGAGAATTCCTAATTTGTAATTGATTACTTTTTTGAGTAACTACTTCAACACTGCTGACTGCTAACTGCTAACTTCATCTCAAGAGTTTCGACTTCCAAATGATCACCTTCAAACTGAGGTCACTTCCTGTTGACCCCAGCTCAGACACTAATGGGATGTTGGAGTGCCACGGACGGCTCTCAACCCATCTCTCTCTCTCTCTCTCTCTCTCTCTCTTTCTTTTTTCTGTCTCTCTCTCTTTCTATCTGTCTCTTTCTCATCCGTCTCTCTCTCTCTCTCTCTCTCTCTCTCTCTCACTCTCTCTCTGTCTCTGTGCTCGTTACGCTGGGCTGGAGGCTGTGTGTGTGTGTATGTGTGCAGTCGGAGGCCCGGGTCCTGTCGGAGGTGAACTGAAGCCAGACCAATTGGCGGGGAGGAGTGTGTGAGAGTGTGAAGTGTGAAGCAGTGGAGGATAGAGCAGCCCCCCTGTCCACATACACACACACACACACACATACAGACACACACACACCCCACCATCCACACCTGCATGACAGGTCGAGGCGCTTAATAAACCCTCTGAAGAACCATCCGCCACACACTCGGAGACTCAGACAGCCCAGAGCGCTGGGAGAGTCAGATAAAAAGAGACGGCTCTAATGAGAGAAGAAAGAGAGAGGAAAAAGGAGAAAGAGAGATACATGTCTGTGACTTCATACACTTATATATCAGAAGAATTAGAATTTTATTTCGCCACATATAAGGTATTATGTTGCAACGCATAATGCAATAAACAGACAGGAAATTGTGTGAATGTAGTTGAGTTTATCATAAATTTTGCTGGTAGCTGATTTTAGATTGTTTAAGATAATCTTTGATGGTCTAGGTGGTTTGCAAGATGGCCAGCTAGATTAGGTGAGAACATACCTTATCAAAACATACCGTCAACTTAGTTGGTCAAAAAACTTGCATTATTCTAAATTACTCCTGAAGAATCTGTAGATTTCTGCCTGTTCCAGTCATACCCCACCAGGTCTAAACTGTTATAATCAGAGATGTTCACAAGTCACTTTATGCAGGCCCAAGTTTTCAGTCAAAAGCTTTTGTTAGGTCTCAAACTGTGATTAACAATGAAGTTAATCCGGCTACATTGTTTATAAAAATGTACTGTGAGGCACACTTTTTAGTGTACAGCCTTCAACTATGGCCTTCAGTTACTTATATGCGACATGTCAATCTCATTCTGTTCTTTTATGCTTTACTTTCACTTTCTTACATTCAACAAATCTCTGCACAAGCAGCAAGAATTAACTTTAACTCGTTACTCATTTAACTTTAACTCATAACTCATTAACTCTTTACTGCTTATAAGTGGTCACAACTTTTCTAGACTAGCCACCAGGCTACCTAGGTGGCATACTTGCTAGCCAAACTATAAGGAGAGCTTGATGGGACCTCAACAAAGATGGGACCTTATTTGGCCTCAAAGGAGCAGTGGCTGAAGCACTGGGGTCATGCATACTAATACTGCTAGCACCTACCTAGCTTGGTAATTTAGTGAGCTTTTTACAAGGAAACAATTCTAAAAACATGACAATTCAATATACAATTCTAGTTTACTTTCTAAAGTGTCAGTAAAGAGGTAAAGTGTCAGTAAAGAGGAGAATTTCCAACCAAAGTCAGAAACAGCTTGAGCTCAGATAGACAAACATTACTCACTGCTGCTCTCTACAGGTGTTATTGCTTTTATTCTTTCATTCATTCATGTGACGAGTCCTAATGGATGTGAAAAATGGGTATGGGAAAAAATGAAACTGAAACACAAAAATTTTGAAACATATAAAAAATGCACAAAGAAGCAGTGAAGTTAAACATTACTTAAAAGGGGAATTCCATCAATGTTACCAAGATTCTGCATAAATCAGTCATACATAGAGGTAATTCAGAGTGGTTTGATGTAAAATGCTTAATTGTAGAGAAACTTACTGACCAGGTTTATTTACAGTGGCCATGTACATGGAAATGTAGCTCTTATATTTGCTATTCAAAACTCTTCTGAAGTGTTAAAGTTTTTTGGGGGACTATTTTGCCTTACAATACAGTGTATGTAAAAGTGTTGTATGTTTTAACCCAAAATCTTATCTCAGAACTACAGTTAAGATGATACTTGTATGCAATCCCATAATCATTTTGTGTAACAACTTTGTGTGAGGGAGTTATTAGGGGCATTCAATGCTAAAGGTTCCTGTCCTCACTGCTGTGAACATTTCTGTCACAATATTTTTCTCTAGAACTGAGCATTTCATATCATACCTCTGACTGACTTTGTTCAGTTATTTTATTAATGTAATGCTAGGTCATGTACTTGCTTTCATGCTTTAAATTCTGAGGATAAAATGCTTAGCAAACAGATTGAAATCATGGCTATTGTTCAAACTGGAATTTTAACTGCTTAATGTAAAAATGGAATTTTGAAAACAGGCATTTGGCAAATGCATTTTTATTTGTGCTGTTGAATATTTTATTGATAAAGAATCAATTTGGGCAGTTTGTTTGGGTTAAAAACAAAAGTGATTGGGTCTAGGCTACTCTCAAGCATGCCATAATCTCTCTTGTCCCACATAATCTCTTTATGGTATATTACATTGTCCCCGTATGGAAGTATGTAATTTAGGTAAATATTTAGCTGATATCCAAAGAAACAAATCTGGAAATCTAATCTCTTAAATATCTTAGATGATGCCACTGTGATCGATGCTCGGTAGTAGGTTGCTGTTGGTACATTCTGCTAGCTAGTGTGTGTGAAGCTGTGCGTGAGTGTGCACGATCCAGCTTGATGCTGCCAGCCTCCCTCCGCTGGTCTGTGCCAATGATATCAGAATGTACCCGAAGCCACAGGTCGTCAAACACAGCTGCGATTCACGCTAACACTGATTCTCCACTTCACACACACACACACACACATCCGACTGGGAGGTCCTCTCTGGAGAGTGTGTGTACATCTTTGCTTATTTCCTGCTCCCCTCACACACGCACACATACACACTTTATGAGTGTGAGCTCTCTCACCTCGGGACTCCCAGCCGTGTATAAACGTTTCCATTCTTTAGAGGATATGACACACACATACACACACACCATGTGTTTTTGCCCACCTCACACACAGGAAGTAGCCCAGGAGGCATCTGATTGGCCAGAATCCCACTTAAAATTATCCAGGAACATAAACACTGGCTAGCATTGGAACCGACATGTAAATAATAATAATGCTGGTAATAATGATGCTGATAATAATAGTACTTCATATAACATCTTTCTCAAACCCAAAGTTGTTTGCTTTATATATACCTCACTACTGGAACCTTGAGTGTTGTTTATTTTATTTTTCAGAACTTTAAAATGCCAGTTACTATTTACAAAAGAAGCAAGAACAAATGTCTAAACTTACAACTGACATCTGAGAGCAAGTCATATATGGTGATATCAGGACTGTTGTAAAAACACAAATATTCCAAATGTTAATGGCTTTAGAGACTGCTTATTATTAACCATTAATACAATCTTTTTTCTTTTCATTGAACTTTTAAGTCCTTGTCAAGGGCGTATCCTCCCTTCCAAACAATGAGTGCTGGAACAGACTCCAGCAATCCCCATGACCCAGGAGGATAAGTAGTGTAGATGATGAATGAATAAATGAATGAATGAACATAAAGGCTTGGGAATGTTATGCATATGTAAAGAGACCATTATTTTGTTTACAGATTATACACATATACTGACAAAGTGCCAAAGAATTGCTAGTTGTATGGTCTCCTTTTCTACCACTACATAAATCAAACAGTGTGGGCATTGCTGCCCTACCTAATAGTGTCGGGTAAATGAATAAGAAAAGCGTAGTTGTAAATGAATGCACATATGCTGTCAGTGCTGCCCATACAAGTGCATCAGGCAGGAAAAATTAACCAAAGCTACCGTCATGCCTTTTGGCCTGCAAGGACCCTTGGTTAGGCGACTAGGCCTCTAGTGCTCTGAGCCTGATGACCGGTCGATAAAACGCCGGGCGTTTCAGTCCAGCGACTTCAAGGAGCGGAATCTCAGCAAATTCCCACCATCCTTAATGTCGCTGACCTTGAAGAAAAATTCAATTTCCCCTCCGCATCAACCCAAAGCTCAATGACAGCCGCTCTTTACATGACCCCTCCATTTCCTCTCAGCATCATCTTAGGCACCTGAGAACAAGACGAAGAAGAAGAGGAAAAAAACGAGCGGCAGGGGGAAAAGGGAACGCAAGAGATCGAAGAAGAAGAAAAAGAGAAGAAGAATGGGATTCTGTTTGAGGAGGTAATTAAAACATGCCCCATGCCCCTTTGAACACGAGGCTGAGGGGAATGGAGGCTAGCATCTCCAGACGAAAGCTTCTGCTTCCCCCAGCCTCCATTAGCAATGCAGCCTCAGCCCAAATCTAGCCTCAGACCAAACCCTGGGCTGGGAATTCCCAAGGCCGAGACGCAGGGAAAAAAGGGAAAGCCAAATGTGGGCTGGGGGAAAGGGAGGAGGCCGCTGGAGCGATTTAGAGGATGGAGAGGATGGATGGAACAGGGCCGCTGTCATTAAAGGTAAATGTGAATCATTAATAAGGCCAGAATATTCCTTTTCATTGTAATTACAGAAATGGGGTGTCAAAAAAAGGAAACGGGCCACTTCTGTACGGGTTGCACAGATGGAGAGGAGATAGGAGAGATAGTGGCCAGAATCTCAGCAGCAACTGGGTTAAAGACAAAGATAGAAGATAGTAAAGAGAGTGAGACAGAGAAGTGAAGAGAGCAAAAGAGGTAAAAAGAGAAAAGAGAACAAGGAAGAGGCAGACAGAAATCTAAAAGTATGAGACAGAGCCAGAGAGAGCAAAAGAAAGCAAGGGGGACAGAAAGATACAAAACAAGAGAGAGTAAGAGAAAGAGTGAGAGAGAGGAGACAAAGAGAAAAGAGGGGGATAAAAAGAGAGAAAGGAAATGTAGAGAAAGAGAGATGGAGAGAGAATAAGAAATGGGAAAGGAAGAGAAAGTGAAGAGAGGAAGAGATAAAGACAGAAGATTGAGAGAGCTAAAAAGATAGGGGAGAGCAATAGAGAGCTAGAGGGCAAGAGAGAAAGAAAGGGAAGAAAACAGAGAGGGGTGTAAAAAAGACAAAAAAGAAAGACAGAGAGAAAGAGAGATAGAATAAAGAGAGAGAGAGATAGTGAGAAGGATGGAGAGAGAGGAGCGAAAAGTAGAGAGAGGTGAACAGCTGAAGGTCCAGCAGAACTCACTTAAATGATCAATAACATAAGGTCTTTACAGAATCATCCCACATGAACATGAATGCTAAACTCATGCGTGCTAAGTACAAACAACCAACTAGCCAGATATTCAGCTCAATCAGTCGAAGTTGATAGTGATTATCATGGTACACTTCTACATTCATTTTATGTAATTACTGGTGACAACACCAACACTGCTTTTTAAATCTGTTCCATGCCTTGTCTAGATACGGCTTTGTACAGTAAAGCAACTTTCCGGGAAAACAAAAAAGTAAACTAGAAATTAACTTCACATGTAAGTTTACAGCCCCATTTGTTGAACTCCACTCTTCCACTGCACCCTCAATGTCGCTTAAAAGGTATGCCTAATAATGTTTGCAATGTTTGTCATTTATTGTTGAGTTTCACACACAAAAAGCTGTACTGAATCAAAGATGCCACCTACGCTGTATGGTAATAAAGAATACTGAATGTCTTCTGTCTTTCTGATGTTTTGTAGAGTTGTGCAGGTAGCTTTTCCTACCTTTCATAAACTTAAATGCATTCTCCTAAACATTTCAGCGTCATTCAGGTTACTTTCTCTTCCTGTCTCAGAGGAGCGGGTCTGAGAATATAAGGCATCCCATAATATTCCTCAGCAAGGGAAATGCCACACCCGTTTACGGTAACCTGCGTTAGCCACAAACACATTAGCGCTGGTGCTTTAGCCTCATCTCACATTCAGAGCTTTCATACAGATGATGGAAGAGCAGGAGATAAAAACTCTCTCTCTCTCTCTCTCTCTCTCTCTCTCTCTGTATCTCTCTCTCTCTCGCTGCTATAATGTAAAGGTTTGAACTTTGCATTTCTGAAGCATCGTTAATGATTCTTTTAATAGATCTGAATGGGGAAGATGGCTTAAAGGGAAAGTTCATTCAGGGATTCTGTTTTTTGTATGTGGTTGCTCTCTCTCTCTCCCACTCTGTATCTCTCTCTCTTTTTCTCTCATCCTCTGTAAAACAGGAAGGCTCCTGCAGTTAACTATACTTTTTGTTTTCTTATAAATTCCTCTAACGCTGTTTCATCAAGGCTAAAGACAAAATCAAATGTGCCTAATCAAATTATTATTTTTTATTCTTTTTTGTATTATTGTGACTCACCAGCTGTGAGGATACTGGCCCGTTTCACATAATCATTACCACTTTGATTTTACATGAGGCATTTGCCAAAACATAACACCTAAATCTGAGCAGCCTGAGCTGTTTGTAAAGTTCAGGTGTGCTAAGAGCTAAATAAGCATCTTTTTAGCGCAGTGGAGCTGAATGTGGGTTTACATCAGGCTGCTGGGGAGAGAAGTGTGTGTGTAAGTGTGTGTGATGTGTTTTAAATGGGGCCGGTCCAGATCCGTCTAGAGCAAAAACCAACAAAACACGAGAGCATAACAAAACACAGCACTGCACTTCATTACAGCTAATGCCAGTGTACACATTCTGATAACCCCTGTGCTGGTGAGACAGAGACTGAGTGAGAGAGAGAGACAGAGACAGAGAGAGAGAGAGAGGGAGAGAACTGTACATATATACAACAGTTATTTTACCCTCTTGTAAAAGTTTGTAAAAGCTGTTAACTCTTTTAACCCAGTGTTTGTTCAAATACCTAAAATGTTTGAGTATCGATGACATCACAACCCTGACATCACAACAACGCGATACAATCTGTGGCCATTAGCTTCATTCCCAGAGAGAGAGAGAAAGATGTGGTGTTTCTTCAAAGCTGAAGGATGGTGACCTGAATGTGACACTGACAGGATCAATGGCAGTACTGCTGTTTAAACCTCAGGCTAATCACACACACACACACACACTCGTAGTGGACATGCCAGGGCTGGCCACAAACTCACACTCCCACATATAAAAACAAACACACCTAGACAGCACTGCACACACTTATTTTTAAACACTGTGTTGCTTTGCTGGATTTTTAAACACTGTCCACTCTATTAGACACTACTACCTTGTCGGTCCATCGGTATGGATATAAAGACAATGGCTCATCTGTTGCTGCTCAGTTTGTGTTAGTCATCCTTTAGTTCTTCATCAGTGGTCACAGGACGCGGCCCACAGGATGCTGTGTCTGATCCACTCATACCAGCACAACAAACAGTAACACACCACAACCACCCAGTATAGATACCTATATCTGCACCTATGTGTACTGTTTATGTATATTTGCACTATATATGTTTATGTAAACTTAAACTGTAAATGTATACACAGATTATGTATATGTGTACATTGTATATGTGTACATTGTACACTGCACTAGGTACAGTGTATATTTATATGAGTATGTAAATGTATGTGTATAACACGCTCTAACGCATAGGTTGTGTGTGTGTGTGTGTGTGTGTGTGTGTGTGTGTGGGTGGGTGCTTGGGTGGGTTGGTGTGATCTAATAAGGGAAATAACTAAAAATACTTCATCTGTGTGTTGCTGTATGAGCACTGGTGCAGATGTCTCCAATGCCCTAGATAGTTCAGTCAGAACCACACTGCTGAGAGAACCGTCGCATTCATCCCACAGTTTTTTTCTAGAATAATTTTCTAGAAAATGATCTTCCTCTTCAACCTGATGTCACAACACTGCAGGTGTGCAGGTTACTTCTTTTTTAGAGTTTATTCTGACTTTCCTGTTTAAAACTGAACAATATATACGAAATAATGAAGAAAGAAATGTAAATCAGTGACAGAAAATGTACAGCATGAACAAACAAAACATAAAGGAAGAAAGAGACAAAGAGAGAATGACAGAGAGAACAAAGGAGAGGAAAGGAGGAAGAGGGAGAGAGAAAGAGACAGAGGAGGAAAAAAGAGAAAAGGAGAGAGAAAGAAAAAGCAGAAAGAAGAGAGAAAGAGAGAGAAGAAAAGAGATATGAAAAAAGAGAGAGAGAGTAAAGAAGAGAGAGACAAAGAGAAAAAGAGACAGGAAAAGTGAGACAAAAGAGAAAGAGAGGGAGAAAAGGAGAGAGAGAGAGAAAGAAAGAGTGGAAAGAAGAGAGACAGACAAATAGAGAAAAAGAGACAGAGTGAAAGAGAGTAAAAAAAAGATTGGCTACAAATTAAAAGTCCAAATTAAAACCTCAGAAGGGAATGGGCAGGAGCATAAAGCAGTTAAATTAGAACAGAAATACAAAGAAGAGAGAAAAGAAAGAACGAGGGTGTGATGATCAAATGAAACTGAAATTACTGTAACAAAGAAAAGAAGCCAGCTGATATTTTTAGAGGTTTCATTAAAGACAATGCTTAAAGATTAAGTTCAGAAATGTCCACACACTGTGCAACCCTCAGGCCAAACATCCTAAAAGCTGGCCCTCAGAATTCTGATCTCTCTCTCTTTCTCCTTCTTTTACTGGTCTCATGTCGGATTGTGACCCGCCACTGCTATGGCAGAGTGGAGAGTGCTCCAAATCCAATATAAGTGGAATTACTCCCCAAATTCCTTCATACAGCGTAACCTGCTAGTAACCCTTTGTCCCAGCTTGAACGTATTTGGAGCCTGAGTGGGGGATTGCAGTGAGGGTCCATGGATTTGGCTCAAAAATACTAATATGAAGCTTGCAGTGTGTGAGTCCTGCCTGTTATAACACCAAAGTGGTGAGAACGGTCACTTTCTCCAGGCCACAGTGGAATCCAAAATCCAAAATCAGACAGAAATAACTCCAAGACTGATACCAGGAACAAAAAATGAAAATGGAAGGTGGTGATTCAACTGAATCAATTTTTGAAGTAATTCCAATTAATGAATTTGATTGGCAGAAAATGCATGGTGTATTGTTTTAATTGTTTTATTGTGTTTAATTGTCCACTGCTGTATAAATACCTTCTCCAATCTAAATTTATGTGTGTATTAAAAACAACACTGATTCAAAATTATCAAATTAAATCACAGTGAAGTAATTTCCTAAAGAATCACAATCACATTCAGGACTACCCTCAACCTAGCAGTGATACCAAGTTGTGTAAAAACCCTAGCATTACCACCAGGCCTGATATTCTCATAGGGAAGACAACACACACTACCATGCTAGTGGACAGTGAGTGGATGTATACAGTAGGGGTTTTTAGGAGTCCAGGGAGTGGAAGTATTCTAATAAAGTGACCAGTGAGTGGAAGTTCAAGGTAGGGGGTTCTAATGAAGTGACCAGTGAGTGGAAGTTCAAGGTAGGGGGTTCTAATGAAGTGGCCAGTGAGTGGAAGTTCAAGGTAGAGGTTCAAATGAAGTGGCCAGTGAGTAAACGTTCAAGGTAGGAGTTTCTAATAAAGTGGCCACTGAGTGGAAGTGTAAGGTAGGGGGTTCTAATACAGTGGCCAGTGAGTGGAAGTCTAAGATAGGCGTTTCTAAAAAAAGTGGGTAGTGAGTGGAAGTGTAAGGTAGGGGTTTCTAATAAAGTGGCCACTGAGTGGAAGTGTAAGGAAGGGGTTTCTAATAAAGTGGCCACTGCGTGGAAGTGTATGCACTGAGAACATAGTGGGAGTATAAAACCCAGTAGGCTGTCTTAGAGTGTGAAACACTGATGATAGGGGCAAGATTAAGGCGATGCTAAGTGATGAGGTAGCTGGGTATGGTAGGGTGGCTGCAGCTGGCTGAGTGTGTGTGTGTGTGTGTGTGTGTGTGTGTGTGTGTGTGTGGAGGTTTGGGGGGGAGTGCGGAATCACCTTGATTCAGTGCACTGGGCCTTTGATGTGTCTAAAGCTGGCTGGTTTGGCCCTGAGCGGAGCACATGCCTTAAAACAAAAATCCAGCTTGACGTCCTCAAATAATAACCATATGAATGCAAGAATTCCATCTAGAGAAACAGTGCGGGCCATGGATGACGCATTAGCCAGCGATAACACAAACCAGGTTAGAGCAGGGCGGGAGGTAGAGGAGGTGATGGAGGTAGAGGGATGGAGGGATGGGACGGAGGAGGAGGAGAAGAGAAAGATGTGTGATGAAGGAGGGTTTTGGTAGAGGATCAAATCCAAGAAATTTCTGTGCTGAGTTTGACTACCTAAAATGGAAGTTTCTCCAGAGAGCATTGAGAGAGGGTGACCTTCAGGTTAGATGGAGGAGTCATGTTCAGAGATTTCAGAAGGTTGGATTAATTTGGGGTTAAAACACAACCTTTTATAAAACCACTGCTATCTATAGCACCTTTGGAAATGCTTATCAAATGTTCTGGTATCTGACAAGATGAGAGCGTGTTATAACTTGCCTATGTATCATCACTATCCAAAGTGTATACCATTTATAATAAACTGTTACATTACAACATCTTTTTCTTTTCCTTTTTTTCTTGACTAGAGCCCTTTTGACCATATGCTGACAAATGCTAAGGCAACCTTTGTAATCTGCCCTATAGTATGTACTTTCAGATTTGCTGTTTATTATTAGTTGTTTCTGAATTTGCTATGGCATTTCTGAATTTGCTGTTGTGCTCCTGAGTTAGCTGTTGCCTCTCTAAATTAGCTTTTGCGCACATGAATTAGTGGTTAAATTTCTGAAAATACTGTTGCATTTCTCAATTTAATGTTGCATTTTCCACTTTGTAGTTTCACTCCTAAATTTGCTGTTGTGTCTTTACATTTGCTGTTGCATTTGCAAATTCAGTTTTATTTCCTAATTTGATATGGTGTTTTTGAATTTATGATTGGATTTGATGTTGCGCTTCCAAATATGCTGTTGCATTTCTGAATTCTTAGCATTCCCAAAGTTGCAGTAGCATTTCTGAATTTTTTGGTGGTATTTGTCTTTTGGGTGTTCTTTGTTTTGCCTCTGTAGGAAAAGGCTATCTGTGTTCCAGCTGCTCTCAGTTTGAACTTTTTCTGTCTTGTATTAAATCTGTGCATAATAATACTCAGTGCTACTGGTTTTGGTTTTGGTGTGTGTAACTTTCCTGCTTTATGACTGTAAGGCAGCTTTGTGGTGGTTTGCTTTTCCTCCTCCTCCTTCTCCTCCTCCTCCCTTAATCAAATCATGTCTTTTTGGCCAGAGGACATCCTTCGTTAACCGAATAATCGCCACGGGTTCTGCCCCCTACAAATTCCTTCGCGCAAGGCGAGATGAGCCTGGGCGCACTGCGGCCAGATGGCAGCTTTATTTGAATAAAATGGGCCCATTGTGCAGAAGCCCCGAACTGTCCCTGAGGGAACGGGAGGGGCGAGGGAGAGAGAGGGAGAGAGAAAGAGAGAGAGAGAGAGAAGGAAAGCACAAGTGAGAGAGAGGGAGAGAGAAAGAGAAGGAAAGCACAAGTGAGACAGAGAGAGAGAGAGAGAGACAGAGAGATGTGGAGAAAGCACATGAAGGAGAAGGAGGGGGTTTAGCTTAGCGGTTCCATCTGGCTCTACTGGAACCTTTGTTGGAGTCAGAGAAACCGCAAAAAAGAACAATGTTCTACAAGGACAAGAACATTAGTGCAAATGACAGACAGAGAGGGGGAGAAAAGAGAATGATGGTGTTTAGCTTAGGATCAGAGGTGGGTGAAACTCACTTCCATGGGCTCAATTAAAATGTTGAAGGATTTACAGTTCTGTGCACCTTTATTTCTATTCAGGTTTATGAGTGAGGAAAAAAATCTACTTTTACCTTATTTCTATCTAATTCATTAAATTCCCAATTTCTGTTTTTGTGTTTCATTTCATTCTGATGTTGGTTTAGCTCCTGGACTGCTTTAGCGCTGCTCATTCTGGAGCATTAGTATTTTATGTTAGGCCAAAAAGATTGACAAAGAAAAAAATAGCATCTAACAAACTTCACGTCTTATGCTAAAAGATGCTGGATGGACTCATTTCCTTTCTTAGTCTTATGGTGGTACGTTTTTTTTTTTGTTGTTCTTTGAATACACCATTGCAATTTATTAATATGACAAAGTATTGATCTTGAAATGTACAACCTCTTTTAGACCTACTAGAGGAGAATGGGACACCACCTAGTGTCGGGTATAATAAAACATGGACCTTTCGTGCAGATTCAAGAATGCTTTTGGTCATCTTCTCATGTTCCCACACCAACATCACCAGCCAATTTTCACCACAATTCGACTGATATTACTCTAGATTTATCCTGAAGTGTTTCCTAATTACAGTGAAAATCATAGAATTCACTCCAATATCATTTAAATCACCTGTTTGGAGGTGGATATATAACTATTGATATGGAAAGCTTGTCTGCTTCAACCAAGAAGAATTCTATTGAATTAACAAACTTTATTGAGGAATCACAATAAGAAATGCTTGAGTTGATTTGACTTGACTGTGTGCCCCTCAGTCTGTCCCCTTCTGTTAACCTCTAGGGCTAAGTTGTAAAGTTTGGCTGAACTGTTCACAAATGGTGGGAATTGTGTCACAGATTTGTAGGATGTGTGTATAAAAATATGGCAATCTTATAAAATATAAAATTTTGTGT
>CM067478.1:23970487-23997179 GCA_034552555.1 Semaprochilodus insignis | reverse complement strand
ATATATATGTATATATATATATATATTGCAAAAAACAAAATAAGTTAGGTTATGCCCTTACATGCTCTACTGTTTCCCCCGATGTCATTTATGCTATGTTTTTGTTTTTTTGTTTTTTTCCTACTTAAGTCATTATTTCAATGAAGCAACAATACTTATGGGTTTAGTCTACTCTATACCCTCCTCTGCTTCTTAGCGGTTCCATCTGGCCCTGCTGGAACTTTCGTCAGAGTTGGGGAAACCACATCTTGTAAAGAAAAGAAAAAAACGCCAGAGGAAGCACAATGTTCTACAAGGACAAGAACATTACTGCAAATGTCGCTCAACCCAAGCCAGTTCCACATGTGGTGGAGGCTGCAGAGGCCTATCCTTTATTCCTCTCCCCCTTTTCTTTCCCTGAGAGAGAGAAGGAGAGAGAGAGGGAGAGGGCGAGAGAGGCCCAGACTGATAGGAATTCCATCTGTCTGGGAGAGGCCGGTGGAGTGACAGCGGAGAAAAAGCGGCATCTGGTCTCCATTGCTGCGGGCCCGGTGCTCCGGCTTACAGCTCACAGCTGGAGGAGAATGAGGGAGGAGAGAGGAAAAGAGAAGGAGCTGGCAAAAAGGAGAGAAAAAGAAACGAGTGCGAAAAAAGCCAAGAGGGGCAATGCTGGCAACTACGGACTTCGTTCCGTTTTTCACCACTCACTATGCGTTCTAATGGAGGGGGAGGAGCTTAATCAAATGTCCAATACACAGTCGCACATGGATGAGCCTGGATGACAGGTCTAATGTTCGGTACAGTTAAATAGAACAAAACTATTAAACTTACTACACTCATTCACCCTCATGAACTACTGCATGAATATTTGTCATATTAATAACTGAGGTTATTTTATTTGATGGTATCTTGATTTATGATAGACATTTGAAGGTCACATTTACATTTACATTTAGGCATTTAGCTGACGTTCTTATCCAGAGCGACTTACAAGGTTATTCGTATTACAGGTAGGCCAGTGCAGTGTTAGGAGTCTTGCCCAAGGACTCTTATTGGTGTAGCTCAGCATTTGCTACCCAGACTGGGATTCGAACCCCCGTCTCCCACATGGGGTGCTAGCTCCCTGGTGGGTAGCGGTGTTAACCGCTGAGTGGTGTTAACCGGTGTTAACCGCTGAGCCACACCACATGATTTCTAGTTTTTGTGAGACTACCCAATTATTAAATGGCGCATTATATACTGTTATATACTTATTATCCTTCTCTTTGTGTGTATGTGTGTGTGTGTGTATATATTTGTGTACTTGGGTGTTCATTTGTGTGTGTCTGAGTGTGTGAACGTGTATATTTGTGTGTGGCTGTGTGCATTTGTGTGTGTGCATTTATGTGCCATTTGTGAGCATGTACAATTGTGTGTGTTTGAGTGTGTATGTATACATGTGGGTGTTTGTCTGCTTGTGTGCATTTTGTGTGTGTCTGTATTTGCATAGGTATGAGCGTGTGTATGTGTGGCTCAGGTTTATGACATATTGTGGGGACCAAAACCTGTTCATATACTCAAATACATTTTGGGGACCTTTCATTCTTGTTGGGGACCAGAAGCTGGTTGCCATAATGTACATTATTAAAATGTAAGGTCAAGGTAAGGTTAAGGTCAGGGGAAGGATAAGGGGAAGAGCAGGGTTAAGGTTAGTAGGGTAAGGATGAGGATAAGGGGTAGAGTAGGGTTAAGGTTAGTGTAAGGTTTAGGTTAGGGTAAGGATAAGGTTAGGGTTAGGGTAAGGTTAAGTGTAAGGTTAAAACTAGGGTAAGGGTAAGGGTAATGGTAAGGTTAGGGTTAGGGTAGTAGTAGTTCTGGGTACGGTTCGGGTTAAGATTAAGGTTATTGTTGGTGTTAGGGCTTGGCTAGTAGTACTTCTGCACTGTAAAAAAGTGTTTTGATGGTCCAACCTAAAAAAATGACTTCAATTTGTTACGAGCAAATGAATTAGGTTTATTCCACCTAAAAAATGACTTTGAACAAATTATTATTTTAATTAATGTCATTTTTTGAGTTAAATAAAACTTTAGTTGCTTGTAACAAGGTTTGGGAAGGCTCTGGCAAATGAATGGAGGTCTATGTAATGGCCCCAAAATCCACAGAAACAAAAGTATGTGTGTTTGTGTGTGCATTTGTGTGTATGTTTTCCCAGCATTATAGTTAAAGTTAGTGCTACAACAGCCTCTCTGGGCCTCCATACAATCCACTAATGCAGGCTTTTAAAATGAAGTATGAGTGCCCATTAAAAGCCCTTCTTTAACAAACAAAACATGAAAGTATTGTTTTATATTTTATGTGATTCCTTTGGGTCTGGTGTATGTTGGGGCTGCATGATATAAAGAAAAATAGCCATACTGTGATTATATTGCTTATGTACTGGTTAATCTTTCGTTGTAGTTGACAGCTGACCTGCAATATTGTGTTCAGTCGTGTTTCTGCATCTGGTAAAGATATTTGAGAGTTTTCAGACTTATAACACACAATAGGGAATATTGTGCATCCTCATGTAATAGCAGTGTTATAAAGGCCAATTGTGTGCCGGGGATTATCAAACAGTAAATGGCTCTGACACAGCTAAATAAACTATCACACTGTTGTGTATAACTGCAGTTACATTAGAGTGATAATATACACAATGGGGTCCCCACAACTAATGCTTCTGTGTGTGTGTGTGTGTGTGTATATATATTTGCATTGAGCATTATTTTGAAGGGCATTCTTATCAAGCATCTCAGGACGATTAAAGAAAAAGCACTGTTTGTGTTAATGGCTATTGATGTTATTTATTATTCTCTCTGCTCGCAAATCAAAATTCAAAACACTCGATGAGCCGTTGGCCCTTTATGCTATCGACTCGTGTTCTCTATTTAAACAGTCTATTAGATGGATAAATTACATACTTAGTCATGCTTCAGCAATACCTTCACCATCCAGCCCTTTATTTCATAGCAAGCCATCTCCACAAAAATTAATAGCTAACATCATTAATATGAGGAGAAGAACGAAAACAATGGCAGAAGCTAGGACCCACTCTCACCTTTCTTTCTCTTTCTATCACCCTGGTTCTTTATCTTTTCTCCTATCTCCTTCTTTATATTTTTTTCTCATTCTCATCTCTCTCTGCCTCTTCCTTTTACTTTGATCTCTTGGTCTTTCTCTCTTTCTGTTCTCTCTCTACTAACACTTCTCTCACTAACATTTTTGTCCTTTCTCTCTCACACTCTCTTCTTTCTCTTCTCTTTCTCTCTCTTCTTCCTCTACTTCTTTTTCTCTCTCTCTTTGATATGTTCTCTTGTTCTTTCTTTCTCTTATTCTGCTTCTTTCTTTCTCTTTCCTTTCTTTCTCGCTCTCTTTTTCTATTTACTCGCATTGCTGTTTTTCTCCTCTCACACGCATACTTACTTACTCACACAAATACTCTCTCTCTCTCCCTCTCCCTCTTTCTCTCTCTCTCTCTCTCTCTCTCTCTCTCTCTCTGCATGTACAGTGACAGTAGTGAAGATGTAATGTGATCTCTGTGTTTTTAAGGTTTATCAAAGTGCAGTACCACACGGAGCAACGAGAAAAATCTTAAATATTCTCACCAACTGGGCAAAAACCGAACCATATGAGGTTATCCACTCTGGCAAACCCTCTAAATCCTGCACTGTGTTCTTTTTGGAACACACATGCTATGCACAGTAGCTCATCCAGGTGTGTAATAACACCATGTTAAGTGGAGGAAAAATCACCTTTAAACTTCAAATTGTAGAAAGCAGAGTAAGAGTGTGAATGAGAGAGAGAGAGAGAGAGAGAGAGATAGCGGGAGAGAAGAGAGAGTTTGTGTGTGAGAGAGGAGAAGAACAGTGATAGTGAGTAGAGACAGAAAAACAGTGCAAGAGAGAAAGGAATGAGACAGAGAACGAAGGGTGAGAGAGAGAGAGTGAGACAGGAGAGAGAAATAAAGAGAAAGACAAAGAAATAAAGAGTAAGGACAAAAGAGTGATGTACGTAGAATAAAGAAAAGAAAAAGAGAAAGGCCAAGCAAAGCAAAACAAAGGCAGAGGGAGAGAGTGATGAGAACAAAAGCAAAATAACAAAATCATCAAAGTGAATATAATGTCTCTTCAGGTTGTAAAGATGAGACAGAGTTATATATACGTGTGTGTGTGTGTGTGTGTGTGTGTGTGTGTGTGTGTGACAGCAGACTGGGATGATTACTTGAATAAAGCAGCTCTGCCGTATTAGTGGTGACAGGTGTGCTACCTGAGAGACAGGTGAGAAAAGAGAGAAAGAGATGAAAGAAGGAATAGAGAGAAGGGAGAGAGAATAAGAGAAAGACGAAGAAAGGGAGAGATTGGAAGTGTTAAAGTGAGAGAGAGAGAAGAGAAAAGGCGAACAGAGAGAGAAAGGAGACAGAGAGAGAGAGAGAGAGAGCGAGTGAGAAAGTGAGAGGTTTGCAGGTTCCACAGAAGCTGTTTCCACAATACAAGGCCCCAAAAACCACACACACACACACACACAGCGGCCGGCTCGTCCATACTGTTCCACTTAGGCACGGACTAGGCCCTGACACACACACACACATACACACACACGGTTAAACCGCGAGCACATGTTCTGCTGCTCTTCACTAATTCATTCAGGAACACTCTGGTTTGGTCGTGAGGCCGTGAGCGCTGTAGCTTTGATTAACAAACGTGTCTGATTCCAATTACAGCTCAGCCGCGGTTTCTAACTCTGCTAGCGTTACATTTTTCTCCTCTACCACTTCTTCCTCCCTTTCGCATTTTCTGGCCTTTATACAGGTGTAAGGACAATTGCTTGCTGAACCTTCTGAGGCGTGTGTAAAGAAGTAAAAAAATACAAATAAAATACAATTAAGCAAAGATAAATACAGAAATTATTCACTGTGCAACATCATTCCTGCATATCATGATTATGCTTTATGCGTTTGTGTGTGCATCTGAATCGAATTGTGCTGAAAATTGAGTTGGTGTCAGAGAGATAGACAGCTACACAAATACAGAGCTCTGTCTGTGCATGTGTCTGTGTGTGTGAGAGTGAAAGTTGTGATTTAATGATTCACTGAATCCTTTCCTAGAGAACTGGAATCACACTGATTCACTGTCAGAGATATACACATGTGTAGACAAATACTAGGCTGTGTGTGTGTCCTACCTGCAGTATGTATCCCCTGACATAGTCTCGGAGCGTCCAGCCCAGGCCATGGAGGATATGTAGAACCTCATCCTGTTTAAGGACGCTGAAGAGTCGGTCCAGGAGGATCTTGAGTCTGACAGGGACGGCCTGTGTACCATACAGCATCAGACTGCTGATATCAAACACCACGTTGCACTGCACGATCTCCACTTGTGTCGGGTGGTACAGGTGCTGAGTACTCAACTTATCCAGGGCTGGAAAACACACACAGACACACACACAGGGTCAGCCTTATACAATAGTGATAACATTACTTCCAACAGACTACACATTTAAAGCAAGACAGCATTCCCAAAAATGGTGCATGTTTATATTCATCTAAGCTGTTATTGGATTAGTGCAGTTCTGAGACCTACTCTTAAAACCATTCATCTAAAAATCAGCTTTTCTCTACACTGAAAAAAACGTATATTGATGTATTATATATTGTGTATTACGACAACTCAATACATTATAATCATTATATATATATATATATATATATATATATATATATATATTACAATTCAAAGCATAATTTTTTACTGTACAGTTATAACCAAAACTCAAAAATACCTGCATTTATGAAGTTTTATATGTTGATCCTTATCCCCCTCTTAAAGGACAAAACAGAAGAGTTGACAGAATGTTTTGCTAATAGCTGTATTTATGTTAACATTTGTACAAATGGCCGTTTTATAAGGCTAGATTTTCTTTTTTCAAAATATGCTAATGTATGCATTTATAAGTGCATAACATCTTATCTGCAAACTTTCAATACAGAAAACACTTGTAAGAATGGGAGAAGACAGCTGGGAAAGCTTCAGTGTGATGTTTCTATCCTGTTCACCTGTCTCAAATATTATTATCAACGAGTTTTCAATTAATTATCAATGTGCCAACACAGAAATGTATTCAACAAACAAAATCTGTTAAATCCAGGTGCAAGAATCTGCTGATAATTATTGTTCTGAAATGTTTATATCAGGCAGCAAAGCAGAGGGCGAAACAGTGAGTCGCTATGAAATTTATTATTTATTGAAATTAAATTGAGAGCTGTGCGAGCTGCTGTGTGTTTGGAAACTCCTGTACTGCCTGAATGTGTGTGTGATCAGACCCACATGTGCAGGAGAATAAAGTGTAAATCAGAGTGTTTGAGCTGCAGCATTACAATGATCCACTCAGATGTGCAGGCTTCCATGGTGTGTGTATATATATATATATATAGAATATAAATATATATATATATAGAATATAAAGCATTGAATTGTATCATCGCTTTTTGTTTGTTTTCTTCTATTTAAAAATACTTTATTACAAGTAGACCAATAGACATTTTTCTATGTGTATAACAGCTTTGACCTTTGCAATATTGATATTACTGAAGCATGCAAATGAGCCCTTTAACCAATCACAGTGTCTCATAGTGCTGTGAGAATCCTGACCAATCACAGCATTAATCAAAGTATTAATGTATCCCAACGAAAGAGTGATGCAACCAGTTCAATTCAATTTAACCATGAATGACCATGATTTTTAATACACATATAGGCATATAACAAAGGCAAAAAACACAGTCAAATGTAAACGTAAAATGTAAGCCCTCCGGTTGAATGACATGTTTTGTTGATGTTAAAATAAA
The DNA here is from genome assembly GCA_034552555.1 of Semaprochilodus insignis. NCBI lineage: Eukaryota > Metazoa > Chordata > Actinopteri > Characiformes > Prochilodontidae > Semaprochilodus > Semaprochilodus insignis. The sequence continues at coordinate 23,990,338 of CM067478.1, read as the reverse complement.
TGAGCACATCCTCTACAGAAAACACAATTAAAGATGGCATTTGTCTGCACATTTTAGAGAACAGTTTCTTTATATTTGCCAAGTTTAACATATAAAGAAACATCAAATATGAAATGTGCCACAAACTTTTCTTTTTGTTTCTTCCCCTCAATATGTTAAATTCAGTAATTTGAAACGTGCAGAAGTGTGTTCTCTACAGACCTTATTTTCTCTCCTGATCGCTTACTCTCTCCTTTCTCTATTTCTTTCTCTCTTTTTTCTCTAATATAATTTTCTCTTTTATTGCACCCTCTCTTTCTTTCTCTCTCTTGCTCCCTTTCTCCATCTTTGTCTCTTTCTCCCTTTTTTCTCTCTCACGGTTCACCTAACAGATCCCCCTCCCCTCCCACTTTTTTCCGTCTGTGTGACACCTGGTTTTGTCTGTGTTTTTTACGCTGACGAAGTTTTTGCCCGACAACAGCCTCGGCCAGACACGAACACAATAAAAAATGAAGAAGTGCTGTCAGAGGCGCTGCCAATAGCGGAGGAATGAAAGAGTCGACAGAAGAGGGGAGGAGAGGAGATTAAGGGAGAGGAGAGAGGGGAAAAGAGGAGTGTAAGAGAGAAAAAGTGACAGTTAACTCAGATTACATCTCTGAAAGCGCCCTCTTTTAGACTACAGATAGGGCTGGGTGATTACAACACAACACACTTCTATGACCATGTGATGAGTACCAGTACTTCTAGAAGCCTGTATAGTAACTGCATAAACACATAGTGATAAATCATTACTGTCGTACTGAAACCTTTAATCAAAAGGTTTTCATAACCCAAACTACTAATGTATATATTTGCAGAATTTATAATGACATACTGTGCACAATGTCCAGTCAAACAGCTATTAAATGTAAATGTAAAATTCTGTTTCTGGAGGTATTTCTGAAAAGATTAAATATACAATAAATGGAATACAAAAATGATTAAAAGATGTCCACAAATTGAGACTACTAACAACCCAAACTGATAAGCAGCATCTTAAATCTTAGAGATATGAGAAAATCAAGCTCCACTCCTGCTTCAGATCTGAAAAAATCCAGAAGTGTTAGCGTCTATCACTTTGTCAATCCCACTGTGAGAAGACCACGAAATGCTATGGGTCTGAAATAATGCATAGTTGTCAAGAAGCCCTTAGGGAGAAAAGAAAATACAGAAAACAAAAAGAACAACATGCACTGTAAAAAGGGCAACCTAAAAAACTACTTCTGAATAAGCTGAAACTGAATAAGTTTTACTCAACTCAAAAAAATACTTTGATTGAAATAATCGTTTGCTCAATGTCCTTTTTTATAGGTTGAATAAACCTAATTCATTTGCTTGTAACAAATTAGAATACTTTTTTTTTTTACCAATGAAACAGTTTTTAAACTTGCTTGTGCTCTCGAAACGATGGACTTGCCACCCAGCTCGGATCCTAACAAAAACTAAAAAGAGAGCTCATATCACTCCTGTTCTGAAAGAGCTGCACTGGTTACCTGTATTTATTAGAATAAACTTTAAAGTTCTGCTGCTGGTCTATAAGGCTCTAAATAATCTTCTTACATCACAGAATGTCTCTCTGTTTATGTTCCAGCTCATAATCTTAGATCTACAGATGCTGGCCTTCTGCAAATACCTTCTGTAAAATACAGGAAACGTGGAGAGACCTCTTTCAGTCATTATGCTTCTGAACTGTGGAACTCAATTCCAGCTTCTATTAGATAGTCGAGCTCAATGCTCGTGTTTAAGAAACATTTAAAAACATATCTCTTTAACGCAGCATTTAGTTAAAACTACATTAACATGGCATTTAAGTGTATGTGTATATGTGTTTATATGTGAATGTGTGTGTGTGTGTGTGTGTGTGTGTGTGTGTGTGTGTATGTATGTATATGTATTTGTGTGTGTTTATGTGTATTTATATGTGTATGTGTATATATACATATATGTATATGTATGTGTGTGTGTGTGTGTGTGTGTGTGTGTATGCAGTAGCAGTAGTATTCCTTCCCATTACTGATGTCAACTGTCTGTAAAGCACTTCGAGCTGCCAACGGTATGAAAGGTGCTCTATAAATAAACATTTATAATTTATTATTATTATTATTAAATGCGTCTGGGAGTACTTCGACTGTAAAAGGCATACAATGCAGCTAACGTCTAAGACTGAACTTTGGAGATGTGGAAACAATCTCAGCAGATTTCTCTGAAAAGCTTAATGCTTGTCATCTTAAAAAGAGCAGCAGGTGTAAAAAAGGCAGAGAGTGTGTGATATTATGTGACAAAAATGTGATATTATATTTTTCTTTTCCCTGATGCTAAAAATGAATAACTTGTATTTAATAGCTGTTAAAGAGAGATTCATCTCTGATTTTAACACAGTCCTGTGTACATATATTACATTAGGAGAAACCTCATTACATAACATGGAACATTCCAACACACATATACACACAGTCTTACCGTGAGCGACCCATCCGTGTTTGCACTGGTCACATGTCCTCAGGTGGATCTTGCCTGGCTGAAAGCACTCGCAGGTGCAGTTCACCAGAGTGCAGCGAATGGCCTGAAAACACACACAATAATACACTTATTACAGACATTCTGTGATCCATTTACACACATTCACCAGCAACATACTGCCTATACTCTTTCTATTAATAATTTACTAATTTTATACATATACATATAAAATATACCTATACAGTGTAGATTTCAATATTCCTAATTATGTTCTTCTAAACTATGTTATATTATATTTTGGGGTCAACAAGATTAATTAGTTCTGTAGTTCTGTACTTTTTGCTGTTTGTTTTCTGTTTTGTCCATCACTTGAAAATGAGACACTCTGGATATTATTTTTATTAGAACTTTGGTGTTGTTATCCTACAGATGTTTCAGTCCTTTTAGAATCATCTTTACAGAAACTGTAAAGTTGTACAAGATTGATATAATAAAACATTTATAACCTCTCCTACTTTCCTCTACTGTACTGCACCTCAGTTTGTGACTGTAAATGTTTTTTTTTTTCTAATTTGCATTACACAAGCACTACATGTAAGCAACGACTGCCCTTAACACCACCATTAGGTGTCCTGCAATGCTGAGACGTATGCATGTTGTGTTAGCAAACATGGTGGCCTGAAGGTGGCCCATACTAAGAGACACTACTTCTGTATGTGTAGCTCAATTAACATTGCCAATATCAGTCTAAATTTATCATAATTTATTGTTCCTGGTAACCTTTATCTTCCTTTCCAATAGCATTGCGATCCGACACTTCTTTCTGGGTGCAACTGTTTTTTTGATGATGAGCGTATGTAAGGTTAATGGAAGAAAAGCGCCTTGCATGTGTCTTTCTCTGCCATTTCATATAATAATTGTCTATACTGTGGCTTTCTGACACATTAGAGGCAAACTCTTCCCACACTGGGCTCCTATCACCCCACCTCTGTAAACATTTCTGGCTCAATGAGTTTCTCAAGACTGGAGCACTTTAAATGTTAAATGCATGGGATCTCAAATCCACACACATACAGCAATGTAAGACACACACACATCATCACCACCAATGTAAACACATTTGCCGAAATGCATTTAAACTGATATTGTTTACTGTGTGAACAACGTCCTTTAGGAAAACATTATCTATTAATGTAAAATGTGAAATAAACAAAGCATAAAGTCCTGATGCTAAAGCCTAGCCTAGCATCTCTTGACAAGCTAGCTCTAGAAGGCCTCTTCCTCTTTTTGACTCATGTCATATTGATGCAGGGCCATTTAGAAGGCAGTTTCCTTACACACACACACACATCTGAAACCCTGCCTGCCTGCCTGCCTGCCTGTCTTTTCCCCACCATTTGAAATTTCCCATTGTTTTGACAAAGCCACCATTACCCCACTGCTGCCGGCTGACCTGGACATGACCCTGAAAGCTTTTAGCGGTGAGGGGGTTAAGTGTCTGAGCTATTGTCTGATAAAACTACTCCTTAACCCTTAGAAGACTAGAGTTATTGTCTTTTTGCTAGGTAGTTGATTTCAATTACATAATTACTTAGGTGTAATTACATAATGGGGCCCAAATAATTAGTTACATAGACAGTGGCATAATTAAAAGAATGGTTGTTCAAAAAAAAAAAAATATATATATATATATATATACAATTTTTACTCAGCCTGATGTAGGGGATTAGCTATGACATGTGTGGCGTTCAGTTTCTTGCAATTTTAGATAATGTTGCTAACACCAGAAGTCAGTAGTGCCCAAATCTTAAACTGTGTTGTTAAACACTATATATTTTTACACTGTAAAAAACACTACTTGATTTAAAAGGGTAAATTACATGACTGATGAAGACTTTTGCATTCACCGAATATCAGTTAACAGAACAATAAGCACTGTGTTACATTCTGGTCACAAGACCACAGGTTACTCATCAAGATGCAATATTTAAATATCAATCTTAATGGCCACCAGCATGTCCAGCTTATCAGAGCATTGCTTGGTTAACAAATGGTAGCAATAAATCACTGATTAATCAGTGTCTTCTCATTAAACATCCAGTTATTTAGGCAAATTCCTGCTGAAAGAAAACATCTGTAGTTGTCATGAATTGGAATTCATATGCAAATTCTCTAATCAAGTTACATATTTGTCAATTTTGAAGTGCGTAAAGTTGGCACAAACTTCTTGTAGCATAATCTTATAGCATAATTTCTATTCACTTGCTGAGTTTAGCATATAAAAAAAACACAGAAAGGAAATACTTTTGTATGGGCCGTATTTTATAATGAAGGAATAGACAGTCTGTGATATGATATTTTCCCACAAAGCACAATTTTTTTTCCTGCTGGCTAATATTGTGATGTAAAACCATTTAAAACGTATATTGATAAAAATGCTAAAAATGACAGAAAGGTCACTTTGCTGATAGACTGATATTTAATACTGTGCTGATCACATATTTTACATTTGACTGAGTGTGTCGTTGATATGTGTGTGTTTGTGGGTGAATTCCTCCTACAGAACTAGGGGTTCAAAGTCCAAATACATTGCCATTGACCCACTTTTCTCCACTTCTAATATTTCGCTCTGAATCAATGAAGGTTTTATGGCCTGTTTGGTTCTTCTAAACCGCAGCAGCAGGCAATAATGCAGTAAATAAAACTATAAACCATGATCTAAAAATAGCTCAGGTGAAATAATGCAGTTCTTCTTTTAACTTAACCTCTGACCATAACTGTACTATTGGTTCCTCTTTCAGTTCCTCTCAGTGGTCTTTCCCCATGGTCTTAGGGAGGTACTACTTACACAGTAGTGACAAATAGCCAAAAACAAAATACATCAAGCATCATTTAGGTCTTTACATTTGAAAGAAACAACCACAAAATGAAGACTGTTATACAGATTATAATCCAAAACCACTGCATTTGAAGCACCACTTGTAATACAACATGACTTCTCACATCTATACTGAACTACTGAACTAAACTCTTATGAAGCTTTGCATCTTTAAATAATATGTGGTAATATACAATAATAACATTGTCATATTTTGGTGATAACAGCAATTTTTAAACCCATTCAAATGTTGAATGGATCCTTTTTCACCTGAAATTAGCACTGGCTTTTGGTGTATATCTGTTCTATATCCAAAAAAGTCTTTGTTGTTATAGTGGTACAAGTTTGACATTGGGGTAGCTGATCAAAATGTAGAAATTGCAACACCAGTTGTTTATTTCACGGTTAAGAGAAACAGCGGCACTAAAACACAATAAAAAAAAACATCAAAGACTCTTAACAAAGCAGGTTTTGCACAGTCTGACAGCCGACAAGATAGTTAACATTGTCTAATAAAGCAATTGGACCAGCTGCCACAGCAATGAGGCCATCTAATAAGTGCCTTATTACACCAGGATAATGTCTCCCTGATAACAAAGCATTAGAGCGCCACCCGCTCCAGCCAGGCTTGATTCTTCAATTTAGCACATGTAAGATAGGTACCATGTAATGTACGATTGACTCCATGTCAAGCTGTTAGGTAATCTCTAATAGACTTGCTTATGGGGTTTCGGATACTATACAACATAATGTTATCCATAAGCATGGACTAAAGCACGTTAGCACCGCTATAAAAACAGCAGTAGCCGTGTGAAAACTTGAAATTGTCTATATTGTTTGTCATATTTGTTGTTCTAATCCTTACTGTAATCCCAAACTCAGCCCTAATGCTGTTAAGAGTTTCAGTGTAGGTTTAAGCCATTAACATATGTATCTGAAATACTACATTTCCTGCATGGTCTATATACAGCTTGAGCTTTGAGCACCAATGAGAAGAGCTTTCTCAAACTGATAAGACCATATGGCTAAAAAGTAAGTTTTAATTACTTTGTCAACAAAACAATAGAAAATCCAAATATAATGGTGAATAAAAGGATGAAAATATAATGTAATTGAAAAAAATTCGATAGGTACTATTAGATGTTCATACAAGGTATAATTAAACAATAAGTAAACAAAAATATTTTAATCAGAGAATCGTTAGTCACCACAGGCAGGGATCAACACACAGGAAAACCAGAAACAAGGATGAAGTGGCCAGAAATGCATGAGAGATATAGACATGACTTTGCATAAGGTGGATCCCAAACTGAGTTAATGAGTCCAAAACTAGTTGCAAGTGTATATGATATTGAATGGGAGCCAGGATTCAGCTGAAGCTGGGGTGAGTTGATCCAGACTGAGCAGGTCCAAGAGGAGTTTCCCCAAAGGTGAAACACCATGACATATGGCTCTTTCTACGGCAGTTATATGCAGGGTGCAGCTCCTGAGGGAGTCAGGGTCAAAAAAATGGGACTGTTATTGTTGCCCATACTGTTTGGACTGGCTTGCTCTGAAGCAGCAGTCCTGGACTGGTCAGCTGAGTGTCCAGTGGAGTGTCCACTGTCTGAGACCGGCTGTTGTTTAACTGAGACTGCACTGCTAATGGATGTTGTTTTTGGCTGCGGACCCTCTCCCAACCCCATTTATATAAACATGTGCAACCGACAGCAGAGAGAGAGTGAGAGAGAGAGAGATAGAGAGAGAGAGAGAGAGAGAGAGAAGTGAGAGTGAAAGAGAGAGATAGAGGGATAAAGAGGGAATGATAATGTGTGGGGTATGACAGAGAAAAAGTGAGAAATAAAAGGAGAGAAAGGAAGGAAGAGCAAGAGAAAGAGCAAAAAGACAGAAAAAGAAAAAGACAGGAGAGAGAGAGAGAGTGACATGAAGGAGCTACAGTGAGTGACAGACAGTATATGTGATGAGAAAGAAAGAAACAGAGAAGGCGAGAACAAGAGACAAGGAAAGTAAGGAAATATAACTGTACCATATTCTACTATAATTAATTTTAATACTGATATGTCATACACTCTGTCTTGACTCAATACCAAACAGATGGAGAAACTCGCTGCCACCAAAACCACTTTTCTACTGCCTGAATCGTCTTGTTGCAATTCCAGCCCTATTCTCTGTATCTTTACATGCCTACTGACAAGCTTGGCACCCCCTTGCTCAATGCAGAGAGAGCTAAAAAATAAAAACTGACCTCTTTAAATCGTCCTGCTCTAGTCTAGCTTGTGAAGGTGGATCAGTCTTACCAACTTGTTGTACCTGACTTTCAGAATGGGACTCTGGCTCAAACTGATATGGCAGAACTGACGGCATGTAAGAATAGACACAGCGGTGTTCTGGCAGAAACACCTTCTTGTTCTTGGCAAATAAAAGATTCTGATTTTGATTCTCTTTCGCCCACAAACTCCCACTGCCGAAACAATCAGGAGGACAAATATTCACAAGCCCTGAAAGGAAGTCAAAGCATCCTCAGCAAAAGTGATTCAAATGAGCTCCCTGGAGTTTGTCACCCACTCTCTCTCTCTCTCCCTCTCTCTCTCACTCTCGCTCTCACACACACACACACACACTCAGAGGCAACATGAGGTTTCTGGCTAACACCAGCAGCATCGTGTCCTGTCTTCCACCCACAAGATGTTATCTCATCCATGGCTTTAGTTGCTGCTGCGCTGTCAATTTCCTGCCAGAAATATGTGGCCAATGTGTTCAGGAAAGTCATAAGACCCGGCCTGGCTTCAACAGAGACGGACCGGGGCCTCCACAACGGCGGCCATATTGGAAACAGGTGACAAATAAAAACCACACATGGCATAAAGACAGCCTTTGTCTGAGGGAAAGGTCCTGGATGAAAAATGCTAACGCTAATGCCCGTGTTTTACCTCCTGAACCTTAATGCTAACACAGCAGGTTTGTTAAAGTTACGGCTAAATGATTTGCTGATGTTGAAGTCAGAACCAGTGGTAGCATTGCCTCATAGTTGCCACCAGGCCCGCACTGTACTGTACATGACCTTACCTGCCTACCAATCCTAAATGACTGTTTTTACCATGGAACAGCAAGAAACAGCCCAACAATGATTACACAACAACAAAACCATAATAATAATTTATAACTGTTTAGGCAAAGAACATAGTTCATTTAATAGATACTTAGATATTTTAAACCTAAAATTTGCTGTTCAAAGCATTTTCTAACAGAATGTGAAGAAATAACCTTTTTGATGATATGTGAAAGAGGTTGGCATGCTAAGCAGCTAGCCCTGGCCTGTCCTGTCCTGTCTTGTAATACATATGGTATACTCCAACAGGTGATAGTGAGTCACTGTATCGTCAAATCAAATGAGTCCAATATGACAGGACAAAGAAGCAGCACTGCCGTTCTGGTGTTCTCAAACTTATGTCAATTATGTTGAAGGCGTTGCTTCTGGTTAGATCATTTCAGGACAGGTAGCCAATAAAAGAACTTGTAAACACATTAATGGCTGCAGCTCTTGGAGAGGGACTATTATAACCCCCACGGCCACCTACTCTTAGCAATAAGTTATGACTGTATTAAACTATATTATAGTTTGGTATTATCTTAATCATTATTTGTGTGCAATAATTGTGGTTGTCAACTGTTGTTTGTCAGTGAAACAGTGAACAGCAGGGTTTTACTAATTTGGATAGAATTGCTAATGTTCAGAATCACAGCTAATTAACTCGGTAACGTTGGAGTCAGGAATAGCTTTAGCATTTAGACTAGCCTGTGCCAAAGGGCTTTAGTGTATTAGCCCATGTCCCTGTCCCTTCTCTTTGAGACACACACACACTAGCGCTATGCTAACGGGAACCAAATGGAGCATGAGTCCCTGGAGTACAGGGCTGAAGGAGGAAAGCATGTGTTTACTGTGTTCACCCCTGGTATCTCTCTCTCTCTCTCTCTGGTATCTTTCTCTCCTTCCATATTCTTTCTCTCACATTTCTGTCCCTTTTTCTCCTCTCTCTGTGTCGTGTGCTCTCTTTCGCTCCTTATTCCCATGTATTTTTGATCAGACCTCCTCAGGATTGAGGTGGGTGAGGCTGCACACCTTGCATGCTGAGCTGTCTTCACTGACACTGAGAAAATACATGCACACTCTTCTTTCTCTCTCTTTTAATCTGAGGGACTGTACCTCTTTACTCAGTGTGATGTAAAGAAAACACAATCCAGTTGCAACCTCTGTACAAGTTGTTTTTCTTTTTCACACACTCGTACATTTGTTCAGTTTAATAGATGTAATCTAGTGTGAGAAATCACACTATCAAGTCTATATTCTGAGAGCACTTAACAGCTCTTGTCTAAGATGTGTGTGACTATTTAGGTATGAGCTAGTGCAATGCTAATTGCTTGGTGTATAAGATTCTGTTACTTATTAGTCACATTTACATTGCAGCTCCAGAACTTAAGAAGCAATCTTCAGACACCAAACCTATCTTGGGGTGGTAATTGTTGGGGGTGGGGGGTTCAGATGAGTTTCAGATGTTTTTGGCAGGCCGTCCTCATTCCTTGTCCTGCTATACGCTGCGTGCCGCTGTGTTTGGGGTCCAGCTGGGACAGGCCGTGCCCTCGACCCCCAGGAGACAGATCCTGTTCCATTCCTGCTGAAGACCAGCCAGGGCAGGGCATAGCCTGCAAGCCAGCACTGAGTGCTCCCCCAAACCATGGGCCAGCACAACTGATGAGACATGCAACACCATTTCAGCTAACACTAAACAATTGCTGAACACTGGAGCTTTGACTCTTGGTTCCTCTCTGTGGTTCTTCCTCTTGTTCTTAGGGAGTTTCCCTCTTTGAGTCTTGGTAGCTTTTAGTGGTTCCTCTTCATGCTAAAGTAGAAGGGTGGTTCTACTTTAGAGTCTTGGTTCCTGGAAGCGGTTCTTCCTTGTTTTTCCTCCTTCTGCCATACTCTAGTAAAACTACATTTTGAGTACACTGCTTGTCAGAATTATGGGGGCGTGTTACGCCTTCCTTTGAACATGTTCAGATTGGTGTTTGATATTTACTTTAACTTTTTCAATGAAGTTAGAATAAAGACCTGCAAAGCTTTTGTTAGCATTAACAGCTATTTGCTAATCTTCTATTTTTCACATGTTCACATTTAGCTTCATGTTCACATTTAGTCTCATGTTTCTCAAAGGCACTGAGAATTGTAAAATAAGGAGCAAAAATCCCACACTAAAACATTTGTTTTTACATTATAGACATATTTAGATTAGACAGACTTGTACTCATCATGCTATTGCCCAATTTCTCCCTTTCTCACTGTGTGTCATTTACAGTTAAGAGGAGCACCTGGCAGTGAGCATGTCCTTAAAACACGTCTGAGAAAGAAATGCACTCACTTTTCCCTTGTCCCTCCCTCTACAAAAAAGCCACTCATGTCCCAGCCATGCTGTTTATTTACAGAGTGGAGGGATGGGACTCAGCTGTACTGATCCACATCACCCACATGCCTGTTTAGGTTTAGAAAAGACTTGTGGTTTTGATATTAAGCTATTCTTTATTTGTTCTTTAGGTACTACAATGTCCTGCACGTACTTCTCCACAATTAATGTATTTTTAAAAATATGTTTTGGGCCTGAACCTCATCTCAAAGTTATCATAAGACAATGTATCAGGCATTAGGCAGCATATCCATAACCATCTCAAGTAATAACTTACTGTGAGGGAACTTTTAGAGACAATAAATTCTTCAGACATCTGGTTCCACCATTGTGAAAAATCCTTACTGACATTCTCTAGAATGGAGTATTTTACACCAGACCACTCTTAGTGATGTTCCCTGCATCTTAATGATTGAATTACTCAGAAGTCAGCAGTAAAAAAAAATTACCTGGCAAAAAAAGGCAATTCACTTGAACATAGGAACGTGAAAAAGAATTTGTTTCTGGTAACAGTTAGTTAACCCTGCAAATTCACAAAGCTCAAAGCCAATAGCCAATGGAAAACAATAAAAGGGCGGAATGGGATACCTTCCTTCTGAAAAAAAAAAAAAAACATTGCTCTACTCTGCTGAAGAAAATGGTGCTTAAAGTCTTAAATATCTATGCTTCTACCTACAAATATAATGTGGTATAGAGTGAAAGATTAGAATCTGCATTTTCCACATAACTCTCTATGGGTGAAAAATTATTTAATGATACATGTGAGGAGACGTTTTGGGGTGTGTACGCTGTGGGGGGAGCTAGCAGGGTTAATTAGCAGCGGTGGCGCAGAGCTTCCATGTTTAACATGGCCGACACGTAGGGCCACATATGTCCGTGCTGTGTGTCATAGAGAGGAGAGGGGGGCTGCAGAGGTTTTGTTGCTGGACTTTGACGAAAAGCTGGACGTGAGTGTACTGTGTGAGTGTCTTTTTTTTTTTTTTTTGCCCAAGCCGGTGAGGACCCTGAGGACTCTACTCAAAGCATCTGCCGACAAAGATCAAACCCTGCCCAGTGACAGGCTCGCGAACTGGCCAGAGACTTAAGCTCTGTTCAAAGTGCTGGGGGGGGAAAGAAAGGGGGTGGAGGGCACTGCCTGAGGAGATAGAGGGAGGAATAGAGGAGAGGAGAAGAGAAGAGAGGAGAAGAGACTGCCTGTGACTGATCTACTCCCTCTCTTCTCCCTCTCTCTCTGCCGTCACCTGCTGATTTTGTCCAGGTGTTTTATAGCTATCTGGAGGCACGGAGCCTTCAGACAAAGAGCAGCTTCTGCCAAGCCTTTTGTCTGGGGCGGCAAATTCCTCGGCCAGATGGTGGACAGGCACTCTCCGGACAGCGCCAGCTCTGCATAACTCTCACCTAGGGCCCCGGAGAGCCATGTCGAGAGTGTGCGTGTGTGAGTGCCATAGGGAACACGGAGGTCAATGCTAAAGCGTGTATCCTAATTGACAATGAGAGAAACATAATAGCCTGTTCTGCTTGGTTAAAAAAAAAAAAAACTGCTTTCATAAGAACTGAGTCTGCACATCCACATGGTGTATCACATGGTGTATGATAATAATAGCAATAAAATAAAATGAATAATAATATAACATTTTATGTCATGATTATTTTTTAACATCAATAATTATTGATATACTTGTCATGATGAACACCCTATAGACTCCTATTCAACAACATCCAATAGCATAATTCAGCGTTATTTTTATTCAGCTTTAAGTATTTCACACTGATAACAGCAATAACAGCAATAGCTATCAAAATCATACACCTGCAATTATCATTTCAAATTAAACAGGAAGTGAGTGTACACTGAATTAGCCACTCACTGCACTCCTCCTTACATTGTAATTGTATACCTACGTTTATAAATCTTGTACAAATTCCAAATAATATTAATGTAAAGGCTTAGATAAATTGTTTGATATTCCCTCAGAGAAAATTCCACCAATTAGCAGCCACCCACGCAGACCCTTCTAATCCCCCCTCACTCAGGCCGTTTTGGATGTGCTGAATGGGCAGGAAGCGCGCTGGTGAAACGTATCTGTACACTGTAAGGCCGTAGAACTAATTTTCCTGCAAATACCAGGAACCTGACTCTTGTTCAAGTTCCACTAACAGCCGATCGCTTATAAAGCTTAAATTACCCAAAGACTGAAACCAGACCAGACTCCTATTCCCTACCTCTCTCTCTCTTTCTCTCTCTCTGTGTCTCGCTCTTAACTCTTTCCTCCCATTAGGGAGAAGCTGCACAGTCCAAGCACAAGTCCAAGTCATCTGTCACCAGCTAAAAGCCTGTACTTCTGCACGCTAGTCTCATAGCCTCTTAGCTAGCTCATTTCATATGTCTGCTTAACAGAGTTTCTGAAGAACGGCTGAGTTTTAGACATACAGAACATTACGTAGCCTTTTCTGAAGCCATATCATAGTCCATGACTTTCTAAAGATGAAACCTTCAGAAAGTCAAACCTTAGCAGTAGAGGATGCTAACATTCAAACTAGTACAGTGCTATTCAGCATTAAATACATTGAGAACGTTCAGATGGTTGAAATGATGGCAGATGGTTCTCATTTTTAGAAGAATTCAGTTTTATTACTGTTGTCTAAAGATATAGTGAAGATATATACAAAATGTTTTTCATTACTTCTGCTTTCATTTGTTAGCCACAAGATCAACTGCATCGCCGTTCAGGTTTCAAGACATTATGTGTTAAAATGTAAAATAGTAGTTAATGAATAACAAGACATAAGATTAATAACGGTAAAATAAGCCTACAATATGCTGTAAGCAACATTCCCACTACTCCATCAATGAAAAAACAAAAACACATTATCCTAATCACTCAATCTTCTGATGAGTGTCCGCATAACAGTTATGAAGACTGTTTATTTGAAAAGAGGAACTCCAGAAATATATCATATATTAAACATCTTAAGCGATATCAAATATATCGAAATAAGAAGAAAAGAGAGAGATTATTGTTTTTCAAGGAGGATGTTTGCTTGGGATGGCATCCCCTCACAATCCCCTATATGAGGACCCTTAAATGAGCCCTGGATAAAGTAGTGCTAACACTCCAGCCAGCATAACTGAAGAACTCAAATAAAATGAACAATCTGAATAGTGCTCCAATTGAAATTAGTATTTGGATGGAGTTAATTGTGTATTCAAGGTTAGCATGCATTTGGAATAAAAACAAAACATTTCTTTTTAGAGTCAGTTTTGCCATAGTAAATACATTACTTGCTGTGAGTTTTTTTTACAACTTTATCACTCACAACAGCAAAAGGGAGACTGCATGACAAGGCCTGCAATTAGCAGACATAGGATAAGAGACAAACAAGGGCAAGAAAATCACCAGTGGAAATAGTGGTTTAATGTAATCCTGCTAGTAATCACTTTATTTTCTAATAATTAATTAGAAATGTTGTATTTTTTAATAACATTGTTACATGTGTTCTCCTACTCCTCAACTCACATGACAGCGTTTACACACTCATACAAAAGATCATAGACATGCTACAGGAACACACACACACACACACACACACATACACACACCAGTGCACACTACAGTGACTGTGCGTATGTGAGCAGTGTGTCTCAGTGCTGCAGTTACTCAGCCCTAAAGTATCCTGACCCCTAGCTGACCCCCCCAGGCAGTGACACGACAGGACAGAGGTTATGACGATAGACTGATTGCACCTCCGGGTCTCTGAGAATACCCTCCAATACCATCAACCACCAACACCAACACACACACACTCGGGTAACACTTTCTGCAATGTTACTTTTTCACATTTAATGGCCTGAGGTTGATTTCTAAATGCCGTTATTCTGCTGAATGAGTTACAGTATCAGTCCATGTGTCTAAGTCGGCATATTACATTGTAAAGAAGTGTGTGTATGTTTTAGGTTTGGCAGATTTTAACTGTGGTAAAACCTGACAGGCATGGAATGGGTACAGTGAGGTGGTGTTTAGCAAGCATCCAATATGTCTCCCATTCTGTCTGATGTGTTTTTTGTGTTTTAAAATAGTTTGATAAATGTCTGTTTTGTTTGTTGCAGTTTCCCTTATGTTTTCTACAATGGACAATGTAGGTTGTACTGTACAAATAACACTTAATTGCTTTAGGCTGTAATTGAGAAATAACAGGGTCATCTGCCTTTTTCTCAAAAGTCCCGCCATAACATAGGCTAAAACTGAACACCCAGGAGGGGTGACATAATCACTTAACGTCCAGGACTCCATGCAAGAGACACAGAGAGACATGCTATCACAAAGCTAGGACTGCACTCCATCCAAATCAAGAACTAATGCAATGCATTTAAAGTAAGACTCGACACTTCATTAAAATGTACAGTACCAACAGTACTGACCGGACACCAGACAATACAACTCAAAATCTGACACCTGGCAACCCCAGTGTGTGTGTGTGAGGGGGGGTGCGCGCAAGAAAGAGAGAGAGAGAGAGAGAGAGAGAGAGAGAGAGAGTGTGTGTGTGTGTGTGTGTGTGTGTATGTATTTGTGTGTGTTAAACACAGTCAGAACTTTTGATAACACAACTCAACTGTGAGTTTTGCAGAACACGTTCAGAAACACTTCTACAAGTATGCACATGTGTGTGTGTGTGTGTTTGTGCGCATGTGCGTGTGTTTACCTGAGTCTGCATGGTAATGCTGACAGATCCGGTAATGCGGAAATGTAACAGTTTCCCTCACCAGTTAAAAAATACAGTCCTTAAAAACGTTGTCCTTCATCATTAGGCTACACCGAGCACAGCACGGGAGAGACGGAAAGAAACAGAGAGAGAAGAGGACAGAGAGAGAGAGTCAGTCATCCTGGGCTCATTCTGACTCCTCCATTACCACAGTGACAACTGTGTCCCTCCCACTGCTGTCAGTGTGTGTGTGTGTGTGTATGTGAAAGAAAAGTCCATGTGTTCCCTTTATCAAGCCTGACAAAGTTCAGAGATAGAGAGGATGAAGTGGAGGTGTCACAGGTCACTCTACCAAACACACGACTGCCACACACACACACACACAAAGCACACAAACAGGTAAACTGGCATAATTCCATTTTTGTCCCGGCTGTTACTTTATTACCTTATAAGCTCATTGCAATGTTCTTCTTTTAAGGTCCCAAATGAAATCTAACTGAAATAATTAATATAAACTCACTATGATCAATCAAATCATTATAATATTTGTACCTTAACTTTCCAGTTCCTCACTCTCATAGACTGTACTATTATACATTGAGATAATTATTTAGAGAATTTACCACTTACCACTATTTCACCTTTAGCAGTTTTCTTTTGGTCCATTCATCAAGAAATTTAAATTCAAGGGTAACAGACATTTGCAATGTATCTTAAGATTACAAAAATTACAGAAGATTTGATTGACATCAGCAATATATTTGTGTTTGAGACACTGTATCACCTGGTTCTGTTTACCACCACTATAAAGAAGTCTGAATGAGTAAGCTTCATTTTAATGAACCCTTGTACAGCAAACCACTCTAAATGACTTTGTTTACATCTCAGCAAATGATTTATGCAGACATTTACAAAGACCTGTAGAATTCCCCTTTAAGAACTGGACAA
Organism: Semaprochilodus insignis; assembly: GCA_034552555.1. NCBI lineage: Eukaryota > Metazoa > Chordata > Actinopteri > Characiformes > Prochilodontidae > Semaprochilodus > Semaprochilodus insignis. The sequence continues at coordinate 23,973,877 of CM067478.1, read as the reverse complement.
AGTTTGGGAACACTGGCTGATGTTTTGGGCAAGCATCTAGCACCATGCTAACTGGTGGCATAGTGGCTTCCATTACTTCCCAAAGAAGTTTAACAAAACCAAGTACAAGTAACCATCAGACTTTAACTTAGTCGATCGAGTGATTACATTCGATTATTTACATTTCAAAATATCACATTTTCAGTAAAGCCTGTTATATTCACTGTTTCGTGACATTTACTGTGTTTCTTCAGTTAGAAGTCTGCACTAAGGGGTTAAATGCTAAGGAGAAGCCGACTCTGCACATACAAATGCAAAGGGGAGCGGCAATCATGCAATCGATCCGACAAAATTACCCCCTCCCACCCCCCACTCTGGACCCTACAATGCCCCACTTCATTTGACTAAGACGGGCCGATGCAATTATAAAGCTATCGATGGATGTTTGTATGTCTTCCAGGCGCAGCAGTATTAAGTCATTAGCGCTACAAATTGTGACAGACTTTTTTATTGCCGCACAATCAGGAGAAACAAGCAGTGGCCCAGACTTTAACAAGTCACACACATACATACACACACGTGCACAAGCACGCACACACATGCACACACACGCACACACACACACCAATCTGCATCCCATATTTATAATTTTACCACATCCTAACAATAACATGACCAGAACTGGTGCAAAACACACAGCCAGGGCTAATGAATCACACACTTTACCACAGAGAGAGCGTAAGTACAACCAGCTGTGTGTGCATGTGTGTGTGTGTGTGTGTGTGTGAAAGAAACTCAGAGAGAGAGAGGGAGAGAGATAGACAGTAGAATGTGAAACAGAGAAAGAAGAGAGAGTTACACAGAAAAAAGAGAAAAGAGAAGAAAGAGGAAAGACAGGAAAGAGAAAAAAGACAACACAACAGAATCGAGTGAAGAGAGAGACAGAGAAAAGAGAAAATGGAGAGAGAGAAGAAAAAGAAAAAGAGAAGAAAAAAGAAAAAGGAAAAGAATCAGAAAAGACAGCAGAGACAGAGACAGGTTGAGGACGAAGAGAAAAAGACCACAGAACAGAATAGAGAGAGAGAAGAGAAAGAGACAAAGAGAAGAACAGAAAGACAGAAGAAGAGAGAAAGGGAGAATGAGAGAGAGAGGAGAGAAAGAGAGAGAGTTTTGACAGGGTCACTGCAGTTCCAGAAACTTCTCTCAGATGTGCTGAAGCAAGGGGAAAAACAAAACAAGCTCACACACATCGCCTGGCACACACACACATGCACACACACTGTGGTACATGTACAGTTAAGTGGTGATGGTGGTGTTTTCTTTCCTCACCTACATTCATGTGTGTGGTAAAGTACAGTAAAGAGCCAAGAGTGGATGTTTTACAACTCTCTCTCTCCCTCTCTCTCTGCCTGTCACTCTCTCTCTCTCTCTCTCTCTCTCTCTCTCTCTCTCTCTCTCTCTCTCTGAGTTTCTCTCTCTCTCCCACCCTTTCGTTCTCTCCCTCTCTCTCTTTCTTTCTTTCCATTTCTCTCTCTCTCTCTCTCTCTCTCTCTCTCTCTCTCTCTATTCTGTCCATCTCTCCATGTACACAAAGTGAAGCGTGCATTCAGAAGCATTGCGGCAGGTCCTCATATCCACTTTCTCACAGTGTGTGTGTGTGTGTTGGATTTTCGGCATACCTCAACATGTGTTAGCTCTTTGTAATATTTACTCTGCAGGCCTATATGAACTGGATCCTTTGTGGCTGAACACTCTTTTCTGCAGTTCTGCTGCGGGGCCTCACACACTCATTAAAAAACACACAGAAACCAGAAAACACACACACACAGAGCTAGAAAATAAACAGTAAAACATCCCGATGTGGCTAAATTGGGAATGTTATTCTCACTGTGTTTCCAATAAAAACACTTCATTCAGTCGCAATGCAAAGTATGTGTGTCAATAAGTACACATCTATACATCTAATATATCTAAAGATATCTATAAAAACAATGTACGAACAAAGAGCATGCATCAGCCTGGAGATTTTCAGTTATGTTAATGTACATGTACAAGGTATGTCTGTAGGTAGGTCTGTGTAAGGTTCCGTAATAACTCAGTATGGTTTGAGGCGAGTGTGTGATGATTTAGGCAGGAAGCTCATAAGCTTCCATTACTTGGTAAGCCACATTAGTCTCGTAGCTTTACTGCCAAACCAAAGAAGCACCAAACATGTCTCGCTGTTTAATCAGATTTAATCCAGACCTCATTAAGCTTGTCATTTTTAGATTTGCTGAAAATAATGGTGTTGGATTTGAGACGTTCTCCACGTTTCCTAGTGGAAAACACCATGTAGATAAAACTACTCAATTCACCTGTTCTCTCCAGGCTCCGCCCACAAATGTGTTCTTTGGTAGCTACTGTTGTGAGGTTGGACAAGCTTCACAGAATGTTGATGAAAATCCGATTCAGAATGAGAAATTGTAGCACACATCTCATCACATTCAGAGGGGGTTTTAATTTACCAAATAATTTATTTGGTATGTGTATGAAAGGTCACTGAGTTGTGTGCTACAGTTTATTCTTAGGTTAAAGATTTTTTTTTCTATCTGTGTTCTGTAAAGCTTGTAAACCTCACAGCTGTAGCTATAAAGGGACACATCTGTGGGCAGAGCGTGGATTTAATTTCATTGATTTTAACTGATTTCACACAATGGATTTCAGTTGACACTAATTTCAATTCAGCAGAGAAGGAAAGTGGTCAGATGGCCCCCTGTTGTTTACATTCAGAACATAGGTTAACAATAAAGTGGACACATGGTACAGCATAACATGTTGCATTGCCCTTCATATTCTGTTATATTTGACACTATAGAAATATTTCAAAAGAGTAACTGACAGTAAAATACAGATGTACAATTTTACAAGTATTTGAAATGATATTACTTGGATGACATCACCATTACACATCCACTAGATAGTGGTGCTCACTTCATGCTCACAAATTACACAATGTAACTATCCTAATCTACGAGAATTTTCAACACAACCAGCAGATGGCATAGGTCTGCACATTCCCTCACCATTCACTTAATCATATAGTATACTGTAGGCCTGATCTCATTGGTAAGCAGAGAAAAACAAAAAAAACGATAATGTAGGCCACTGAACACTTTGAGTTGTTCCAACTTTTACTTTTTTAAAGTTACTCATGCATGGCACCACGTACCATATGTCTACCATTGAATAGAACCGGAAATAAGCTAGTAGGTCTGCAAATAATGCGTATAGTGTGAAACCCTCCTTTAAGCATCACAAACTTGTCTCAAATGACACTGGATGACATACTGCTATGAAAACAGATCTATGAAAACAGACTAAAGTTCATTAGCATAGCTGAAAACATTTCTGTCAAGCCCCCCCCCCCCCCCC
>CM067478.1:23942661-23960712 GCA_034552555.1 Semaprochilodus insignis | reverse complement strand
CTCTCTCTCTCTCTCTCTCTCTCTCTCTTTCTCTCTCTCTCTCTCTCACTCTCTTTCTCTCTGAGATGGAGGGCAAGTATCGACTGAAGTATCTGTCACTGACACACACACACACACACACACACACACATACAAAAAGCCCCTCAGTGAGAGTAGTGCAGAGTGTCTCTGAAGCCCCGTCCCCCTCTCCTCCTCTCTGGTCCACGACAGAAAATGCATCAAATAAAACAGCCACTTTAATGAATTGGATATTGAACCATTCATTAAAAAAAATTCAGATTCACTGAAGTCAGCAGAGGACGGGCAGAGACAGGAGTGCAGGATTAGAGCTGTTAAACCCAGCAGGACATTAATAGATCCGCAGAATTTTAACCCTTTACCTGCCCTTTAAAGGCTATTGACTGTACCAGCTATCAGCACTGAAGCAAATGAAAGCAATAACAATGACAGTTGATGAGCCTTGTTGATGAGACATGATGAGACATGTTTAGTTCAGTTTTAGCACAGGAGCTATGTGTCTAGTCTCGCTTACAAGTAATGGAAACTTATACACCGACAATTAGCATGATGCTAACCGCATGGCAAGCTAAAAAGTAAAAATACTACATGAATAAATGGCGAAGGTGTAAATAACACCTGTCATAGTGGTTTGATGTGAAACACTCTGTTATAGAGAAACCTGCACAGTCAGAATTGTTCTGAGTTGTGGCGATAGGAACCAAACGTCCGAAGAGTTTTAAAATACACAGAAAGGTAGTACAGGTAGAAATTGGTATGAATATACAGCCTGATGCCTAAAACATTGCTTTCCTCTAGTTTAAGATCTAGCTCTGCATTATTATTTAGTATGTCTGTGTGAGAGGGGTTTGCTTCTCATAAGACTTTACTTTACTTTAAAAGGGAGTTTGGATGAAATGAAGAAATAAAGCTCACAGTAAACTGTTAATGTAACACATTAATGTAACACAAAAAACTCTCTCTCTCTCTCTCTTTCTCTTTCTCTCTCTCTCTCTTTCTGTTTCTCATTCTCTCTCTTCTCTTTCTTCCTCCCTTGCTTCTCTTTCTCTGTTTCTGGTTCTCTTCTCTCTTTATCTCTCCCTCTCACTCTTTCCCCTCTCTCTCTCTCTCTGTCTCTCTTTCTGTTTCTCATTCTCTCTCTTCTCTTTCTTCCTCCCTTGCTTCTCTTTCTCTGTTTCTGTTCTCTTCTCTCTTTATCTCTCACTCTCACTCTTTCCTCTCTCTCTCTCTCTCTCTCTTAATAGAGTTGCACATACTTTCTGGTGGTAAGAGTTTAAACAAATAAAGTGAGATTTGTGCTGCGTGTTTTTAGACCCTCTACAAATGGCAGAGAGCAGAGACACATGTTTAAAAAAGCTAGCGGGGGCTCCGGAGCGCTTTTAGTGGGAAAAGGATAGATTTACAAGGCATGTGTGCGAAAGTGTGTGTGACTCCCCAGCACGAAAAACACAGGAGCGTTGGCAGGGCTGAAATTACACATCTGCGAAAGGCTAATACCTGTTTTCATTGGCTCTGGATGCAGGTAGTTCTTAAAAAGCCTTAGACCGCCGATTCTTTAACGCTGTGCTGACTCCCAGAGTTTCTGAACATGAAAAAAAAAACCGTGAGGCTTCCTTTCAGGACTCACTCAGGCACACTGCTGGGGCTCGCACTAAATCAGTTTAATCATTTTTCACCACTAATTTTTCCATCACGCTCCCATTATGGATGCGAATGTACACGGCACAAATCATCCCAGTTCAAACGGTACCGGGACTTTAGAGGCCAGCGAGCACTTCCAGCCCAGAGGGATGGTTCTCATTATTATCAGCCCAACCAGCTGCTGGGCTCAAGGCTTCATACACTGCTTTTTTAGCGACCATTCTCAGGCTACAGTAAAAATACTCTATAAAAAAATAAAAGACTGCAAAAATAACTTGATTTTTTATCTTAAAGTCGACCCAGAGATGGGGATTTGTGTCAGTGACTCATACTCCAGTCTTATTCAATTGACTTGCCCTTAACTGACTAAACTCAGACATTTCTGTCGGAGAAGAAACACAAACAAACCTGATTAAATTAGGATCGCCAACCGTAAATGATTCTACCACAGCTCATGCTGGCAGCAGGTTCACTACAGCTTCAAATAACGAGTCTTTATAGAATCTCTGACAGACTGAACTGAACTGAAAAGGTACAACAGCAAACATGGTGTCAAAAGATAAGAAGCAAAATGACTTAAAATAATTGGCTAGCATGTTGTTCGCATAGCAGGAATTCTAATGCAATTGATCATTTAAATGAACTTCTTCTAGCTAATCCAATCTAGCTAATCTAAAACCTCAGAATGATTACTTACTCACTAGCTATTGGGGAAATGGGACAGCTGATTCTTTTAAACATCATTAAATTTGATTAAATTTGGAGCTATATTAAACACATGGTGGATGAAGCTAAGAGCTAGCTAGTTAGCTTACAAGGTCAAGCTTGAACTTGTATGTAGGATTAGTAAACAAATTGTCTCAAAGAAATGAGATACAGTGAACAGTTCCTTAATATAATGAATAAAGAGTCTGTTCCAGCACGTTTTGGGCGGAAGGCAGGAAACACCCAGGACAGTCTGCCAGTCTAGCCCAGGGCAGACACAGACATACACATTCCATTGTAATTTCATGATCACGAATTATTGCAGTTATTTTAAACTTTTAATTATTATTATTTATTTTGAAATGCATAAATGTCTGCAGTATCAGAGCTATGTGAGTGTTTTCTAATTTATAAACACAGACTAACATCCTGCAGATACATTACACTCTGAACAAGATAATCAGTGAGAGTGTGTGCATAGGTATGTGTGGTGTGTATGTGTGTGGTGCGTGTACACACAGCAAGCTCTACACAGGAACTCAAACCACTCAAGGTCCTGAAATTATCAAATGACAGGTTACACAAGAACCACCAACTGGAAATAAGTGGTCTCACTGAGACAGAAAAAAAAATCTCACATGTCCTTTTCCAGAGAAGCAGAAACAGGACACCAGAACCGCAACAGAACCTTTGCGACAGTCCAGAGAACCAAACATTGACACACATCTGTCTGTCTTCCTGTCTGTCTGTCTAACTATGCATCTATTGGACTAATACTGCTGTCATGTTAAAGAAAATGTAACAATTTTTTAATATACACACACATAAATATATATATAGTACAGTATGTGTGTGTGTGTTGTCTTATATGATGTCTATATACTGTAAATTGTCAGAGTGTGTAAATACTAGCGTGTGTGTGTGTGTGTGTGTGTGTGTGTGTGTATGTACTGTATGTGATGGGCGAAAGGTACTGATGTTGTCCTCTACAATCCCATAATCCCCCTTGAGCAGCAGTCCTCATTCAGACACCAGATTCTGGCAACCAGTCAGTGTAACCTGGAGTGCTTTAGAGAGATATTATGCTAAACACACACACACACACACATACATTCTCTTCCAGCGGAATTACATTCAACCTTCTTTCTCTCTTTCACTTTCACACAAACACACAACTATCCAAATTCTCTCTCTCCCTCTCGTTCTCGCTCTCTCTGTCTCCCTCACTCTCTTTTCCTCTCTCTCTCTCTCTCTCTCTCTCTCTCTCTCCCCTCCTCATCTGTTTCCAGTTTCTTGCAGATGCTCAGGTTTTATAGCTGTAGTTTAGTATTTCATGGCAGATTTAGCTGGTGGTTTGGTTCTACAAGGGCTTCACTTCTAATGACGGCACATCTCTTGTAAATTGCGGCGCACCAATAATCTCCTGCTCAAAGCGACTTTTACCCCCCCTGCATATACACACACAAACACGCTGCTCAGAGGTGGCCTTGCCTCCGTCCTTACTCTTGCTAGAAACACCCCCTGTTTCCTGCTCTATAAAAAGTCCAAAAACCCAGAAACCCAGCAAACCCAGAAATCTCCACCATATACAATACTTAGAGATAAAAGATTCCCAAATAATACGATTCTAGGTAAAAATATTAATTGGTTTAAGACTTTCCCATTATGTGGAATTCTTTCAGTTTTAAACTACACATCTGAGGTAAGAACCAAAAGTGATTCTTCAAGACCAAATTTAGTAGTGCACTAAGAGTACAGTGCTGGACATTTGCTCCAACATGTTGCATGAAAAGAACCGATAAGCCAAACATGGTTATGTTTACCGTAATGAGAACCTTCAGATCACAATTCATTATGTAGTTTTTTCTGACAGTGAAGGTTGTTTAGCGATTTTAATCCAGGATGAATATAAAAGTTTGACTGTGGAGTGAAAGGTTTTCTATAATTTTCTGAACCTGGAGGTCCCCTTGTAATGTTAGTCCCATTTCAATCCCACCCTTACGCTAATGGAAAACAAAACCTGCGAATAGTCATGCAGCATGTTGTTACTGTCATTGAGTGTGTCTTGTGACATAACGCTTATGTGAATATCTGAGCTAAGACTAACCTGCAGTGTCTGCAGGAATTAGGGGAAATTGGAACATCGCAAACCAATCAGCCAATCAAATTCCATACATTCCACAGCCTGCTCTGAGGAAACAAAAGCTCAAATAGTGCTTTTGGCTTCCAAACAAACACAAGTAGAGGCAAAACAATATCCTAGTGTTTGATGTCCTGGGGACACCTGCAGCATAAATGGAAGCGTGTAGCATAAATACAAACTTCAGAGGGATGGACATCTAGTAGATAAAAAATAATGAACGGATTGTCCCTTTGTTTTGCTCTTCTTCTACGTTCTTTTCCAAGTTTATCATGACGGTAGGCTGAAATTGGCGAAGGCAATTTGGAGTTCAAGATATTTCCCCCCGTACCTTCTGCCTGTTCCTCTTTTTGAAGAGCTCACCAAATAGCCGAAAGAAAAGAAATAAGTGGATTAAAAATGGAAAGCAAACAGGAAATGGCCCCGTGTGCTTTTAGTAGTTTCGGAGGCAAGCAATTATTGGTGTTTTTGTTGTAAAATGGAAGAAGACCACATGTACTCTTTCCTGCCCTGTGTTCAGCAGTAGGGGCATAATTTACCCCCGCTATTAGCCCCCTGGGGCGATTGGGCACAGCAATCATATATGCTACACACATGCACACACACGCAAACACATACACACACAGGCTTGTTTTTATGTCTTCTAAGGACTTGCAGTCATGCTTTTTTATATATATTATCCATTATATATTATACACTGTATTATATATACTGTGTGGTTCAAAAGTGTGAGACCGCATTGACAATCTGGGTTGTTGTATTCATGTAAACCTAGTAATAAATAATAAATGACACAAACTGAAAGAGAAAAAAAGAAAACTTATTCCAGGTTAAATGCAGAACAAATGCTAAAGATTCTACAGTATCTTAAGGTCATTATTCATAAATTCACAAACTGATGACATATGCCATGTGAAGGTCTTAACTTGTGGAGTTCATGCTAGCCCAGGCACAATCTGTCATATGGGCAAGATGGGGATATACCCAATATTAGGAAACTCTGAAATGCACAGAAATATTCCAGAAATTCTACATTTCACTCAAATTGTTATGCTAATAATGAAAAGTCATTTGTAATGATAACCTTTGTATTAGCTCAGAAAAGAATGCAAAATATTCACTACCTAGTTTCACTAGGGGTCTCAATCTTTTAGATTTTGCTATATGTTAGCACTTACAAGTCATAATAATGTATCCTGAATGTATTATACATGTAAGTACCTATTTGTAATGATAATATGTTTTATGTGCATGTAGATGTAAGCATAACTACATTTAATAAGCATTTTGGTGCTTTCAGTATATGAAAACAAGTACACAAGCACACATGGAGCTCAGAAATCCCAGTGAAATCCTGTGCAAGCTAAAGAGTCATGACAAGTGTCACGCTGAGAGTATTGTTAGTGTGATATGAAAAACTGTCATACGCAACTAAAGTGTGAAATAGATGCTTACACATGTTGTCAGAAAAGGTCACGCACACACAAAGGCAAGCAGACATGCACACACACACAATGGCTGTCAGGTGACAGCATAGGAAAGCCTGAGTGTGTGATTGTGTCTTAACAGCCTCATTTCTTCCTGATGGTTTTAAATGATTTCATCACAATTAATGACACACATCGCGGCTCCCTGTGACACAACGGCAGATGTTCAGGGACCATGGAGAATCCCTCTTTCTCTCTCTATTGCTTTCTCTCCCTCTCTCTCACTCTAGCTAAAGAGGCATTTACTCTCATGACAAAAGAGGCCCTGGTGTTGTCCGTGTCTGAATCTGTAACCCTTAATTCTACAGTTTGACGCGGCTAAATCAGACAAACATCTGTTCGTACTTGGTACAAGCATCAGTTGCTTTCCATTGTGCATATTGATGATCTACTCAGGCATGCATTATATGTCCAAAAGTTTGCAGACACCTCCTAATTCACCATTTCCTCTGAAATCAAGGTTATTAAAAGGGACTTTGTGCCCCTTTGCTGCAGTAACATTCTCTACTCTTCTGGGGGAATGCTAGAACATTGCTGTGAGGATTTGAGTTCATTCATTCAAGATCTAAGTGACATCAAACACTGGATTATTAGTTCCGGATCACAAATGTGTCTTCAACTCATCCCAAATGGAAGGATGGAGCTCCACCACTCCAGAGAAGGCATTTCCAATGGCTAGCCAAAGCTTGGGCATAGAGATCGGGTAACCTTAGGTTCATGTGTCTCTGCTCTTTAGCGTCCAATTGTATTAGCAATGCTTTTCTTTTTTCCTTGTGTGAATTTCAAATGACGTGTCGCCTAGTATGGATTTTTGAGGTTTTGATCTGGGTTTGATTTTATGCAGTAACAGCAAAATGTTGAGTGGCTTACTGTGGTGCCAATTTTCGGACACGGTGCAAGACTTTTATGAACAACAACATGAGCAACACTAGTATGAGACTTATTTTTCAAATATAGGTGTTCCCAAACTTTTGATTTGAACCGTGAAAATGCTATATTTAGTTGTTGTATGTGCTCAAATTAAATGTCCCTATATAAATATCTACAGTATATGGATCCAATCTGAATGGCATCATCTAGCTGAATGCCGTTAAATATGTCAGCCCAATATCTCCGTGGATATTCCTGGCTTCATTCATTTGTTTCTCTCTTAATTGCTAACTTAATTTTCAGACTCCATTGATTTTTTTTGTGTTTCCCTCCCCACACACTCTCTCTCTCCTTCTCTCTTCATTTTCCTAATGAAACACTTCAGAGCAATTCAGAGCCAAGTAAGTAATGGCGCTTTAATTTGAGGGGTGTGTGCAGGAAGCTGATTTTGAAGCTTGTGTCCTTCCTTACATTGTGAGCGCTCGTGTCCTAACGGGGCCAAGAGCGCACCTTTAGATCCTGAAAATACCCCCGCACTCACACCTCATTCAGTGCACACAATAGGAAAATTTCTCTCATTTTATGCTCCGTGCTGTTGAATTAATTTAGCCGCCTGGAGTTATTACTGTCATCTTGCCATGCTATTTGAATGTAACTGCATAATCAAGTTAATTAATCACAGAATAGATTAGATGATAAATTATTATTACATTTGATTTACATTCTATATGGACAGGTATTGGGTACATCTGTTTTGATGTAAAAAAAAGAGATAAAAATGAAAAGATGTGCAGAATGCATACTGAAAAAAAAACCCAAACCCCAAACCCCAGTAATAATACAATATTTCCTCTTTTTCTTAAAAGCACAAATGTGGTATGGACTTTAACGGCGTGGCATTGATATCGATACAGCATCGCAGTCCCCAATAATACTGACACCTAATTGCAGTATCACACATCAATAGTGTGTGATGACCATCAGCAGTAAAAATGCTCATGGCTAGAGCCCTTTACCTGAATGGCTGGGCCAGGCTTCTTTCAGTGATCACTCATCTGCCACTGTAGTCACTTACAGTCTAAGGTAACAATAGTCCAGAGTGTCTAGCCTTTAGCCTTGATTTAGCCTTTAGCTATTGTAGCAGAGCGCTAGCTGGGTAGTGTGTCCACTGTTGCCACCTGGGCTGCACGTCAGTTAGTTAGCTGTATCATCTATGCTTCAACCAAGCTGGAAAACATGCTGAAAGTCACTGCTACTTGCACGGTGAGTGATATTTTCCTAAACTCCCGCAGTCTTACCCTCGGAGATGTAGTGTGAGCGATGCATGCATAACTCAAATGACTTCAGAAATTCGGATATGAAACTATCTTCAGCACTGTTTTTGCCAAGCCTGAGAATCTGCTGGGAGCTTACATGTAAAGTAAGTGAGTTAAGTGTTGGAAAATGATACAGCCTATGGTGTCAATACCTAGCAAAGAGGTGGTTAGAGCCATAAGATATCTTATAATTACTGAATAAATTCATAACAGGTCATAATAAAGAGAGTTGCCTCAGCAGCTTGACTTGTTTCAATTACACTTCATCAAATGGGCGCAGTAATGCATTACAGTGCTGGATTTGGCTCATCAAGGCGCTGGAGATACTGAATGGTCCAATCAACAATATGGTCAAGAGAGCACAGTAAATGAGGAGTTTGATTATTCACCCATTAGCCAGGTGAATACAGAAAGCTTGGAGAGCATAGAGAGCCCTGTATGAAGGTAGAGGAAAGACAGCAGAAAGTGGAGCATCGATCAGAAAGCAGGCTCCGTTCAGGGATTACTCTGTTAAAACAAGCTTTCTTATTGAGAAGATTAGGTCATTAATTTCAGCAGCTTACATATGAAAATATCGACTCTTCCCACGGGCCCCCGCCTTTTCTGTTTCTGACCCACCGCACGCCGAAATAAATCTGGGCCCCATGTAGCACTCGATACACCATGGATTTATTCATTTGAGAAACTGATAAACAAGCAATATATTAAACAATGATGTTATTACTGGAGGAGGCTATCGATTAGTATGGGGAAGAGGAGTGAGAAATAGTCTAGACAAGAACCAGCACAGAGCAAAGGCTTGCTTTTGGCGCAACCCTCTGAGAAAAATCACAACCATACGGGGGACGCGCTGTGCTCCTGCTTCTCTGAGGGTTTCCTGGACAGGAAAAAGGCTTTCGCAACCCGGAGAGTCCCTGGAAAAGAGATGTAAGCCTGCAGCGCATTAATTACCAGGGCGATCAAAGGGACCCTTCCAAATCCGTGACTAAAGCACCCAGACCGGAGTCATTTACAACCGAGACGTGCAGTGACGACAGAGTGGTGACAGAGTGTTACCCGTAATACACTGGCAGTCCAAAAGAATTGCTCAGAAGCACATAATGTCATGAAATGATGTTTAGCAATGTTTATTCCTTCTACGGGCATAAATCTCTGACCTCATGACAATTCAGTTCAACTCCCCTCTCTAGGCTCCGCCCACAAATGAGTACTTTTGTAGCTACTGTGGGTGAAGTTGGATAAGCTTTACAGAATGTTCATAAATATCCTTTTTAAGCTAATGAGAAACTGTAGCATATCTCACTTTACACCTCAATCCCTTTACTTAGAACAGGAGGCTCTTCTTTGGCATCATGCAAAGAACCCTTTTTGGCACCTTTATTCTTAAGAGTGTCATTATAAGAACACAGTCCAGCTCAGAAGAAACTGGAAACTCAGCACTATAAAAGCACGAACTCATTACATTGAATGCCATTTTTACCTTCATTGTACAGAGTGTTTGCAACCTCACAACAGTAAGTACGAAAGAACACATTTGAGGGCGGAGAAATCAATTATGATCAATTACGTTTCTTTAGCAACTGATTTAGTAAGTAATTTTAAATTTAAATTAATTTCATTCAATGCAATTATTTTACCATTTAAAAGCACACACCGAATTTGCAAACGCACTCAGCAATAAAGACAACACATTAAATCTGGTTTTTACTTCTTAGCATTTTAATTTAGGCCTTCAACATAGCGTTACTATGATCTTATGATTATCCAAAATCAATAATACATTTTAAACAGCATTCCTTTCTGTTCACTTTAGAGATGAAAAAAACTTTTCCTACTCCTTTTATCTGTTTGAAACATTTGGCTAAAAGTGTGGGATGCTTGGGATACTATGAGAGTGTGTGCGTGTGTTTGTGTGATGTGGTGACAGAGCATTACTGGTAATGACTAGGGTTTACTCTGTCTTAGAAGACCTCTCCATAAAAAAAAAAAAAAGTTTTTTTACACGCACGGTCACAGCCATACAGTCACACTTTTCCATTTACACTCAGACACAGACAACATGAGTAATAAGAGAGAGAGAGAGAGAGAAGAGAGAGGACAGGGAGAGAAAAAGGAGAGAGAGGAGAGAGAGACAAAGGAAAGAAAAAGAGAGAGGGAGGAAAGAGAAGAGAGAGAGAGAGAGAGAGAGAGAGAGAGAGAGAGAGAAAGACAGAGAGACGTACATCTGTTCTGAGTTTGTTCGGGGCTTTGGAGGAAAATATCAGGAAGCGCTCTGGTTGTGTTGAAGATGAAAAGACCAGAGGAATGAATAAAAAAACATGTGTCACACACACACTGTGGCCGATCGCATATGTCCCATGAATTAGTCTGAACAGGACTGTAAGCAGCATTTGCCAACTCTCTCTCACACACACACACATACACAATCTATACATCTGTATATGTATACAGAAATGCTTAATTGCAGCATGATTCAATAAGTCATTTCACCACTATACAATTTGATTCTGATTCTTTCTAAAAACAATTCAGTGAACACTCAAATCACCATGATATGATTTAATTGTGATTCCTTATGAAATGATTAACTGAGTCCTGCAATCTCAAATTTCAAAATAATTCAATTCAATTAAGGAAACAATTCAATGAATTATGACATCTCAAATTTCTCCACGATACCATTTGATTCTGATTCTTTAATAAAGAACTCATTAAACCGTAAAATCTCAGACTGAATCACAATATAATGAGATTCTGATTCTTTAGGAAATGATTCAATGAATCATGAAATCTCTAGTTACAACACAATTCCATTATAATCCTTTAGGAATCAATTCAGTGAATCATATTCTCAAACTACACCAAGATTCACTTTGTTTATTTGATATGATTCATAATTCTTGTTTAAAATGCACTGAATATACAAACAGAAATTAAACACAATAACAGAATACAGGCAACAATGTAATACACCAACCAATTTTTACATTTGAAAAGCACCCGAGAAAGGCTATTTATTCAAATTTGGCAAAAATTTTATTGACTCTCATTAAACGTAATTATAAATGATCTTGACATTCCAAAATTGATGCAGTTGAATCATTATCTTTAGATCGACGGGTCTTGGTGCAATTTTGCACCCGTAGTTGTAATCCATTGAGGAAAGCAGCGGTGTCTGGCAGTGTGTTTCAGTGTTGAGGGGTGTTTAGCGCAGCACACTGATTACTGCAGCAGGTAGAGCTCTCATTATGCAGAAAAGCCACTTAAGCCATCCCACAGCTCATTAACAGTAATAAGTGGCTGCTGCCACCTCCTTTGTCAGCAGGGTAAGCAATCAATAGGGTCATTTCACATCATAACAGCTACCGGGGCACATTACTACCGTGTTCATGGCAGGGACGGCGGCCGTTAAAGCCATAGAGCAGATTAGATAGAGGGAGAAGACAGATGGAGAGAATTATGCAGGGAAAGAGACGGATCAATATATGGATAGAGCTATGGAGATAATTCAGCAAGCAGGAGTGTTAGAGCAGAGGATATTAAAGTGTGTGTGTGCATCAATGGGGTGTCAGGGTGTGTATAAAAGTCTATTGTGTGTGTAGTGTTAGTGGGTTTATGTGCAGGGATGCTGGACGCCGTTTTAAGGTTAGGTACGGTGGAATGTTAAGCCACATGTGGTGTGGTGTGACGTATTTCTAAATGATATGTTTTTTTGTAAAATTGTTTGTTTTTTGTTTTGAAAATATTGAAAATGTTGAAAGCAACAAAAAGTAGCAATTTGCTAATAATGCAAAACTTGAGAGGCCTGAGAACATTTACTAAATTATTATTTTCAAGGGCTACTTGAAGACCTGCATATAGGGCCAGTGGTGATCAGAGGCGCATGAGCACTGTCCTGGTCAGTAATACATCCCTGAATGTATGTGTCTGTTGTTGTATTAGCTCCACTGTGTCTCCACAGCCTGTCTCCCCCTGCTGTGTTGCGTCATTGTGTGTGTTTGGCTACATCGTCATAGAACATGCCTGATGAGGGCTAATTACACACACACACACACACACACACACACACTGCTTTAATTACAGGAAACACCGCCTTTAATATTTTATGGAAATGTGTGGAACCCCAGCGAGTGTGTGACATTGAGGAGAGGAGAAGAGCTCCAGAGGAGACCTTCACACGCACACACACCATACTCACACAATTACAAAAGCAATCTGCCTGTCCCTCCAACACAAGTAAAGCCAGCCCCTCTAACCACTGACACAGATCTGCCATCAGCAGTTCAGAACTGACTGTCTAGTGAGCAAAACCAGTAACTGATATTCAAATGAATGCACTGCATGTCCCAAAGGTAATACACACCTGGTCCTCCAGAATTCCCTCTAAAGACAAAGTATTAGTATCATGCTTGTCCTCCCAGTGCTGCAGTAACAGCATCAACTCTCAGCTTTTCATCACATTGCTGTGAGCATTTGATTGTATTTGAGAGCATTAGTGAGGTCAGGCAGTGAAGTTGAATGATTAGCTTTGGATCACAAATGTAACTATAACTCATCCCAAAGGTATCGGATGGAGCTACATCACTCCAGTGAATATAGTTCCATTGCTCCACAGCCCAGCCCTGGGGGCTTTATGCCCCTCGTTGGGCATGGTGACGTTAGATTTATGTGCAGAAGCTCCAGAGCATCCTGTTCTACTAAATTTCTATGAATTGACATATTAGAAGGCATGTCTAAAGCCTTCTCTATAATTTAAGTTCTACTCATGTTCCTGTGGCAATTTATTTAACATGTATATGAGATTTAGCATGCATATGGTGTACAGAAGTTTTATAATATGTAAAAAGCTACTGTGTAAAAAGTAGGAAAGGTGCTACAAATATACATATTGTTCAGCTGCGCTCAGTATTGAGATCTATCATATAGTTTGTTAATAACCGAGAACCAGCACTAGAAGACTATCTGTAAAGAAATGTGGCCATGTTAGCTTTTAGGAAGCAAGAAGTCCAAGGGAGATGCTTACTTTCCAGTTCCCCCCAGGGCAGACTGAAATATCACATAGTGACAAAAGGGGACATGCCTTCAATGTCCCTCATCCACTGTCAGTCTGATGGCTATCTCGTTCAGCACTCAGTGTTTTCCAAGTGAGTGAGCTAAATGGCCCTTTCTCACATCTAAAAGACGTCTACCTCAAATATTTATGCCCGTCTTTTTCCAGCTGGCTGAGGGCCTGTGATCTATATATTAAAGATGAGAAACATTTCACATGCATAAACGGCCTCTATGGTTGAGGTTTTAGCTGCTGGATTCAGGTGTAAGAGCTGGCTAATTCTTAAACGACGTGATTTAACCAAACAAGCTGACTTACTCACGAGCCATTTAGCCACTCTCCGTCAACCCTGTAACATGGCAAGCACTGCAAGCCAATGGTAATATGAGTCACCTGTTTCTTCTGCCTTACACTACTCTCTACTAGGGCTGCATAAAATATTGTTCGTTAATCATTATCTGTCTGTGCGATACTAATAATGCAGATGGCTGGAATAGGCTAATTAGTCCCTAACTAATAACAACCAATCACACTGATTTTTTTTCTATAAATATGTATGTCAATCCACAACACCTAACAAATGACTGACGATAAAGTTTTTCTCAAAACCAAATATTCCTCTATTTTTTATGGAAGCTTAAGTTAGCAAAAGAGCACAAACACAAATGTACAGAAATCCCAATCTCTATGCCCTGGAATGCAAAAAAACAAGATAAATATAATCTTTTCTTATTCGGTATTTTCTTTTCATTTTTTAAGTGTCCTAACTGTGCATTTTATAAGGAATGTATTTTTACTTGGACCTTTAACACAATATGATTTTCATGGTAAATTAAAACAAGTTGTGTGCTAAAGCTAATGTAGATGCTACTTGCTATCATGCTATTTGCCATCTAAACACAAGCATAGTAAGTTTGTCTTCACTTTAGAGTGTTATAAAAGTGCTCATGGATCCAGAAACTCCCTGTAAGATTAGAAAACATTACATAGAATCTGAGTGACGTCTAGAATCCAGTGATTTCACTAGCTATGGCATTAGCAGCCGGACCTTTCTAGTCACCATAATCATCTCTACAGCCACCGATCCATAGTATTGTGAGTAGTTGCAAATATGTTCTTATTAACAATTTTCCCCTCAACATGCCCCCAGTCACACAATGGAGCAAACTGTGAACATGTTTCCAGCTTGAGCAGTGACACCGACACTGGGCCTCAAATCTCCACACACACCAACCCACCCCGACCCCCGCCCCACTGCAGTGGAGCCTCTCTGAACTTAATGCTCTTTGATATGCACCCCCTATTAAAAATAGATGGGGAGCAATCATTACAGGCATGTGAATTAATTTAATTAGCTATGTGCTCCAGCATTAGAAAGCTCATACTGCAAACATAGTGATTGGGATGCTAATGTGGGCTAAGCACTGAGGGGTGGGGGTGTTTGGACTGCTCGTGTGTCTGTATGTGGGTGTGTGTGTTGGGGTGGGGGACGCGGGATAATCCGGCTTGACTTATTACGACGCACAAACAAGATTTAGCTCCTCAAAGCAAACAGACGCAGCGGCAGCAGCAGCAGGAAAAACAGCACGAGGGCCAGCGCTCAGGCGCAACAAGCCGAATGAATTATTCACACATATACACACACACACTCGCAGTCACATACACACTCACATACAGCGGCAAGGCTGGAGCCAGCCAGAGGTGCATTGAAATCGTATCAAAACATAGCAAGGGCAAGGCCAGAGCACATCTTAAACCTACTCGCTTCCCAAACTAAAGAAAAGCTCACTTTAGACAAGTTAGCATCACCTCTTCATGTGTGAAGCCTGTAAGAAATGTATGGGCACACACAGACTCTCAGAGTTCAGCCCCCCACCCCCGCTCCATCTCTATCCATCACTATGAAAGGCCTTGTGGACAGACGCAGGTCCTTTATTGAGTTTATGGGCGACTGAGTGCTTAGCTGGTGACCCTGCTTGGCCCCTGTCATATTTATGGCCTCTGTAGAAACTATAGAGTGATACGGACTCCACAGTGCTGATCTCTGCTCAGTTCCGAGCAGGAATTAGAAATGGTTAAAATTAAAACTGGAAAAAGAGTTTCATAAAAGGTAACAGGAGCAACATCAGGGTGCAAAAAGAGTAGGTTTATAATGGTTTTATTTTAATTCTTTATTTATATTTTCTTTCTTTTAGGATTCCACCAGTTAGTTAGGTTTCCTTTGTCGTGAAATGCTACCAAGTTAAGAGGGTGAAATATGGCTTGTGCTTCCTCCTTGTCAAGCTACTAATAATACAATATCATTGGACAGCGCAATCCGCTTGGAGGAGGACACTAATGCTGAGTTTGCAAGCTCACTGGAAGGTTGTACGTACCAGATTGGTAACTAATAAATACGACTTAAGTCTTTTTGGGTGATTTTTCATTGATTACATTGTTCATAAATTATTGTATGATTTAGAAGTCCCAATAGTAAATATGACTTTGTTGGAGATTCAAGCTTTTTCAGCACCACTCGAATGCAGCATTATTGCCAATTCTGTAATATTATCTACAAGACACCTGCACTGGCTAGCATTGTGCTAACTAGGGGATATAGGCAGGGTCATCCTAAGGGGCCAATGCTGCATTGGTTTTGGCACAGTTTAACACTTAAGGGAATTCAGAAAGTATTCTGGAGATATCAATATAACAATCAGTTGCTAAATTTGAACTAGTGTTGGCAGTGTTTGAATCATCATGATCGTAAGCGGTTTAAATCATAAGCAGTTTAGATGATAGATAAATGGATGGATGGATGAACGACAAGTGCAATGTCAAGTCATATAGTATTTTAACCACGGTCTATGGGTGCCAAGCAATACAACAATTCTTTGATTTTCTATAGTTTAGCAGAACTGATGTGTGTGTTCATGTTAAAAGTTTATAAATGTGGTTCAGCCAATCAGATTTTAGAACTATGTGATTATAAATGGACATTTTAATGAACTAGGCTGGTTTAAACAGGTCACATGACACCTAAGGTTATGAGCTAAGTATGTAGAATAGTTCGATTCTCAGACGGGAGCCCCCTGACCCAGGCCCAGCTCAGAGCCGGTTCGTGTCCAGAAGAGCCGGACCCGCTGGGTGTTTGCTCTTTCATCCACTGCTTTTTAACGGTAGGAGACGGTCATTAGCATCTCTTTGATAGCTGATTCCCAGCTGTGCTATGAGGCCCTATAACCCCCACCCAGCTCCGAGAGAGAGCATCTCTCCGTCTCTCTGCTGACCCATACGCTTCATTAATGCATACTGGACCACGTAGCATAGCCTTACTGATTAATACCACCCACTGCAAAGAGAAAGAGAGAAAGCAGGGACTACTTGCACCAGCTATATGTGAGTTCTAACAGGCTAGTTATATTGTACGTTAAGGTTTGCACAGTACTAAATCTAACTCAAACTAGTTTTTATGTAGCTACTAAATATTTACACCTACCTATAACCTGTGGATAAACAAACAAATCACACCACAAATGTACTGTATTCATGTTTACTGAAGCTCTGTAAAACAAACAAACAAACAAATAAATAAATAAATAAATAACTTTTTTGTAAAATGCAGTGAACTGAGCCTAGAGCTTCAGTTCAGCTGAGAATAGAGCTTCAGTAAACATGTCTGCTAGCACACATTGCATGACAAAATGTAAACCCTGTTGCCGTTTGATACTGAAAGTGAAGTTAATAGCACATATCCAACACAGGGACCCTTTTGGTCCCACTGCGGAAACATTTCCAGGAAAATCTGGTACCAGCATTGCTGTTCTCTTGAGAGCTGGGTGTGTTTAGAGCAGGAAGAGTTTGTTTATGTAAAGAGTGGCACGCTTGTGCAAGTCGTGTGGTCTGGGGGTCGGGTGGGGGGTACCAGCCTGTGCCAGCTTACACATCTCCAGACATTATCAGAAGTCAAAATGGACCAAAGTACACTGCATACCTAAAATTCACATATTTGGATTTTGTTTTTACTCCTGACCATGTTTAGTAGATAACAGTAAATTATAGTGTCAGAAGCTATATAAGCAAATCCATTTGATATTTTCTAATCAATGGGGAATGTTTATGCCTAATTCATTGTTTGAGATGTAAACAAAGTCATACTGAGCAGATTGTCAGATTTCTTTATATTGTTGCTGATAGCAACCAAGAGGTAGTGATGTCTATAACACAAGGACTACTCCTTTTTAAAACTCTCTAAAACTATCAAAAAAAATATTTTTTATATGTAATGCTGACAAAGGTAAACTAGTGTCTGTAAATAGTGTATCATTAGTGATAGAGTGCTTTCCTTTTATTCTAGCATATTCTATGGGAAAAGCCTTCTTCAAATCATATTAGTGTCTTTTTATTGAACACGTTTATGTTTGCAAAGTTGCCTCCCTGTAGGCCTGTAGTGTAGTTTCATGCATATGTGTATACTGCTAGTTTCTTCCAGAAGTGATTTTAGGCTTAAAGTGTTGAATATTGTACAAAGTGGATGTGTTACAGCTAAAAGAAGAGCAGTGGCGGTACACATGCGGGCCATGTGCCAGCTTTTTTGCCCTCCAGGGGCTTTTTACCCAGCCAAACATTTGTGCAAGTTAGCATGAAAATCAATTTGAAACTGAATTCCTCACTGAAGAAATACTGTAATGGGTTTTGGTTGCCTCCTCTGCAATGGGAGGAGACTCGTCTGTATATTCCACAAAACTGGTGACAAATTGTACATGCATGTGTGTGTGTGAGAGAGAGAGAGAGAGAGAGAGAGAGAGAGAGAGAGAGAGAAAGAGAGAGAGAGAGAGAGAGAGA
>CM067478.1:23926340-23942575 GCA_034552555.1 Semaprochilodus insignis | reverse complement strand
AGAGAGAGAGAGAGAGAGAGAGAGAGAGAGAGAACCTCCAAAAACCCCCTTTACTCAAACTGAATGATAGCAACATATCAAAATACACTCTGTGCCTCTGGCTTCTTTTCTCTTGGCCTCCTTCTCTCCCTCCCTGAGGTTACAGTGCAGCAGGAATGAAGGAGTGTAAGCTGTAACACATCGTACCATGAGGAGCCCTGACACACACCCGCTGGTACCACGCAGTGAGAGGGTCCCTCCCTACACACACTCAACTCCAAACTTTTATAACTTGTCAGGACAGTGACTAATATATACTCCATTCAGCCATACACATTAAAATCACCTCAATGTTTTTACACTCATAACCACGTAGGTGCACTTCGTAGTTCTGCAGTTACAGACTGTAGTCCACCTGCTTCTCTGCATACTTTGTTAGACCCTTTAGGCCCATGTTTTTCAGTGGTCAGGGCCCCCACAGCTGCATCACAGAGCAGGTATTATTAGGTTGGTGGATCATTCTCAGGGCTGCAGTGACACAGTGTTAGTGTATGTTGCGTTGGTACATGTGAATCACATATAGCAGTGCTGCTGCAGTTTTTAAAGACTGTGTCGACTCACTGTCCACTCTATTAGACATTTCTACCTTGTTGGTCCGCCTTGTAGACGTAAAGTCAGAGACGATAGCTCTGCTGCTGCAAAGTTTATGTTAGTCATCCTCTAGTCCTTCATCAGTGGTCACAGGATGCTGCCCACAAGACTGTTGGCAGAACAGTTTTGGTTGGTGGACTATTCTCAGTACAGCAGTGACACTGCTGTGTCTGATACAGTTGTACTAGCACAAGACACACTAACACACCACCACCACATCAGTGTCACTGCAGTTTTGAGAATAAACCACCACCCAAATAATACCTACTCTGTGGTGGTCCTGTGGGGATTCTGAACATTAATGAACAGGGTAAATTGGAGATAACATACTATGCAGAGAAACAGGTGGACAGCAGTCCATAACTGTACAATTACAGCATTCATATGGCCATAAGCCTTTTTATGACAATTGACATAACCTTATATGAGCATTTATAAGGACCAGCACCAGTTACCAGAAAATACTGAGGTGAAATAAAAGCAAGCTTCACAAAAACAGTCTATTAACACAACTGATGGAACAAGCCTTTGTAAACGTGTATGTAGCTTTATGTCAGCTGTCATGAAAGGCTTATGTAGATGGCATGTGGTCTTACGGATGCTGCACTTCAGTAAAGAGTTACTGAATTTTCTAAAGCTAATCCTAAAGCAAAGCCTAATTTTAATCTAATTAACCAAAAAAGAAATGGCTTTGTTCTATCAGTAAAAAGTCAGGATCATTTTAATAGTACTGCAGGTTAACCATGTTTTACTCTCATTTCACTAGTCAAGACATTATTGAAC
Source organism: Semaprochilodus insignis (assembly GCA_034552555.1). Classification (NCBI taxonomy): domain Eukaryota; kingdom Metazoa; phylum Chordata; class Actinopteri; order Characiformes; family Prochilodontidae; genus Semaprochilodus; species Semaprochilodus insignis. The sequence goes on along the minus strand of CM067478.1, from coordinate 23,941,162 downwards.
AAAAACAATCACACATGTCGACAGAACGCTCTCCAAAGACACAAAGTATGGACAGAAAAATGCTGAAATACTGTATACAAGCTCAATAATGTGTGGATTATACAGTTTATCTGTAAGCTCTGCTGTCACTGTTATTCATTTAACAGTAACACGGTTTGGCTCACATACTTCATATGCGCTCTTTCACACACATACATACACACAGCCACAAACACACAGTTAGAAAATGTGGAGGAAGCTGTCCAGAGTCTTAAGTTACACACTCCCCTACCCCACTCCCCCCCACAAGATGTGTCCTGTCGCATTTTTTTCCACTCTGTAATTGTCATGTGTGTTCTTTCCTAAGAGTTACAATTTAGGCCGAGTGAAATCCCACTAAGTGACTGTCATAGTCCATCACACTCAGACTAACTCTCTCTTTCTCTCCCTCTCTCTCTCCCTGGGGGTCCTCAGAAGGACCTTTTGACGCTCGCTCTCATGGCAATAAAACATTCATGCGACTCTGAATCCTGAACACAATGCAATTTCCCCTGCTTTAACCTGAAAGGAATGCACCAGTCACAACAGACTTCAACAGACTACATCATACTGCCATTAGAGCCTGCCAGTGAGAGAGAGAGAGAGAGAGAGGGAGAGAGAGAGTAAAGATTTGAAAGAGAAATCAGCGAGATAAAAAGATAAAAAGGAATAAGAGAAGAAAAAAAGCACCAGTCAAAGGCAATAGAGAAACAAGGGAAAGAAAGAAAGAAAGAAAGAAAGAGAAAGAGCTAGGTGATAGAAAGAAAGGGGCACCGTGAAAAAAAGAAAGAGAGAAGGGGAAAAACGCAGAGTGAAGGAATGAGAAAGAGAGAGACAGAAAGAAGAGAGAAAGAAAGAGCCAGACAGTGAGAAAAAGACAGAGAAAAGAATACGGAATGAAAGGGTGAGACCAAAAGATAGAGACTAAAAGAAAAAAGGAGGAGAGGAGAAAGAAAGAAAAACTACAAAAAAGGGAATGAGAGTGAAACAAAGAGTGAGAAAAGACAAAAAGACAGAAGAGAGTGAAAGAGAGAAGGAAAGGGAGTGATATAATGAGACAATGAGACAGAAAGACAGAGAAGGAGACGGATATTCAGACAGCCTGTTCAGAGGCCACTCTGACTTCCTTCAGTGACCGTCCCCACCTACTACCTCTGTCTCACACACACACTGTTCCCAGGGTGTTCAGAGTGACCTCTTGGCTGACCCCCGCATGTCACAACTCCATGATGCATGTGTCACTTCTGCTCTGTTACCACAGTGTATGTGTGTGTATGTGTGTGTGTGTAACCACACCTCGTCACATACAAATACACATGCACAGACACAGAACCCACCCACTGTCTCTGTCCACATAGCTTTCTCCTAAAAAGTGAAGGAAGTTTCAGCCATGCTAAAGCACACAAGCTGGATCGCACAAGGCTGAATTTACAGCAAACGAGCGGAAACAGAAAGAGAAATGTGGGCTTTTATTAATCTAGCAGAAAGAGCTGATTATTTTGGCTTATTTTGAGCAGCTGCACTGTGTCTCTGCCGGTTTTTTAGCGGCCGAGGCATTTTTCTATTAGAGCCGTCCGCTTCGGGACCAGTGCTTTATTGTGCATTTTATGGGACACTGCGGACAGAACCAAGCGCCAATCAAACTTTCATCAGCCAATCAGACGATGTGAGGACTGGGGAGACTCCGGACCAATCAAACTTGGGGGTCTCTTGTGTCTTGAGGGCAGCAGAGACAGAATTCTGGGTAAACTGACCACAGTCTGCAAGATCCGTCAGCACTAGTCTGAACTGTCTGTGTGTGTGTGTGTGGAGGCTGGAGTTCAAGGATTGGTCAGCAGATGGGGGATGTTTGGACTGAGTTCAGCCACTTTTATCCAAACACAGCCGCATGCACGTTCACACACACACACACACACACACACACACACACACACACAGGCACACACACTACAGTGAGTGATAAGACACACAGTAGACTCAGTGCTGGGACACCTGCACATTTTGGCCGCTGCTGTAATGTGGCACTGAAACACACTACAGTCTTTCACAGCACACAGGAAAAACTGATACAACAGGTGGTTATTATGATTTGTGTCATGCTGATAGTTATTAATATATTTGTTAAATAAATTGTTTATTAATTTAATTGTATAAACTAATTTGTGCCAATGTATAACATTTGTGCCAGTCTTTTCCCTGTGATTTAACGTACACTGACATACTACCAGTTACCTTTTTAAAAATATTTTATTTAAATAAATGCTGTTCCTATAAAACACATATGTATAAAATATATATAGTTTTCTCCTAAAAAGTGTTTAGGCTTCAGTATGGTATGTTATTGCAAAAAGTGGCAAAGGACATTAAATGACTTGTTTACAAACTAGATTCCCCTTTTGATGAACAGTGTATAGAAATTCTGACTATAAAGAGCATGCTGTAGCTGCTGTTTGGTCTGCAGTGCTTGGCGTTGTGGGGTTTTTAGTGTGTGTTCAATGATATGGGTATGGAGCGTGTGTTCACTCATGTATGAGGTGAATATATCAGCAGTGGCTGGCTAAAAAAGTGAGAACACAGGCCACAGTGGCTGTGCGTGCGCGTGTGTGTCTGTGTGGCAGTGTATGTATCCAGCCTGCGCAAGGTGTGTGGCCTAGTACAGCCTGGATACGACTCAGCACTATGTGCATTCATTTAAAACACACATACACATACACGCACAGACAGGGCTCTGGTGGGGAACCTTGGGAAAGGCGTACGGAACACTTTGGCTCTCTAATAAAAATGTGGCCACACTAACGCTCACACACACACACAGTGAAGCACAGCCAGCAGATCCAGTCTGACCGATCTCAGCTGGACAAGTTTCTCTGAGTCTGGAAAACTCTCACTAACTCTGAGTTCTTATTCCAAGTCTTATTGCACAATTCCGATTCCGATCTGATCTTCCTGTATTCATGGTTCATTTTTAGTGTGTGTGAGTGACCCATATCTGTCACTAACAGTGTTCACACGGTTCTAAAAAAAATCACACCTGTGTCACATTTAGAACCAAACCAAATTTAGAACCCTGTGGTGTGAACACAACCAGGAATATTTTGGGGCCAACATGTAACATTACTACAGGGTTAGGGATGGAGGGTGAGTTGTCAGAAGGAAAATAAAAGAGTGGTAGTAGCAGAGTGAGGGATGGAAGGATGTTAATGAAAAAGAGAGCAGTAGTAGTGTGAAGGAAAAAGGAACGACAGAGGGATATTAATAGGAAAGTGAAGCAGTGGCAGTAGTAGAGTAAGGGAGAGAAAGATGAGAGGATTAGAAGAATAGAGAGATGGTAAGGGGAAAGTGAAGTTATCGAGCAAGAGAGAGAGGGATGTATGGATAAAGGGTTGGAGGAATGGAGAGATGTAAAGATGAATTTGTGGTAGAGGTAGCAGTAGAGAGAGGAAAAGAGGAAGGTGGACAGAGAAAGCAGTAGAATGAGTGGTAGGCAGTTGCAGCATTAGAGTTAGTGGTAGGCAGTGGCAGCTGCAAAGTAATTGTGGCAGCATTAGAGTGACATCATTAGAGTGACTGTTAGGCAGAAGCAAATTCAGAGTAAGTGGTAGGCAGTGGGAGCATTGGGGTGGTATGTAGTGGCAGCATTAGAGTGATTGTTGAGCAGTGTCAGCATCAGAGTGAGTGGTAGGCAGTGGCAGCATTAGAGTGAGTGGTAGACAGTGGTACCGCTAGAGTGTTAGGCAGTGGCAGCAGTGAAAGAAGTTAAAGGTAGTGGCAGCAGCAGTGGAAGACTGGCTTAAGGAAAGTGAAGAGAAAGCAGCAGTTGAGTAAGCAGAAGGCAGTGGCAACACTAAAGTGTGTAGAAAGCAGGGATAGCAGTAGAATGAGTTAAAGACAGTGACTGCAATGAGGTGAGTGGAAGATAGTGGTAGCAGTACAGTGAGTGAAAGACAGTGACTGCAATAGAGTGAGTGGAAGGCAGTGTCTGCAATAGAGTGACTGGAAGACAGTGGCTGCAATAGAGTGACTGGAAGACAGTGGCTGCAACAGAGTGATTGGAAGACAGTGGCTGCAATGGAGTGTTTGGAAGACAGCGGCAGCAATAGAGTGTTTGGAAGACAGTGGCTGCAATAGAGTGTTTGGAAGACAGTGGCTGCAATAGAGCGTTTGGAAGACAGTGGCTGCAATAGGGTCAGTGGAAGACAGTGGCAGCAGTAGCATGAGTGGAGGACAGTGGCTGCAGTAGCGTGAGTGGAAGACAGTGGCAGCAGTGGCATGAGTGGAAGACAGTAGAAGCACTTTTCAGTTTTTTACAGAATGTGTAAATGTTTGTTGCTCTTTCAATTGTGTGTAAAGTTCACGATGAATGGACCAAAACGAATGAGCAAAAATGACCTGGGAAAGGTCTGGTTATATGGACTTGCATTAAAAGTAAGTATGTTTTTTCCTGCTCTTGCAAAGTTGATACAAGGGTTTGCTCTGACAGCAGCAATAGAACCATTAGTTTGTCACTAGATTTGATTACAGTTCTGTTCAGAAATGTTCAGCCATGTTTAGTTTTTATTTATAATTGGATTTTATAAGGATTTTCTTGCTCTGACGGTGGAGGAAACACCGCTACAATCACATCAACCTAACGAGGAAAATTCTAAAATGACATCCAATTTTTTTATTTCTAAAAATAAAGGCAGTTTCACAATAAGTGGAAACTGTGTGATTGTGCGAAAAAGAAGTTCTCACTCCGTGCCAGCAGTTCTGACCGTGTGTGTGTGTTCAGCTTCTCAGGGTTACTAAAGGACAATAGCCAACACAAGAGAAGGTGAGTGTAGAAGTTCGTCGGACACAGAGCTTTGTGCTTCTGCACACACGCAAGCATACACAGACACACATAGACATAAACAAGTGTTGTCACATTAATTTACATCATGAAGAAGAGATTTTCATTTAGGCTAAGCCTTCAGAGGAGCCACGTTCAAAAGCTGCTATATTTTGCTTTTATTCAGCACCAATAATTTGTTTTCTGTGTACTTGGCAGGGTCATTTAAGCACAACATCTCCATCCCATTACACAAAACAGGCAGAAAAAACAGCTTTATATGAAATTTTCAGCAAAATTGACAGAAATGTTAATAAAACTGACCTTGAACAGAGACAAGGGCCACCAGTTTAGCCTCCATTATTCCATCCTGTCTTAACTTCAATATGATGTGGTGTTACTCAGTGTCATTAGGACCGAATTATAAATACGCTCACTGAGGTGGGAAGATCTATTTGTGAGAAGAATATATTGAGTAATTAATTTCTATACTCTGTGTGTGTGTTTGTGTGTGTTTGTGTGTGTTTGTGTGTGTGTGTGTGTGTGAGTCCATGTGTGTGAGTCCGTGTGTGTGTAGTGTGCATCAGTGTATCATCTACGAATACTTGGGCCTTGCAAAGATCTCCGACCTCCAACCACGCACAACATACACAACATCCAGGCATTAAAACGCATTTTCACTCTTTCTAGCCAATTCATGTTTGGTGTCTTGATGTTTGTTTCTTCATTTTCATACTGGAGCTACAAGGATAATGTAAGTAACAACTTGGGCTTATACCCCACTATTCAGCATGGTGCTAACTGCATGCCTAAATCATCACTCTGGCCTTAAACCACGTGGAGTTGTTAAGTAACCTCAAATAGATTGCCTGATATGGTTTCTGACACTGACACTGTACAATGTGCTGTTATCTAAAAACATGGATGAAAGATAATAGAGATATCTAGATACAGATAACAGTGTGTCATACAGTTTTTCATTGATTTTTTGCTGAACAGTTCCTCGTATACTGCAAATCTGGAGGCCTCTGTGGAGGACCAGGAGAAACACCAGCGTTAAAGAAAGTGTGTGTGTAGGTCGTGCTGATAATGCTCCATTAAGGCTAAGTGCAGCTCTATTAGATCATGTAGGTATGAAGGAGGAGATTAACATCAGGAGCTTTCAGACACACAGCTTACGTTACACACACCCACACACATCCACACATACACACACACACACACACACACACACACACACACACACACACACACAGAGCTTGTTGAGAGTGTACACGTGGGTGTGTATGTCTGTGTGTGTGTGCGTGTGTGTGTGTGCATGTGTGTGTGTTTGTGGTAGACAGTATGAATTTCTTTTTGCAAGTGTGTGCACACCCCCCCTCTTATTCTCTTCCTCTCTCTCATTCTCTTTCCTTTCCTCGCTTTCTCTCTCTCTCTCTTCCCCCTCTTTCTCTCTCTTTCTCATTCTCTTTCTCATTCTTTCTTTCTTTCTTTCTCTCTGTCTCTCTGTCTCCTTATAGGCTCTTTCTCTTTCTCTTCTATACTGTCTTATTCTGGCTCTCTGTCTCTTGTCATTCTCTCTTCTTTCATTTTCATGTCTCTCTTATGTCTTTCTGTTCTTGCAGTTCTCGTTCGTTTCTTTCGTCTACCAGCGCTCCTTCTGCTTCCCTGTCTTCTGTCTGTTTTTATTCATCTTTCTGTTTTTCCACTTCTTCTTCTTCCTCTTCTTTTTTTCTTCTTCTTTTTTTTCTTTTCTCTGTCTTTCATCTTTCCTCTCTTTCCCCTAAACTACACCCATCCATTCCTTATTACTGCAATACAGTTAATCCCTCTCTATCTCTCGGGGCGTTTGCCACTTGTCTCTGACACATAACACCCAATCAGCTTATATTGCACACGAATCTGCTCATCGCACGACCCCTGCTCTTCCTGTCGCAGAGAGAACACCCCCCCCGCCACACACACACACACACACACACACACACAGAACCTAAATTAACACTTGACATTCAATACGGTCAGGTCCTTAATTGGCCGGGGCCTTCCTGAGAAAGCAATTTTCTATTCCCCAAACTCCTCCGCCAGTGTCGTGCGTGCGATCCTCTGTGTGTATGCATGGCTGTGTGTGTGTGTGTGTGGTGCATTGGCGGCCCCCGCGGTCCCTTCCTTGCTCTAATGAGAGCGGATGAATTAGCCCTACGTGACATGATTTGAACAGGGGGCCCCCACCCCTTTTCACACACGCACACACACACACACCTCTGGTCCTTGCTCTTTTTTCCTCTCTGAGCTATGACAGGCGTCTGGTGGCCAGAAAGTGCCAGGAGCAACCTCTAGGCATTTTGCTTTATTCGTGTTCACTGTGCTTAAAATGACACACACACACACGCACACACTTCTCGGAGGGAACAGTTACTGCTGGTGCTGTTCTCACCCAGAGAGAAATTAAGCTTCTCTTGACTGAGCTGACAGCACTTAAAATGCTGAAAACGTCAGAGATTGTGACACAGTTATTATAAATCCACTCAAACGTTGACGTAGTGAATCATTACACAGACCTGCCCATACACAGAGCACATCCCAAAACATTTTTCCTCCCAGTATCGCCGGTTCCTCAGAATTATAAGGCTGCTAAATATTTGAAATGTGAACATTGCTACAAGCAAGCTAACACCACTGAGCATTAAAATGACACTGCATAAAAGTCTGCTGTTAATCTTCAATTCTGTTATGTACCAACAAAATCTACTCATAGCGTCTGCGACTTCTTACAAAGTAACTTCACCACCATGTTTGCAAAGCTTGCTTGTTATATATAGTTAATATGAGGCCTCATATGAGTCCCTAATATGACATGACAATGACTACAAAATGATGACATGATTTCAGTGGTCTGTTTCAGTTTTCAGCTGACCAATTCAGCTTCATTAAAAGTCCCTCCTAGAGCTCATCATACACACTCACATCTGTACACACATTCATGTTTGTTTCTGTGAAATGTAGGGCGATTCATTTCCTAGAGACTTACCCAGACCCTAACCCTAACCCTAACCTTAACTGAACCCTAACCCTATGCTTAACTTCAACCAGAACTACTGGCCTTAACCTTAAACTCACCATAACCCTAACCCTAACCTCAACCAGAGCTACTACTAGCCTAACTTTTAGCTTAAACTCACCCTAACTATAACCCTTATCTAACCTAAAGAGTAGAGAACTACTACCTAACCTTAAACTTACCCTCACCTTAAAATTAAAGATTTACACTGTAGACCCCACAAGGATGTAGGGTCCCTGCAAGGATATAAACATGACCCACAAATACAGACACACACACACACACACATATGTTCAAAGACACACGCACACTCACATTCTTGCAAACACATAAACACACACATACAAGCATTCCCACATGCACACACATACACATACGTATGCCCACGTGCACACACAAACACACAAATACAAAACACATGCCCACGTGCGAGCACACACACTTCCACACACTACTTCCAGTGCAGTAGTGTCAGTAATGTCCCAGCAAAGTGGAGAAAAACACAAAAACACCGCAAAACCATGCATTGTTTTGAGAAAGACATGAAACATATTTCATCCATATGAAATATTCAGCTGTGTGTAATGTCTCTCTGTAACACACAAACACACACACACACACACCGTTGTAAGAAAGTACTTAAAGTGTTCTCCCGACGCGTGCACACACAAGTAGATGCTTTGTAGACACACACACTCACAAGCAGGCAACACACAACTTTTTCTCTGTGGTTCCTTTTTCTTTCTAAAAGTCACTCACTGTTTCATTTGGATAGGCGTGAAAGGCAGTGTCTTTGGATCATAACCTTTGACCCTGGCCTGGTTGCCTGGCGACAACATTCTTGTCTATCGCAGGAGCTAATGATTTCGTTTGAGGTTGGGTCGTTAGTATGGATCAGTGCGTCACTCAATACATCAGAATAAAGACACTTTAGACTCTGTTTTAGAGAGGAAATGCCATTCTGCATCGGGGCGACCACTAACTGACCACATAATAACATTACAGCATGAAATCAGCCTCTGTTTCTCTATTTATATGTTTACACTGCTCCTTCTATAGAGCTTTCAAGCAACAGGTTCTCAATGAGAAGAGGCTGTATTCAGTCTCTCCAGACACTAAACTGGTTTCGTATACGCTGTGTGTGTGTTTAGCACTTTCTGTTTGGTCTGCAGCTCCGTAACTCACACACTCGTCCACAGGTGAGTCATGTGATGTATATGCTAAACAGAACCAGCTAGTATTGTCACTGCTGGAACTAACATCAACATGTGGGCTTGCTGCTCAGAGGCCTCATGACATAAAGAGCCCAGTTCTTCTCAGTGTGGAAGACCTACAATAAAAATAGAACTATTTTTAGTTAAAAGCGTGTGTTGTGTTTACTCCCAGTGATTAGCAATACCTGCAACATTCCCTACAATCAAGGACATCCTATCCCCCAACACACTCACACTCAACATCCCTTGCTTCAAACACTGCCCATCAGAACACTCTCATTAACCCTCCCCACATACACACACTGAAACAGCTGTATTTAACAGTTGCCATTAAACCCAATTAATGTAACTGCACAAACATCTTTAAACAGAACACGAAAAGAGCAAAAGAGTGTTTACACATGTTCAGTAAAACCTGCAGGAAACACAAACCCCTCTACCACTTCTCGCATCACTCTCCTTCTTTCTCTCTTTCCCTCTTTCTCTGCCCTGCAAGTAACAATAATATGATCATAGGCTGATGACTTTAATGACTTCAATGACTTTTATGAAGAAAGTAAGAAAGAAAGAAAGAAAGAAAAAGAGTTGGTTAAAATATAGATAGATAGATAGATAGATAGATAGATAGATAGATAGATCTTTGCACCCACCAACACACAGACAGACTGTGTTCTAATTGCAGCAGAAAACACACCATGAAGAGCGCCGGGTCTGATTAGAACAGAGGCTGAGAGGTGAAAGACTGGAGCATCAAACCACCATCATTATCACCATTATCCGCACACACACACACACACAAAATGATCCATAGCAATCATAATGGCAAAAGTAATAATAATAATTATAATAATAAAAATAATAATAATAATAATAGTAAATCAACCTAGCATTATCTGTTGTTATGACGACAATGTAAAAACCCTCAGTAAACTGGAGAATGAGGGAGTGTGTGTTCCTTCGGCACAGAGAGAGTGATTTTCTTCTCTGTTGATAGGACAAATTACCCTCTTAGCCGTTTGAGACGAGGATGACTAACACACACATACACACACACACACTATATAAAGAGGAGCCTCTTAACACGCTGGTGGCACCAGCTACAGTCCAAAAACCAGAGAAATATTTTACAATAATAGGACACAAAGTAACAGACATACACCCATAAAACATGACATTTAGCGCCGGAGTTACACCCAGTAAAGAACTTCATAATATTTAATAAATAATAATAATCAAATAAAAGATAAAAAATAAAAAATAAAAAAGTAACAATAAAAAAGTTGTAGTAGCGTTGTGTTATCCACAATTGTGTGGAGAGCAGGTTTCATTTGTGTTATTTCTGTGTGTGAGTGTGAGTGTGCGTGTGCGCAGTGCACCAGGATGGTGCATCTGAGCATTACGTACGTTCATACACAGAGTGTGTGTGGAGGACGAGGGAAAACTAAATCACTCTAACACTTTATTGATGTGTGTGCAGAGATGTCATCCTTTTATGTCTGTGCACACATGAGAGAGAGAAAGCGTGGGTTTCTGAGTGAGCATGGTTATGTGCTGATGTGTGGGTGTACTTACATGCATGTGTGTGTGTGTGTGTTTGTATACAGTACAGTGTCAGAGACCACTCTTCAGACCACCCTTCACATATTTCATTTCCCAGGTAAGAACTTGATTTGTAAATCAAGTCCAGTAAGGGCTTTATGACAGCTACACATCCTTTCAGACTCATGTGTGTTGAGTTATCTTTTCATAGTGGAAGAAAGGACAGAAACACCTGTGGATTTTTTTCAGATCTGAAGCAAGATTTTGTCTTCTCTCTTAAAGACAAAAGTTTTAAGTGCTCTGTATCTGAGACAGTTTTGGTGGTCTACCAGGTCTTGAACAGTTATTTTTCACTTATTTTCCTCTAACTTTCCCCATCTTTATAGAAGTGGATCATCTTATATAAACATTTGCTAAAATAATATCTTGCACTTAATGGCTGTTTTGAGTGGAAATGAAATTACTGGGCATGTATATATACATACTGTATATGTGTGTTTGTATGTGTGTGTGTTGTCAGGTCCATGCTGCCTGTTTGCCCCCATGGCAGCTGCTACATTCCGTGTGTGTCTCACACACACACACACACAGGTCGCTAACAAGCAGCGGAACGGCGCTAATGTCGCAGTTAGCTGCCCCAGGGGTGGTGACATCCTGCCTGAGTGTGTGTTCCAGTCTATTCAAACAGCGGCTTCCCTTTTCCCTTGCTAACACACTTCCCTTCAGCACCAGAAACCCCACAAGAAAAATAATCCCCAATTCCGAAAAGAAAAGAAAAGAAAAGACCACGCTCCCCCCGTTTCTCTGATTTGAATAGCTGTGTTATCTAGGATCTTGGTCATTTAGCCCAGAGCAACGTTTACAATGACCAAAAACTGCGCACTGGACGTGAGAATGAGAGACAAAAATAAAAAGGAAAGCGACACGTTCTGACCTCAGAGAGCCAGGCTACTAATAATACACCGCCATAGTAATACACTCATAATCATAAACACACTATTTAAATATCATTTCAAATAGCAGTCCAAAGGCAAAAAGAGCACATGCTAAAAAACAGGATTTTCAAGTAACCGGCAGCCAAATCTGTTAATCAAATTTGTTCATCAGTCAATATTAAACACACTATCAAATGGTCATTTTTAAAAAGTACTTTAGGAAAAACTCAAAACATTTCAGTTCAGAGTGCATCAAAATGAACACGGGCTTAAATAAAGTTACTGTGGCAAAGTCAAAAAGCAAGTCCTCCAGTTTCGCATATCTAACCTAAATTATGTTTAAATTTGGTTGGAATGACTTTAGCGAACTTGAAATGTGCCCGGTGCTGCATCTATCAGGATCAGATCAGGAGTCTCACAAATCAGAGTAGCATTGTGGCACATGACGGAACATCACCACTACCTGCACAATATTCTATATGTTTTAGTTTTAGACGCATTCATGATTCCAGCTCCACTATCTGCTCTGGTGGTAATAGGAAGGGAAAACAACGATTACGGTCTTCTCCAAAACAAAGCCCACCTGCAAAACGTCTACAGAAGCTCAGTTTCACATGTTTGAAGAGAAGAATACAGAGCTGTGGTTTGAGGAGGAGGAGTCAGTGATATTAAAATGATGATCAGATGTTATTACTGTCTGCAATACACACACACATAAACACTGTCACACATACATTTTGTGAGCGTGTGTAGTGAGAGTAGCTCAGTTTTACTGATAAGACTGGGGGTTCACATTTTTAACATGCCTCCACACACACACACATACACACAAACACAGCTCTCAGCATGCTGAGAGACGGACCCAGTGTCAGCTATCGATCATGCACACAGGTCTGCAGCTGGAGGGGACAGTACACTCCCGCATGGCCGCCCACACACACTCACACACACGCGCACACACACGCAAGCACACACATGCACACACACACTCTGAATGAGGATTTTCAGCTGAATAAGAATGTGAGGCAGATCAATACGTGTGGACTTCAGAGGAGCGCGAGTCATACAGGACATCCAGAAAACACACACACACACACACACACCATCCCAACAGCATGTCAGTATACACCAGAGAACAACACCAAAAAAATCTCAGCCTAAATCCCTCTCTCTTCCTCTCTCTCACACTTTCTCACTCTCTCTTGTCTTTCTTTCTTTCTTTCATTCCCTCCCTTCTCCTTCTCCTTTCCCCCTTTTGTCTATTTTTTATTCTCTCTCTCTCTCTCTCTCTCTCTCTCACACACACACATCCTCCACTACATGATGTAGAAACTGTGAGATGTAATGAGTGAGATATGAATCTATCAGATATGATACGCAGCAAGACATATAGAGAATAATGCAATGAATCTCTTTACATGCCCGAGTCTGAGAGACTGTGTGTATAGAAAGTTCAGATAAGACAGATGCATTAGATTCAAACCCAATAGACGTGAGCTTTTTATTCCTCCAGAGCTTTTGGGCTTAATATTCCAACACTGCCGTGCAAATGGGAAAATTGTGGGAATTAGATCATGAATATTAAAGACGACTTGAAACAGAAACTGCTACAAACTACGCTGACAAATGTTTATTAAAACCCATAACTATGGCAAATTAATTCATATGCTGATTATGGAGTTACGTAAATTAAAATAAGGATGAAAAAAGGAAAGAGAAATAAGTGTGGAAATGCAGGCAGAGAAAGTCAGCAGGATTTGAAAGGAATAATTGTGGAACAGGAATCAGTTCAAACAGCAACAGAAAGGAGAATGATTACGTGTCCAAACACTCATATTTGTCCCTTTTCTCTCTCAATTCTTTCTTTCTATAACATTCCTTCTTCTCTCTTTTCTCCTCCCCTCTCTCTCTTTCACTAATTTAGTCTCTTTCAATTAATTTAATTCAACATGTCTCCTGATGTAATCCAGTCCAGTTCAATTTTAAGCTTTACTGGTGTGATCTCTCTCTGTTTGTCTCTGTCTGCCTGTCTGTCTGTTTCTCTCTCTCTCTCTCTCTGTCTCTGTCTGTCAGTATCTCTCTCTCTCTCTCGCTCTCTCTCTATCTGCTTCCCTCTCTCTCTCCTGTCTCCCTCACTGTTTCTCTCTCTCTCTTTCTATCTCTCTCTCTGTTTCTGTCTCTCTCTCTCTCTCTCTCTCTCTCCCTCTCTCTCTTTCTCCCTCCCTCTCACCCTCTCTGTCTCTGATGTATTAGTGAAGTCAGTGCTGCTGATCCAGGTGAAACTGATGGTCAGTGGCTGATGCCTCAGTGCAGGTCAGTGAAGATTCAGTGTGGATGATTACCACTTGATTTTACTACAGTTCAGTTCAGGAAGCAGGATTGAGTGCTGAGAGAGAGAGAGAGAGAGAGAGAGAGAGAGACAGAGACAGGGAGAGATAGAAGCAAAGAGACCGAGAAGAAAAACATGGAGTGAAAAAAGAGAAGGAGAGAGGGAGAGAGAAAAGGAGAGAATGAGAGAAAAAGAAAGAGAAGGCTAAATAGAGAAAAGGAAAGAAGGTGAGAGAAAGGCAGAGAGAGGGAGAGAGAGAGATGATAGTAGAAAGAAAGGGAGAGTGACAAAATGAAAAAGGAGAGAGGAGAGCGTTTTATCACATTATTTCTGTTTTATTAGTTCCGGTTACTCTCTGTAATGGTCGCTCTTATTGATTGATTTGTTGGTGTATTTATTGATTGATTTATTGGTGTATTTATTTATTTGTTTGGTCGCGTTTTTTTTGTTCGTTTTGGGTTTTTATTGATTGTTTGTTTGTTGTGCTCGGTTGGTTGTATCAGCGCTTCTCTGCAGAATGCCCAGCGCCGCATTAAACACTCACAGGAAACACAGCGAGATTCAGACTGAAGCACAGCCACAGACACTGCTGAGCTAACACCGACATTACCGACTCAACCCAGTTAAACACCACTGATTCACAGACTATTTCCGCTCTAATCTGAATATTATTACAGCGCCGCGCTCGCACTGCAAAGCTTAATAACAATTCTAAATATTATTTTTATTTAGCTATTTTATTATTAATGTTTAATACTATTCTTCTGACAACTGGTTCGTTTTCACAAGAGTACCGCGTAGTTTAATTACAGCAGCACCGTGTTCATATACACATAATAATAATAATAATAATAATAATAATAATAATAATAATAATAATAATAATAAAAATAATAATACTAATAATAATAATAATAAT
>CM067478.1:23922175-23926038 GCA_034552555.1 Semaprochilodus insignis | reverse complement strand
ATATATATATATATATATATATATATATATATATATAGAAAGAGAGAGAAAGAGATAGATATGAATATAGATATGTTGAAGCCTCTTACATCTTGAGAGTATCAATCATTTTAAGCATTTTTATACTTTGTTTCTATTAGCTTGTATATCAGTTCTGTGCAGAACCAAAATTTGCTCCATAACCAAAAAAAAGGAAAAAAGGAAAAATGCACCCCTCCTTTCTTGGACTCTGCAGCCCCCAGAGTGTGTGTTGTGTAAAGAAGTGTCCAGGCAGCGGGTGTGTGTACCACTCCGTGCATGGCACCGAGGGTCCGGCCCTAATGATGAATTATAAGCCAACTGCCCCCTCCCTCACTTCACCCCTCCACCCCTGCACTCCCCTCTCCATCACTCCTTCCACAGTGCAGGGCACTGAAGGTTGCCAAATAACTCCCCCGAATCCCCTCTCACTCTCAGTTCCCCTTCAGTCATGTTCATCACTGCAAAATGAATCAAACCAGCTGCACAATGGAGTGTGTGTGTGTGTGTGTGTGTTTTGTGTGTGTGACCTGCATTTTACAGGCAGGTCGTTTACTTCAGAGCACAGAATGACCAAAACCACACACACACTTTGTACACCCATAGTACACACACGGGACAGCAGGATGGATCCCTGCAATATTCCCACCAATACAAATCTACAGAGGAGAGAACATGGGCCTTTATAGCCAAGAACTAAAAACAGAAGTGACAATGATGGTGTGTATAAACACACACACAGTTGCATGCACAAGCTCCAAAATGCAAAAAATAATAATAATAAAATAAAAAAAACATTATATACTATTTTAAATCGCCCATTTACCTTATTTACACAAATCTAAAAGATGAACAGCGCATGCACCGCACAAACAAACACTCCAGGCAGCGCAATCACTTCAGCGTCATTAAAGCAAAACACACGAAACTCACACATGCACACGCTTACGGAGAACACCGGGATGAAAGCGCAGCGCACACAGAATACACACACAGAGGATCGCTGAGCAGCGCACAGACTAGCCTTACCTCTATGTCAACTGCACCTTGAGTGGAGACTAAAGCTCTGTTTTATATCAGGTATATGTTCGTGTGGTTTGTTTTTGTTTCTAGTTTATTTTGTGATGAGTGCTCCGAAGCATAAAACAATAATAAAGTTCTATCTATCTATCTATCTATCTATCTATCTATCTATCTATCTATCTATCTATCTATCTATCTATCTGTCTATCTGTCCTAGTGTTTCTCAGCCTTGTTTTAGACATTTTAGTATCTACTTGTTTAAAGCAGCTGAATAATCACTTGTGTCAGAGCCAGAAAACAACTATCAACTATCCATGACAAGCAACTCATCTATACGGACAGACAGAGAGATAGAGGGATGAAAGCTCTTTTTATATGTAGTTTTTCTGTTATATTCTTTCTTTTTTAGAGTTATGGAGCAGGCAAGCCCCAAAATCCAGAAACTGACAATAAAATGATTTACACATCTACAGACAGATAAAGACAGAGAAAGATGGATAAAGAAAGGGATGAAGAGATAGGGATGAGAATAAGTGTTTTGTTTTTAGTTTGTTTGTGCTGTAAAGCAGCCTTCATTAAGCCTAAGAAACTGACAACAAAGTTGTGCATGTGTCTACACTGAGTGATCTATCAGAGAAAGAGGGATGAGAGGGAGAGGTGAAGGGATGCAATGGAGATCTTTTATTTTTGTTTGTTTTTTTATGTATTTTGTTTCTAGCTGTGATGCAGGCTTGATGAAGCCTGTGACAAATCACTGAAAATAAAGTTAGCAATGTGTCCACAGAGAGAGAGGGTGAAGAGAGAAGGATGGAGTGATAGAACAAAGCTTGCTTGTGTATTTTATTTACTTTTATGTTTTTATGCTTGCTTGATTTCTAGTTTTGTTGTAACATGTATCTCGAGCCATCATGATGCAAAAGGACAATATATTGGAAACAGACAATAACGTTGCACATGTGTACAAGTGTTCAGAAAAACAATGATGAAGAAGAAGAGATTTAGAGGGGTGGACCTGAAGTCTTTTACGTCCTTTTTAATGTTTATCATTTTTTTGAATAGCGTTTGTCCTACAAGCTATGCGACAAAATTTTGGAAATAAAATATTGGAACTAAAGTTTCCTATGCATTTGTACAGACAAACAGACAGGGGGTGAAGAGAAAGGGATGAAGCGAGAAAGCTGGAGAGATGTGTTGACGCTTGTTTACGGCTCTTATGTCTTTTCTTATGTTTATATATTTTGTTCCAAGTTATAATGCAGCCAGAGGATGGATATTTAGAAACAGGCACCAAAGTTGCATCCATACAAGCAGACAGACGTACAGGAATAAACAAGTGAAGAAAGAAGGGATGCATGGACAAGTGAAGGAGTGTAAAGTCTGACTGACCTGCTGGGACATCCTGAACAGGAGGTTGCTGTCAGTGTTCTGCTGCTGCCATGTCCCCATGTAGCCCGGCTCCGCGCTGGCCGGTCTGGTGCTGAACTGCATGGAGCTCTCTGCTCCTTGTCCGTCTCTTTCTCTTTCTTCTCTTTCTCTTCTTCCTTCTCTTCTTCCACCTCTCCTTCCGCCGCTCTCCTCTTCCTTCGTGATCTCCCGCTCCGATCCTCCTCTCACATCCAGCTCCGTCTCTGCAGACTGGCAGCAGCGGCGAGAAAGTGAGAGAGAGAGAGAGAGCAGAGTGAAGCGAAGAAAAAAAAACAGATGCTCCTCTCTTTCTTTTCTTTTCTTTTACTTTTCTCTCCTTTTCTTTTCTTTTTCCCTTTGCTGTTGTTTTCTCCCTCTTCTTCACTCACTCACTCACTCTCTCTTTTCCTGTCTTTCTCCGGAGAGAAAGAGAGAGAGGAGAAGCGTGCGCTGCCGGTTAGCGGAGACTGTGTGTGTGCGCGCATGTGTGTGTGTGTGTGTGTGTCGAGTTCATTCAGCAGCGCGCTGGAGATTTCCTCAGGGGCCACATGTGCTAGCAGAGGGCAGGACAAGCGAGGAGTGAGGGAGGTAAGGAGGGAGGGAAGAAAAGAGGGAGGGAGCAAGGGAGGAGGAGGAGGAGGGAGAAAAAAGGGGGATGGCAGAAAAGATGGAGAAGGAGGAGAGGATCCCCTCCACCCCATCCACACACACCTCCTGCCTGCATTTCTCTGTGTGTCAGTCACGGGCTGCCCTCCAAACACACACACACGCACATGCACATATACGCGTACATACATTCCAACCAGAGACCACTTGCCAAACAAACCCACTCACCCGAAGCATGCCCTTTCAACCCCTCACACACTCCACACACACCATACTCCCCCAAATTCTCCCTCACCAAAAAAACACACACCTTCACTCCTAACGCACACCTCACTTACACACACCCGAACACATATCAAAGTATGAACTGCCTAAATAAATAAATAAACGGAACAACAAATAAATATAAAACAACTAAACGTCCCCAAACACTCAATCATTCAATTAAAGGGACAAAAACCATTAAAACAACTAAATCTCTCTGTCCTTCTCACCATACACTGGCCACCTTTCCTCCCAGCTGTGAGAAGATCAGGTGCTCTCCCTCTCTACCCCCTCTTTCTCTCTCCTTCTCTCCCTGTCTCTCTATCTCTCTCTGTCTCTCTCTCTCTGTCTCTCCCTCTCTCTCTAGACAAACTCCTCTGCCTCTCTGTTAGGACCGCGTGTGAGTGTGTGCTTGTGCATGCAACTGTGTGTGTGTGGGGGGAGCATGTGTGTGTGTGTCAGGCCAGAGAGCGTCTGAGTCAACTGCTCTCCACTCACTGGCACTCAATGACTCTCTCTACCTCTCTCTCTCTCTCTCACACACACAC
>CM067478.1:23872175-23919675 GCA_034552555.1 Semaprochilodus insignis | reverse complement strand
TTCTTTTCTCTCTGTCCCTTTCTCTTCCTCACTCTCTCTCTCTATATATCTTTCTCACGCTCTCCTCTCTCTCACTTTCTCATCTTTCCCCCTTCATCTTTCTTCTCTTCTCTTTTAACTCCTTTACCTCCATTCAGCAGTGTATGATGTTGCAAGCTGTACTTTAATATTTAACAATAAACATGCTGCATCAATGAGAGGAGAGACAGTTATAGAAGAGAAGAGAAGAGAAAAGAGAGGAGAGGAGAAAAGAAGAGAGAAGAAGAGAGGAGAGCAGATAAGAAGAGAAGAGAAGAGAAGAGAAGAGAAGAGAAGAGAAGAGAAGAGNAGATAAGAAGAGAAGAGAAGAGAAGAGAAGAGAAGAGAAGAGAAGAGAAGAGAAGAGAAGAGAAGAGAAAAAGGTCCCACGGTGAGGGAAATCTCTGAAGCAGGCAGAAAAAGGCACACAGCCACAGTAATAGACTCCTTTATTAAAACTATTATTCTGCAAGACTTGAAATTCCCCCCAGAGCAGGGGCCATGTCGAAGCCCATATAATTAACTAGAGCCTCAGCTACGGATCAATTACCAGACAAGCAAGTGATAGCCAAATCAATGAAAGATCATCAGCCACATTATCTGTGTTGCAACTCATTAGAGTAAGAGAAAGAGGGGCATGCTGGGAGAGCAGGGGGCTGTGGCACTGCAGCTTGGGGGGGTAGGGACCTATGAGTGTGTGTTTGAGTCTGTGTGCGTGTGTGTGTATGTGTGTGTGTGTGTGTGTGTGTGAGAGAGAGATTAATCTAGATAGCTATTGGTACTCTATGCTGTAAAGCCTCAATGTTTTTATGTTGCTTCAGTACAATAGAGGTAAATGTGTGTCCTCTCCAGTCTTACTTACACTGTATGGAGTTGATAGGAATATGTGTTCTTTTCTAAATAACAATAAAACATAATTTAATAAATGAGAAGAATGCCCATTTAAAGATTAAAGCAATGATTTGATTTATAGACACTTTCAGTGTTTTTAATCTGATAACTTTAATGATGGTGGTCACATTGTTTTTTTATTAGTGCATAACAGGCCTGTCACAATTACAACAGTGTTGCCTGATCGCAGTTATCTGAGCTGATCGCAATCACATTCCACAGCTGTTAGCTTCTGTAATCGTAGATTCACATCACAGCAAACATAATGCAAACGGAAAGAGTATTAATTTAATACATGGAAATGCAAAACAGCAGAACATACATTTACAGAGAGATTTTTAACTTTTATGTTTCAATGTTTGTTTTTGTTGTTTATTGTGAGCTAAATCTCAACAGTAAGCTAGAAAGCAGGATTAGCAAAACGTGGCCACAATAGGCTTAAACACTAATTGCTGCACGGAGTGAATGACAAAACAATTCTGCTGTTAATCGCAATTTTTAAATGTCTACAAAGTATCAGCTAAACAGTCAAGGTCATAACAGTCTTAGTATAAAATAAACCACTTTTAAATTTCTCCAAAAACAAAATCGGTCTGAAAGCAAAAACTGGCACATTTTACACAAACACACAATAAAAAACAGGAGAAAGCGTCAGAGAGGGAGAGAGAGAAGACACGCACATGAGAGAGAGTGCAAGAACAGAAATGATGTGGCTAAGAGTGTGTGTGTGTGTGTGTGTGTGTGTGTGTGCGTGTGCGTGTGCGCGCACTTCATGTTAGTGCTAGCTGCTCCAGCGCTGGAAGAGAGTGTAAGAGCCTCTGCTTTGAGCCCTGGGGAAAATTAGTACTACTGTAAATTACTGTTAAAAATAGACACTGACCAATTTACCCGCAAGGGGTGTAAAAATGCATCAGTGCATCGATCCATGACTGAACTGTATTGATTTCGGAAAGTTATAATATGACATAATATAACAGAGTCTCAGAGGGAGGTTCTGTACTGTACCTTCTTGTCACTAGGATGGTAGCCTCAATGGTACGTCTCCATTGCCTTTAGCAGCTGAAAATAACTCTGCTGCAGGTATATTTTTTAGGCTGCACTGCCTACATGTACTCTCCAGGTTTTTATATGAATAAAGTGCCCCTTTAAAACTCAGTTAAAGTGTACAACTAGACCTTGGCCTGTATGCAAGGGCCAGGTTGTATCTTTGCGTCAGACAAATATGTTCCTGTATAGTACCTCTCTCTGTTCTCTGTCATGTCTGTCTATCATTTTCTAAATAACTGAAATGTAATTGAATCATCGCTTGATTAGAGATTTACACTCTTGCCTCAGCCCCCTCTCCCCGCAACCCCCCTCACCACCACAGTTAAGAACAAGCATCAGTATCTTTTTAGTGGGCGGGGGGGTGGAGGAGAGGACGAGTTACAGACAGAGTAAGGAGCGGGGAACAGCTCCTTTAGCCACAATTACTGCTCTCCAATATTTCTGTTTTTGTTTCCTGTCAAACTAAAAACACTCCTGAGTAATGCGAATAAAACTGTCCTTATAGCACTACCCTGAACCAGGGGAAGGAGTTGGGGCAGGTAAGACAATCAGAGGCAGCTCAGTGAACAATCCCAAACCTGATCCGTTAAAACACCATTCCAATAGGACCTTGTGTCTCAGCCCAGGCTCTAAACACTATATTCTGAAACACTATACACCAGAGACGGCTTGTGAGCTGAAGAAACACAAGATATTCCTCCCCAATCAAATACAATTTAAATGATCTCTGCTGGACGTAAAGTCAAATGCAAAAACACTGTTTTCTATTGGTGTTTCACAGATACGATGGTGAAAGGTACAGGGGTTGGACAATGAAACTGAAACACCTGTCATTTTAGTGTGGGAGGCTTCATGGCTAAATTGGACCAGCCTGGTGGCCAATCTTCATTAATTGCACATTGCACCAGTAAGAGCAGAGTGTGAAGGTTCAATTAGCAGGTAAGAGAACAGTTTTACAGTTTTGCTCAAAATATTGCAATGCACACAACATTATGGGTGACATACCAGAGTTCAAAAGAGGACAAATTGTTGGTGCACGTCTTGCTGGCGCATCTGTGACAAAGACAGCAAGTCTTTGTGATGTATCAAGAGCCACGGTATCCAGGGTAATGTCAGCATACCACCAAGAAGGCCGTTTTCCTCCACCAGCATCACGTAGTGACCTGGCCACTGTCCTGCAAGAAGAATGGCTTAAAATCCCTCTGACCACTGTGCAGGACTTGTATATGTCATTCCCAAGAAGAATTGACGCTGTATTGGCCGCAAAAGGAGGCCCTAGACCATACTAATAAATGATTGTGGTCTAAAACCAGGTGTTTCAGTTTCATTGTCCAACCCCTGTATTTATGTATTCATTTATTTCACAGTAAGATCGTCCATTAGCATAACAGGGTCAAACAAACTATCAATGTCCCAGGAAGCTAGGTTTCATCTGTAGTCTATGGCCAGATGTTAAAGGTGCAATTAGTGAGATTTTTCTGTTTAAAGACTTCCAGAACTAACTAAAATTATTAACGAAATACTTAATTTCTGTACTTTGCTGCAGAAATTTCTACTGAAGTTGGCATGCTAACCAGCTAGCTTCAGATGTCCTGCCTAACACCACTTTGTGCCTCACGAGGCGATAGTGAGTCACTGTAATGTCGAGTCAAATCAGTCCAACTTGAGAGAATATAGAGGTAGCATTACCCTGTCGGCATTTTCTAATCTCATGTTGAGGGTTTGGATAGCCATCAGCCGGCTATCTTTAAGGACAGTAAATTCAGCCGCCATCTGGTAGTATATTGCCCCAGATATGTTTAGAGTATGACAGGCTGTGTCATCTTAAAAAATGTTCCCTGTAAAGACACCTTGAAAAAGCTTACACCAAAAAAACATACAGTACTGTCACAAAACATGACCTACATACAACCTAAACAGACACCTACATCACAAAATAAAACCCAACAGCAAGAAACGAGAGAGAGTAGAAGTACATACAGTGTGTATACTGTGTGAAAGTCAGAGACCACTCTTAATCAAGTACAAGTTTCAGATTTTTTTCAGGAGATATTTCAGAAGACATTAGATATAAGATAATTTACTTGTACAAGGAAGAAGAAAGCCAAAAGAAAAGAAGCAAAAAAAAAGTTCTGGAGTTTAAAAAAAGTATTAAAAGGTAGAGAAAATGGGACTGCTAACTACCATTCAAGATCTGTAGATCACCACAACCTGTAGATGACCATTAACTAAGTCTTTGAGAGAAAATCAAGCTCCACTCTTGTTTCTGATCTGAAGAAATATACAGATGTTTCTATCCATCCTTCCACTGGGAGAAGACAACTCTGTCCTGCGAGTCTGGAAAGATGTGTAGCTGTCAAGAAGCCTTTATTGAAAGCAAAGAGAAAACATGTGTTCATGAGTCGAGACCTCACCATCATTGAATGTGCTTAGGATTACCTGGATCATAAGAAATGACCAACATCTAAGACTGAACTTTAGAGGTGTGGAAAAAAATTCGCTGCCCACTGAAAAACTGTAATGGAAGAGAAAAAAAGGAAGACAAAAAGTGGGTATTCTAAACACTGAAAATCTGATATTATACTGTAATAAGTTATTAATGCTTATGTGTAGTAACTTATGTTTAGTATAAAATACTTTAATACTTAATACTTGATGTGTTGATGGCTACAGAGATGGCTATGATGATCAGGAAATAAATCTGTCACTACTCTACCACGACCATGGAATGTGTGATGTCAAATGTGAACATCGTTTCCACATAGGCAATCTAAATTACATCAACACAATTATTGCAAAAAGTCAATGAACTGAAAGACAAAACTGTGTTGATGTAATGTATTTCATTCATGTGGAAACGATGAACACATTTTCACTGTAGTTACACTAAAATTGGCTAGCACGCTACGGAAATACTCCATTTAAGGCACAGCTAACCACTCGCAGGAGCTCTGGACAGCCCAGACCTCAAGCTATTCTGCTGAAACCAAAACTGGGGAGCTGCATTGTTTTCAGCGTTGTTCTGCGGGTTAAAGCGCTCCAGTAAAAGTTGTTAGCAAGGCAGCGGCGGCGAGATTGAAACCAGGCTTCCAGCCTCCGGCTGCATAAGCAGTAGCACATGTCTGTGGCTGGTAGAGGCAATGACCTGATTTAGTGTCACTCCCGTCACACAGACGCACATATTAGTTTTTCATAACTTTTTAGGACATGCATGTATTCCATATGTAATAATGATTAATAACATGTAATGCAATTAAGCAATTAACATGCTATCACATTGTATGGTATATATAAAAATGCTGAGCAGACCCATTTGGCCACAATTTTGGATCAAGTTGGTGAGAAAAAAAGATCAAAATGACTTTGAATGACGATTCATAATTGGAGCACGGTGGTCAGGAGCTTCAGTCACAAAAAACCTCTCAACTGGCAAGTGTTTCAATAAGAACAGTGACTAAAGTGACATCTGCATTTAGATCTGTGGGAAAGACATCAGTAAACAGGGCTGGAAATTATGCCCTTCAGAGATGTGGAAAAAAGTGATATGCTTAGATGAGTCACCCTCAACCATGTGCTCCACAAGTGTGCAAGTACACTAAGTGACAGGGTATATGCTCTACCCCAAGGAGGACAGGCCCTGATCATCCCATGGATTTTATGGGCATATGGGGGGGGGGGGGGGGGGGGCTAGCAACCTTACTACCAGTGCAGCCAAATAAATGAACTAATTCAAGCTGTTGTGTAATCCTGACTCTCTTTGTTTCCCTGACCATTAGATTTTCATTTTTTCCATCAAGTTCAGTCTTTTCTCAAGTCACTGCTTAGCAACCGTTAGCAACTATCCGCCCTTACTTTGGTCAAGCTCGTTTTTTTGTTAGCAGCAAGCTAGTATTTCTGTAAAGGTATCTGAATCTACAGATGTTCAAAAGGTGTGCCTGGAGGATCTGACCAAGCAGGACCTGAACATGATATTGGTGCTGGAGCCTGTCCCAGCACTCACTGCACGGAAGGCAGGAAACACTCTGGTTAGGTCGCCAGTCTATCACTGTTCATTATGTTTCATCTACCATTTAAAAAAAGAGAAAAAAGATAGTAATTGTTTGTTTTTACTTTTTTTAGTAATTGTGGCACATGCAAAAGTTTGAACACTGCTTCAGACATTAGGAATTCTCAGACTGTTTAATGAAAATTCTCAGACTCTAACACTCAACAAGCATGGGCTCATTTAGGCAGCTGGCTGAGGATCTGAAATTGAAGCTAAACGATGTCTACAAAGCAGGAGTTAAAAAGATACCCAAGGGCTAAATGTCATTAAAAATGGTAGTTAAGTGGAACTGAAGTCAAGGCAAGATCTGGAAGACAAAAAAATTCTGACAGCGAACTTCTATCATACTAGTCAAAAAGGCAAAGCAAAACCCCCACATGACAGCATTGGGACAGTGGTTTGTGTTTTCCTTAAAAATCCATAAAATATAGGGTACTCAAACTTCTGCATACTGCTGTATACGTCAAACTATAAACTCAATCTCAATAAAACCATACATCCCATGAACCAAAAAAGAAATGTTTTTGCTATTTCAGTTTCAAAAAATAAAACATAAAAGTACTTCACCTTGTCAGGACCATTTTCTGCTCCTGACAAAGTAAGTTAGTACAAACTGCGCAACCACACACACACAGGGTTTAGCGGTGAGTGGGAGGCCAGCGAGTGCTCTTCATGTGATGAGGGCCGGCGTGTCCATCAGATGGCGAAGAGATAGAACTGTCACTGCTCTGTTCTGCTGAGAGGAGGCACACAGCCACAAGACATCATATGACACACACAGGAACAACCTTCTGATTGTGATGGAGAGAGAGAGGGAGAGCAAGAAAGAGGCCATGGAAAGGTCCTCTCAACTGACAAGCCACACATGATCTCATTGTCCCTGCCTCCGATACTGTGGTCACACAGAGCAGTCACACACCTTTTATACAGTGGCTAGAAACACAAGGAGAGTAAAGGCCAAACTTTACACACTTTTTACACAAGTGGGCGATCCAGCAGAATACTACAATCACTCTCAGGAAAAAATAAACTTCAGCCATTCTTTTCAGATGTGTGGATCCTATGGAAGGCTGCATTGATCTATGTGTCTCAATACCTCCGCTCCAGACTGTCTACAGGAACAACACACCATATCACTTCAGAGAGAAAGATTGGGTTCAATAAATGCAGACAAAACAGTTGGGCTAAACAGCCTTCGTGTTATTCACTATTTCATACAGTTATTATTTATTCATTTGCTTGAAGAAAGCAAAGAAAGCTCGAATTTAAACATTTACTCTTAAACAGATGCTAGGAAAAACTTCCTTTAGAAGAGTTCGCCTTTTAGCATCCACATTGCTAACGCTTTTTTGTTCATCAAATGTTCATTAATGAATGAACAGCTTATAGGGCTTACAGGGCTAACAAAGCAGCCACACGGTGTTATTTTGAGCATGACTGAGTAACAGTGGTATTTATATGGCACAATATCTTGTTAAAACAAAAGGTTCATAAAGTCTGTAGTTGTAGAACTACAAACTGCTTCTATATGGTAAAAGTCTGATAAAATCTACGACGAGTGTAGGTAGAGGAGGTGTACCTAATGAAGTGGCTAGTGGTTGTATGTGTTCTCTTTATATCTCGTCACTGTCCAAAGAAAAACATGTCTCTTAATTTTTGCTGATTTTTACTTTTATGAATTTGAACACAGCAAGCTGTTTACACTGCGTGGAAATTTCATGATGTATAGACCAGCAGAAATGGCCCAGAATTGCTTTGAAAAAAGTCTGGTTCCACTGACTTGCTTTTCAAAGACACTTGGAGACAGTGACTATATGTGAGTTTTGTATGTTTGATGTGATAGATATTAAAATGACAGTTTCTGTCTTATCTCAGTCTAAGAGGAGTCTGAAATCGTTCTTGAAACCAACCCAGTGAAACGTCTATGTCTGAAGGAACTGGAAACTGAACTTTTGTTATTATTACGGAATACCAACAAACCATCAAACAGAATAAAACAGTCCTTTTTCTACATGAAATATAGTAATGAAATATACTCGCTAGTAGTTAACGGGGTGTTATTTGTTTCCTCATGAATTCCAGTATCCAAACAATCCTTTAGGGCAGACCTGAATGTTATTATTATATTTCATTTAAAAATAAAAATGGATGCATGTTGTTTGGCATTGATTCATTTGAATTAAGGTGGTGATGATATTGTTTTTGATGGAGATTTTTTTACTCTTTATTTAAATCTGGTCTTGGTCTGCTCTTGACTCAACAAGTCATAGTCTTGACTTGAACCAAATGTGTTCATGTTCTGTCTAGACCCAAACTCAGCTCTAACTTGTGTTCATGTCCTATCTTGACACAGACTCAGCTCTAACATACGTTTATGTTCTGTCTTGACTATAATATTACATGTGGAATGTATGGATAAGAAGTGAACTTCAGCAGTGTTTACATCAGACTATGTTACTTTTAACAAAAAGAAGGGAATTTGTGTTTTACTATGATATTGGCATGTTAAAACTGGGAGGGTGAAGATGATCCAGTGCATTAGCTTTCCTCTAGAACGGTCTTCATCAGACGTTTCTGACCCTATCACCCTGTACTCTTCTTTTGCCCTGTTTTGCTCTCTCTTTGTCTCTACTTCTTCAGCTTCTCCTGTACTCAGAGCGTTCCAGTGGCTGAATTACTGCTAATTCGGCCTGCTATCAACTCTGCCCTCCCCTCTGCTACCTCTGGCCAGCAATTAGCAGCCCCACTTTAACCCAACACACCCTCTGTCTGCCCCTCAGAGAGCAAGAGAAAGGGATTGGGGACAGGAGAGGAGGTGAAGAGGAACGGCTCAGTTACTGCTGTTCTCCAGAGAAGAGTTAGATCAAGCCCTATCTTTCCTCGTTCTCTTTCTTTCTCCCTCCTCCTCTCCTCAGTGACCTTGCTGACCTTCACCCAGTCCCGTTCTCGCCCGCTAGTTGCCCTCTTGACAGCACACCCCGAGGAGACTCCCGTCAGAAGCAACTAAGCAAGCTAACTAGCCCTCAGAAATTGAAACTGAATGCGTCTCTGGGAGGAATCTGTGAGAGTTTAGCACCCTCTCCTGCAACACTGTTGGTCACCATCAAGGCCTCCAATGCATTTCAAAATATAAACATTAAAATTGTGAACTAACAATATTTGGATAGAACATATTGATCAACTAAAACAAAAATATAACTGTCCTAAGCTGCTTCAGAACAGTAATGGCCATTTGAAATAACATTATTGTTTCATTAGCCCACAAGTTAATAATAATTTGAAGGAGTTATAATCATGGTTGTGGTATCGAAATACACATGCTCATGTTTTTTTTTCTTCAATTTGTTCTCATTAAATATAACAATTCATTCTCAGCTTTGTTAGTTCTTTACAAATAAATGCAACAACGGTGCTAAGAAATCATGTTATTCATGGAGAAGAGCAGATTCAAAATAGCTGCGTCTCTACATCTACTTTAAAGCGATGAAAAAAAAAACATATTTTTGAAGGAAACATCATCACTGCTGCTTCTTCTGGCAGTTTGGGTTAACTTACTGACATGATATCCGATGTCTTGTTCCCATCACTACAACTATGATCAATGATCATGACCAATTCTGACTCTGCCTCTACAATAGAGCATGTCACATCAGACCACTCTCAATGACTCCCAATAAGTATTTAAGCATGCAGAGCAATCTTTAACACAGTACTCTCCTATTGGGCATTTTTTTTCCATGGTGGTGGCATCAGTGTCGGGAGGATGGATGTACCTCGGAATGTTTTTTGTTTTGTTTTATTCTTTGTTTTATTGGGTTTATAAATAGTACAACTTTACAGCAGTTCTGTACGTATGTCCAGACACCCCAATGAAAAATATACTCAACAAAAAAGAAAACCTTCATCAGCCCTCAAATCCATATACACACTAAACAAAAGCCTTTGTCTTTGCTTTGAGAATTTTCAGCAGATTTAACTCCTGGTTCTCTCTCTTCTCAAAAAATACTTTGATTGAGATAATCACTTGTTCCTTTGTAACAAATAAGAGTAATTGTTTAGGTTGGACCAAACACTTTTTACAGTGCTCTTTCTCTGTCTCTCTCCCTCTCTTTCTCTTTGCCTCTTTATGTCTCCCTCTCTCTCTCCCTCTCTCTCTCTCCCTCTCTCTCTCCCTCCCCTCTCTTTTTTCTTCCTGTCTACCTCTGTCTCTCTCTGTTTCTCAGCCCATCCATGCACCCTCTCTCTATGGTGTATATGTGTCAGGCCTGTAGAGTTGTAGTGACGGCCCCAGCCGCAGCCCCATCCCCAAGTGACAGGCTAAATTATTAACCCTCACTTTCTTCTCCACCTGTCTCCTGAAACAGAGACCGCATCTCACTCCATTACAGCGCTTAAATCTGCTGAACACTCCCATGGCAGGACCATGCTGTAAGAAATTTCCTAAGGTCCACATTTTTTGATCAGAATGAATTTTCTATCCCTCTTTTCTGTTGTTTTGTCACTGTGCCTTTAAGATTTCAACTGATCTTTTTGTATCTTCCAGGTGTGAGGATCTTTTGAAAGGCTACAAATATCTATTTGCTTCTCGACATCCAGAAACAGTACAGCATTCTACATCTTCCACTCCAATAACTCTGCCTGCAGGAACACCATCCCACATCACTTCAATGTGAATGAATGGACATTTATAATGGTAACATATTTATGTTCATGATATCACAACCACATTTTACATTATTTTTGCTTCCATATATAAAGTAGGAAGTGAACAGCAAGTTGTTTTATGCTTACAATTTGAAAATGTTCCCACTGAAATATTAGCTTTAAAAAAAGAAGTCTTTCTTTATGGTGTATGCCCTTTAAAACAGTGAGTCTGCCTCTCTATCTGTATGTGTGTGTGAGGTTGGTCGAGTGTCTCTCTGTCAGAACAGTAAATAAATAAATAAGCAGGTGTGTATAAATGTATAAGCAGGACTGGCCACAGAGAGGGACCAAGAGAGAGGGCTGCCTCCAGGGTACAGCCTGTTCTCTCTCTCTCTCTCCCTCTCTCTCTCTCTCTCTCTTCACTTTATCCCTCTTTCTCTCGCCCTCTTCCTCACGCCCACCCCACCCCTACACTCTCCTCACCCCCTAGTCGTGTCTTTGCCGCTCTCGCTCTCACTTAGAGTTCCCTGGTGTCTGATTAAGTTCAGCCCAGGCTTGGTCACACCAGGCCTTTTTCTGGTGTTAATTCTGCAGGCTGCAGGGCTGAGGTGATGAGCCACTTCACCGTCATTACTGGCTGTGCCTTGGCCTCCAGAGAGTCCCACCAGACCCCTACGCTCCCCCCACCCCCCAGGATGCTGCTGTTTTTCCTTCCACTCAAGGCCACAGTCTTTGAGTGGCTAAGTCTAGTGGTCCTCAAATAGTCAGGCCTCAGGACCCATATTTGTGCTTTTTCATTCATCAGTGACCTGAAACCAACTGAACTTTCTAACCCTATTGCTGACACTTTGCCACATAAAACACACTGCAGTATCTAGCCTTCGGCATGCATACTTTAATCAGGGTAATATTTGCTATTATTTAGTGCATGGCTAACAATGACAGGGTCTGGTCTCACTAAGCAGCTTAACAAAAAGTCTCCCAACGGTGTATTACTATTTACTGGGCTTCATCGGCAAGGCAACTGATGCTCTTCACTTAACCTACTCCAAGCTTTGGACCAGTCTGACAGTGGTGAAGCCCTCTAGCCCTTTTCAATACACTTTTCAATACAATTTTTTAATAAAATTTTTCTTCTTTGTGACATCTGTGGTGTCAGTGATGTAAACAAATTTACTTTTCAGCAAATCACCCCAAACTTAATATATAAGTGTCAAGAATATAAATCAATGATTACTCCAATAAGCACTAACATTTTTGCATATTACTATTTCTTTATGCTTTAAAAAATAAGCCACTCGACTCTTTCTCATGTTCCCCATCATACTTTCTAGTGAACACTGTAGAACATCAGCTGAATGTATACCAACCTACATTGCGAGCCCACTTTTCAAAGACCCTAAAGTGTTTACTGCCTGCTGCTCATCATATAGTAAAACACTGAATGGTCACTGTGGGTTATTGCAGGCATGGACTAAACATTAAACGTGTAGCCTAGTCTTTTTTGTGTGCGTGTTTGTTTTGCTTTCATCCCCTGTTTTTCTAATGTCTGCGGCTACAAATAAGAAAACTACTCTAGCCTCGCTCAAGCAACTGATGGTGGTTTGTTTATGTGCCTGGTGAGCACTGACGCAGACTGATGATGAAAAAGTGCTCAAATTCATTTACCGATTCATGTTTTTCCCTCTATTTATGAAAGTAAATCATTCACCCCTATAAAGCACAATAGAGAATAGGGTGTAATGATGATGTGGGGATAGAATAGGAAGCAGTTCTCCTTATTTCTTGGTCTTAGCATACAACTCTGTTCTGTCTTTTCTGCTGTTTTTTTTTTTTTTCGTATTTTAAAACATTAACTTTTTTCTTCATATTTTCTATAATAAACAATATAGGCCACACTCTTTAAACGCACTGTGTTGCACAAATAAAACTAACAGAAACTGATCTATTGTTTATTCACTGCCTTCTGTATGCTAACAAACGCGTAAAGCATGACGTAATCACACAATCCTGAGCCCCTCTGTTACACTCTCAGTCTGTGTATTGCCATGCTATGTACAGTGCTTAAGAAACGTTTTGCATGTTAGTTTTAAGTTACGTGTTGCCTTGCATTTATTGTACTGGGTTTACTTTGCTTGTATTACAGTAGAGGAACCACCCCAGGCTGTATGTGTGTGTGAGGGCAAACGAACAAACAACAGACCAAGTGGTACCAAGTGGACAACAGTACACAAAACCAGAGACCTAGCACATCTACTCAGGAGGCTTTCCCAATTGGTCAGAAGCTCGGTCCTGATTGGTCTAAGAGCTGGTTATGATCTGAAATCCCAAACTTAACTTACCCTGGAGTGGGTTAGGTGTGCAGCAAGATGATGTATGCCTTAGTTTTAGTTTCACAGAACCTAAATATAGACTTGGTTTACTTTACATAACAAAGACAGTTAACAGCTTTCTCTGTTTAGCCAGGTTTAGATATTCTGTCATTAACACTTGTGCATGAATACCTTTTTTTCTCAAAGAAGGAAAGCAATCTATGTAAACATGAAGAAAGTAGGCTAAAACTTTTATAGCAGCAAAAGCACTTTTAGTGTTAGTGTTTATTGAAGCAATACTGGCTATACCTTGTCTGTGTAGTATGATTTGCTCCCTCCCAAACAAAAAAAAAGTCGACAGAGTGATCAGAAGTTTGCTGTTTTTGATTCAAAATCTTGAACTCAGTTTGTCAGGAGCTGGTTATACAATCTACCGCAGTGAGACCGAAAATCCAGGATTGGATAAAGTTTAAAGTTAGTTGGACAAGTTGTAAACTATGCTTAGTGAGTCAGGCCACAGGTTTAGAAAATCAAGCTATTTTTAATCTAAGTGTGATGTTTTAACACAAGGAGGAACCGTGTAGCTTATTTTTCAAAGACATAAGGAATGGTAGCACTTCACTGTTCATTAGGCTACATGATGCCTGTATAAGCTTGCCATGACAGACATAACCCTACATAAATGTTTATAAATGCTTCATTCTCTACAATAGTTACTTTTAACAGTTTTGATCAGTTAGCTGAAGTAGCCTTTATGACAGATGATGCCTATAGGAGTAAGCTTTTATTCATTAATTTTTTGCTCTAACCAAACACACATAGGGATGAAGAAAAAAATGTGGACCGAGGTGCCCTGAGGTCCAGGTTAGGAAAAAGTGAGGCAGTATGTTTCCTCTGCTGAAACGCAATATTTGACACCTGACTGATGCTACAAGCATCACAAAGAAAAAAAAGTCACCTATAAAGGGCCAAAGGCTGTATGTGATTGATCAGAGGCTTGCTCTGATATGTCAGAAGCTCATCCTGATTGGTCTAAGAGATGTTTGTAAAGTCTGTAATGGCAAACTAAACCTATGCAGCAAAGAATGCTATAGTGGCATAGCAGGTAAAAATTGATCCACTGTGTGAGACAGAAAATTCAGGGTTTGGTTGAACTGACTTTAAATTTAGCTGGCTAAGCAAGAAATCCTGCTTTGTGTGACAAAAGCTGGGAGCAGGTAATGGCTTTTCAAAATAAAAGTGCACCATCCAAAGTTCTGTAAAGTGATTTTTTAAAAACATTTTGATGGTGAAAAATACATTGATAATCACTTACTTTCCTATTTCTGATTATATAGGTGTTTCTGAATAGACATGGAGGGGCCTGTTGTTTGTTAATGTTTTTGTGTATGTGTTTATGTGTGCGCATGCCTTTGTTTGTATATTTTACAAGCCCAGCTCAATGTGTGTACGTTTAGTGTGTGTGGACGTTCTGTCTCATTTGCCACTTGGCCTGCCACTCCTAAACAGAGCGCACTCTACATGAAAGGCTCAGCTAACCCAGCCAGGCCGAAGGAAAGCTGGTAATTACGGCTTCGTCTGCACTAATGAACACGAGCGGGGGTCTCTGGGGTGTGTGTGCGGAGACAGTGGTATGGCGGCCGTGTCACGAGTTCACCACGCGCCAACCTGTGTGATTCATCTTCTCAATCAAAGCTGCTTAAAAGATGCGCCATCATCAGCTCCTCGTTGTGTCCGCTCCAACAAAACCCTCAGAACACCAGTTTAAGGACTTCCTGGCAGGCAAATAAATACAATCAACTCAGATCACCAAATTAAGGTCAACTCCAAATGTTCACGTCGCACTCAAATACCCTCAGAGTTTCTGAAAGGAGCTCAGCGTCTTAATTGCGTGCTTGATTTCGAGCTCGACTGTGCTTTTTGTTACTCCATGAGATATACAAAACAAAGTGGCCGTTAGTTGTTTACAGAGAGACGGCGGTTTGATGAGATGGATGGAAATGGATGGGAATGGATGACTCGCTCGTCTACTCACTCATGCGTTCTCAACCTCTCGCTCCTTTTAAGAAACTTTCTCCTTTTCTTCCAGCTCTGGCCAATTTGGAGCGGCCCCAGCCAGAGACAGATAGCATATCAAACGTGATCAATCTTCAACCCCTGGAAGGCATCACTCACACCGTGAATAATTACCGCCTAGCACAGCCTTAGCCAAAACGCTGCCACCGCTGTTTTTACTCTCTGCCCAAGCCGCCATTAACTTTGAGAAAAACATCAAAAACTTTTTTTTCTCCTTCCTCGATTCGATCCCTACATTCAAAGAAGCAGACAGCATAAAGCCATTATTAATCTCAAATACTGTGGTGCAGTGCTGTGCGTGAATAGGTATATGGCATATACCCGCCTATGAGCCAGAATGATTTAACCTATGTATTCACCTAAAAACAGCAAATCAATTAATTTAGCTTATTAGACAAGGTATTTACAAACATACAGATTACACATAAACCTTACAATAATCATACTGATATGCAGTATAGAGAGAGAGAGAGAGAGAGAGAGAGACTTTTAGAAAGAAGACTTTAGTAGATGTTTCCCTGACAATATATAGAAATATATAAAAGTGTTTCCCTATAAGGTACAGTGTTCCCACCCATTAAGATTATTATTAGTGCTCCAGCTGGTGCATCCTCAGCCTCCACAAAATAGTGCACAGAGGATAAAATACAGCTGTATTTCACCCTCTTTATTACTTAAACAATAAACAAATTATAAGGCTACACAAACATGGTTTAGCTAGCCTGTAATTGGAACCTCTACCTTTCCTTTCCTGCTAGCCTGCTTGGCTTGTTGATAAATCCTAAAGTTTCAAAACATCATTCCCTCTCCACTCCCTTTAACCCTGAGCATCAACACTTAAACAAGGCACAATACAGAATATAGAACAGCTCAGATTTTGATGTTTACTGATCTTCTCCTTTAAATCTGTCAGCTTCAGCACATACTCAAGTTCATCAGATACAATAGCACAATTACTGTGCTATAACTGTTCATTAATACTTTGTAAGGCATTTATGGCCTAACTTATAACCATTAATCAACTATATAAACAACTTACCTTAGGGGAAAAAAGGAAAAGTAGATACAGGCCCTTAATATTAGTTAACTTTATCCTTTGTTCTAGTCACAGCAAAAAAGAAAAAACAGTATAGCTGATGT
Organism: Semaprochilodus insignis; assembly: GCA_034552555.1. NCBI lineage: Eukaryota > Metazoa > Chordata > Actinopteri > Characiformes > Prochilodontidae > Semaprochilodus > Semaprochilodus insignis. The sequence continues at coordinate 23,903,502 of CM067478.1, read as the reverse complement.
CACTGATTCTATGATACAGTCAGCGACTGATCAGCAAAACCAAATGAATATGAAAAAAGAGAAACATCGCGTTCTTCAGGAAGGAAAGTCAAAAAAGGAATGACAAAAAGGGTTCGAAGAGGAAAAGATAGAAGCAGATCTGGTCTTTGAAGAAGGACCCAATCTGATGGGGTTTCTGTGGATGTGGGGAAGCTGCAGTAGCTTTTATCTGCGGGCAGATGAGTGATGTGGACCTGAAGGCAGATTAGAGAGAGTGGAGAGATTCCTCAGGCTGAAGCATTCTGCTAAAGAGCAGAGACTATAGAGACTCTTCACTCATTATACTGTGGTCTTCCACTGGAGAACCTGAGAACTGGCCTTACACATGGTGATTAGGAATAGAGCCCACAGGCCACCAAACTGTACCACAACTTCTCTTCTAGTTCAAAAATACGCCATGATTCCTCCTCCAGCACAAAACTACTGTAATATAAAACGGCACTATTATTCATTAATTGTTCAATATCTACCACAAATCATCTAATATACACTATGAATGACTAAATACAGAATATGTATTATTCTGTATCTCATTAAGTATTCAGTATCTATTACAAAATATATGATAATCATGACCTATTCATTTTACCTACAATAAATTATGTTGTAAGGACATTATTCAGTTACTACTAAGAAGCTAATGTTAAAGTTCTGTAGTTGTAAGTGTAAGAAGCTGAAACGTTCATTAGTTTCCAAAGAACGTATCTATTTCCTAATGATGTGATAACAATAATATATATTTTTTTCTTTTTATCTCTCTTATTTTTACACTACTTGACAGCTTATCTCTTTAATTGTTCCCAGCTTGACTCTGACTGAGCTACAGTACAGTTAACACAGCCAAGACCTAAGAACTGCACTTAGGAAGAAAAAAGAAAAGATATTAATTACACAATCAGGGATTAAAAACCAAACGTTATTCAAATCCTTGTACTCCACATGCTAACGGGGGCCAACACATGTAAAACCAACACCATTAAGTAGAGCATTACTCCAAACCACACACTCCACAAATAAGCACACAGCACGTACAGTACAGGCTGGAAGAAAGAGTAGACATAACCCAAAAAAAAACAACAGAGCCCTGAAATTCCTGCGACAGGGAAAGCAGTGGTGAAGGCTAAACTATAATATGTGTGCGCGTGTGTGTCCAAATCACAGGTCCAATCCTTCTCTTTTTCAAACGTAAATTAAATCAAATATTTATCCAGACAGCCCGTGACATGAAACCCTAATAGGTTGCAGGTTTGATAATCCAAACGCTTTGGCCCTGTTGCCCGTTATTTTAACGTATTATGCGCAATTATCTGGAATTTATCCGCGCTTGCCACAGATATGTTTTTGCGAGTGAACGCTAGAGAGAGTTGCCGTCGGGGCCAGATGGAATTCACAAACACACTCTGAGAGGGCCTCAAGGTCACAGAACAGGCCCAGACACTGTCACTGCGCACACACACACAAACACACACTGCGCCGATGACATACACACACCAGGGAGAGTGCTGTGTGTCACTGTGTTCTAGTCTAGACGTGTCTCACCATGCCATCTTTGATAGACTGAAAGGTGTGCATGTTGGGGTGGGGTGGGGGTGATGCATGAGTGTGTTTTAAAACTCTGCAGCTGTACAGTGCTTTTGTTCCAAAGCAGTTAGATATGATCATGTCCTATGATATTTGCCACAACATTATTGTTTACTGCCAAATGTCTATATGAGATGATAATTCATTAACGAGTAAAACTACTAATCACAATTATACAGTTTTATATTAATAAAGGTTTTTTTTTGTATCAGGATGGAGCTTTAGTCCTATTCAAGCCAGATTAGTTTTACCTGGGCATTTCCATTATTTAAGTGAATACTACCTGTTTTAAAAAAGGTTTTTATCCAGTATGAATCTGTGGTGTGAGTAGATTTTACACTCTGACAGAAATAATTGTGACGTGATTTAGACCAGTATGAATCTGCAGTGTGCATTTTTACAGTCTAATAGTAATAATTGTGCAGTATTTTTAATCCAGTATGAATCTATGTGTAGTTTTTAACAGCCAGACAGTAGCATTTGTGAAATGATTTTATCCCAGTATGAATTTGCAGTGTGTGTAGTGTTTACAGTCTGACAGCAGTATTTGTGCAGTGACGCAACAAATATCCAGTATGAATCTGCAGTGTGTGTAGTGTTTACTGTGTGGCAGTAATAATTGTGGAATGATTTAAATCCATTATGAATCTGTAGCGTGTGTAGTTTTTACAGACTAAGAGTAGCAATTGTGCAGTAATTTTAATCCAGTATGAACCTGCAGTGTGTCTAGTGTTTACAATGTGACAGCAAGAAGTGTGACGTTATTTAAATCCATTATGAATCTGTAGTGTGTGTAGTTTTTACAGACTAAGAGTAACAACTGCGCAACAATGCGCAAACAAAATTTTTTATGAATCTGCAATGCGTGTAGTTCTTATAGACCGAACTGTGAAGTGAACGGCCTTGTAATTATGACAGTGAGGAACTGAAGTGTGAATGACCATAAAGGCCACCTCACACTGGAAGTGCCCAGCACTACTCAGCTTTTCCAAACACCACAGCGTGCCACACAGCAGAACAAGACTACAGAAATCAATGGTAACATGTGGCTTGACATTTACACCAAGAAAGGCAGTCAATCTAAAGTCTTTAAGATAAACAGACAAATGCTAACCAGCTGTTACTTCTTACGTCTTTTTTCAACTTGAATCTTCTAGTGTGTAAACGTGTGAGGTGTTAGTTAGTTGAAATCAAATGTGATAAATTCAGTAAATTATGCTGAAATCTTTAAGAGTGCGGTATGCTCTCATTGTGAGGTATTCATTATGGTATAGTTGTGCTTTGTACAATTTGCTATGCAGCGCTATGCTACATGATGCTGCACGACTCATGGCCTTTAGAGTTTAAGGGGTCAGCATAATAGGAAAATCATATTGTACTTTAATGTAGATTTAAAATAACTAAATTTTATTTCCCCATCATGTCATGCATGTTAGAAGTGTACATTAGCCATGATTGCTAGCCAGACCAAGTGCTTTGTTTAAGAATAAAACCCAACTTGTTTAATTCACATCAGTTTATAAAACCCCACATGCCCACACCAAACACACACACATCCACACATACACTGTGATACTCAACATGTTGATTTCTAAAAACAGCTGATCTTAAACTGTCAGAGTTAGCTACATAATGAAAAGGACTCTTTTTGATCATTGTGTGTCCATTTAGATGTCAGGCCAACCAATCATGATTGAGAGTGTGTGTTTGTGCTTGTGTTTGTGTGTGGGTGTGTGTGTGGGTGTGTGTGTGGGTGGGTGGGTGGGTGGGTGTGAGTCCTCGACTTGTTTGTTGAACGTTTTGTCAATTAAATTTCATTGTTCAGTTGACTGTTATTTTTGTTATTTAGTACTGATATAAATCTTCAAACAATGATTGAACTGGATTCCAGTTCTTCAGGAAACAATTTAGTGCATTTCCAACTTCGCATCTCTTTTTCAAGTTTACACTGAATAACAAATAGAACTATTTACATAGTAGTGATGCACACAACACACACAAAACATCATGTTACCAAGGTAAATACTAGCATGTGCAGCCTCTGAGAAACTGCCACCGCATCTTGCCAAACTGCCGCTAACGTAACATCATTAGGCAAATCAGCACACTTAAAGCAGAACAATGTCAGCTAACAGATTATTAGTCTGCATTGGCTAATATTGTGCTATCATTCCCATATCGAAAGACAGTGAGGCTGACTGTGCTTTCTTGAACCCCTAGCCATTGATAAACCAGGGATCTAATGTGTGATCTCCTGATTAGAGGGCTAACTCAGAGGTGACTGCACCTCTGTTGTTCTGTTTAAAATAGAAATGCAGGTCTATTCTGTCACTGCACTCTTTTTTTCATCTTTTTTATGCTGATTGTGATCAAAATGCAGTTAGTGGTAATGTATGTTTTTGGCTACATATGCCCCCTGATGAATTAGTGTATGTACTTTGGGTGAGAACTGAGATTTGCTCACTGTTTGATAGCAGCATGCAGAGAGATGCGTTGGGGTGTATGTGTGTGTGTCTGTGTGTATGAGAACTGACCAAGCAGAGGGATCCAACACCATCTGTAACTCTGCCTCTGTCTCCTGACCTGCAATGCCATTGAACTTTGGCCAAAATAGTGTGGCACAGGGGACTCCGTTTTAATTGCTAGCCTTTCTCATGCGAAAAGATGAGAGTGTGTGCATGCGTGAGACTGTGAGTATGTGTGTATAAAGGCTATGTCCTGGGCCAGGTCTGCCCAAAGGGGGAGTGGGGGGTTGGGGGTTGCCAATCCCTTCCCAACCCCTCCTCAGCTCTCCGTTTGCACGCACACAGCGAGTAGCGTTAGCCTAATTAGCAGCAGTATTTTTGTAGCTTGTTTGCTTAAATTTGAAATGTGTGATCTGAATTAAAATATGGCTCCGTATTTGTTCCTAATAAAACACACACACACACACATATACGCACACAGTGAGGAAGAGAAATGCTAACCTTGCCCTCCCCGCACTCATACGAAAGTAATTTAGTCTTCCGTAGAGAGAGAGCATTCTTTGCCGTCTCGGCGGGTGTGTGTGGCTCCTCAGGCTGTAATTGCTTCCATACCCGAACCTCCGCAGAGACACCGAACACTGCGGCCTGCGCTGTCCTACACTGCAACACATGAGTCCCTTTCATCAAACGCTCCTCACTTCATCACACGCTCCTCACTTCATCACACGCTCCTCACTTTCACTGCGCTCAAAATGCTCCCTTAATCACCCTTCACTGCAGTTCTGTTCTGCTTAAGTTCAGTGTCACATATACAGGCATTACTGGGTATAATGCTGTAGTGACATTCTTGAATAATAATGCAAAACTGAAAATATTAAAGCAAATAAACAATAGAGACAAAAATGTCACTCTCTCATAAATAAGACACATGAGGCACATCAATAGATGTGCACAGTGCAGTGAGCATCCCACATCCAATTAATGAAATGCCAAAACAGATATATTACAGATATACAGCAGATCTGTCAAAATGTGTGTATTACTACTTTAGACAGTTTTATAGAACTAAAACACAGCTATACAAGCATGGTCCCCTAATCATTATTCCTTACATTGAAGCATGGAACACTATTACAGGCAACAGAAATGGTGCCCTAATCACTGTTCGTTATATCAGAGCACTATATAAAACATAGGTAAAACATGGGTCTTATAGGTAACAGAAATAGTCCCCCAATTACTATTCTCTACACTGGAGCACTATTTAGAACACTATTACAGGGAACATTAGCATTTAATTAGTATTAAGTGTACAGTAGTAGTATAGTAGAAAACTATTATGTTATTAAACCTTATGAAACACAGTGCATTGTGGGCACTTGATGTAAGTTATGGTATGTATTATTATGGTAAAAGGGCACTGGACTCTTCACTATCCTTGTGTCTCAAATCTCTGTGGGCTGCATAGTGTTGGTTGGTGGACTATTCTCATTCCAGCAGTGACAGTGAAGTGTTCAAAAGCCGATCCACTCATGCCAGCACAACACACGCTAACACACCACCACCACGTTAGTCTTACTGCAGTGCTGAGAATGATCCACCACTCACATAACACCTGCTCTGTGGTGGTCCTGTGGGGGACCTAAAAAAAGGTGATGGGGAGCTAACAAAGCATGCAGAGAAACAGGTGGACTACGGTCTGTAATTGTAGAACTACAAAGTGCATATATATATGTTAACAGGAGCTGATAAAATAGGCAAAGAGTGTAGAAACAAGGAAGCGTACCGAATGAAGTGGCTGGTGGGTGTAGGTGGGTGACTGAGTTAGTGGACGGCCTCTATTATATGTTGGATAAATGAATGGGTGGGTGAAGGGATGACGGAATGGATTCTATAATAGATGGGTGAATTAAGTAAATGGGTGTTTTGCATCGCTTTACCAGACTCCTTTATGACCATTACTAGCCCCTCCATCCGCCACAGTTAAGCCCACCTATGGAGTAACTTGAACATTTGCACTCACTCTGAACTCACACTGCTTTTGGCTGAATTGTTTAGAGCCAAATAGGTGCCGGAAACCAAGCTTATTTCATTTCATTTGAGTTGTGCAGGTTGCCTGACGTAAATTAATAAATATATATAAAGTGCCTGAATTGAGGCCATGATGTCCGACCACTATGAAATGGCTCCAAGAATGGAGCAATGTACGGTGAACGGAGCAGGGTCTTGGGCCACATGAACAACTACATCCACTCATCTTCAGCAGCGGATTATCTCTCTTCGCTCTCTCGCTGCATTTGATCTCAGGTTTCCCCACTGCCTGTATGTGTGTGTGTGAGTGTGTGAGAATGCTCAGCGCTCTGCTAGCAAAGCGCTACACACAGTCTAACACACTTACAAACCGAATTTAAACCCAAACACACAGTCTCCCTAAACTAAAGACTATAGCACACCAACTCAGACGAGCTTTCCTTGAATAGAAAAGAAAAAAAGATGATGTATTTATCTTTTTGAGAAGAAGCAGAAGGAAAAAAAACAGTTGTTTTAAGACTTAAAAGTAAGTTTCCCTTCGTATAATACGTCACCAGAGATTCAAGTTATTGTCCTGTTACTGTACAAGACATTTTAAGGCAGTTAGGACTACTGGGCACCATTTAGGTTGCCAGATTTGACTCTTAATAAGTCACAATATAGCCACTTTTGGTGTTTTTATTGTTAAACATTAAAGCCTCATTATCACCGTCTTTCATTCAGCATACATCACTTTTATTTAGACGTATTTACATACTGACATAAATAATCACATATTTACGTTTTGTCTCCTGTGCTCCTGTGCTGTCTGCCAGAGCTTATGAAACTGATGGTTGCCATCACATGGTGTGATTTTTATAAGTGCCTGAGTGTGAAATCATCACCTCTTCAGAGGTGCACGTATCCGTGATGCAAGAATTGTAGCCCTCTTCGCGCCCTCCTGGTGTTTATACCTCACAACACCTCTTCTTACAGGCCATTTAATCATGTCTGACTCGTGGCGCACTGAAACAAGTGGAAACTGTGTGAAAAGTGCTGATTCTAAGCTTTCAATCGATACCACATTTGTGTTTGTCAGTAAAAGCGGAGATATTTGATTATGATTCGAGTTTGATGAAAAGTTATTTTTGCGTGTGCAGTTGTTTTGCAGAAAGAAAAAATATTTGCATTTTTGCCATGTTTTAGTCATTTTTCAATGTCAAAACAAATAGAAAATAGACAGAGGTGCAGTCTGAAACCTGTCTATACAGAACGTAAAACCAATGTAAACATGGCAAAATCAAAAAAAAAGTATCAAATATATCAAACTGTGTCCAAATCTAAAATGTATGAAAATTATTTCTTGAGTATTTAAAAATGTATTTAACATTTAAAAGAATAGTGTGAGTACATTTAATAAATCTAGAAAAAGAAAGCTGTTTTTGTATTTCAGATAGTCCTCAATGCAGACATAAACGTCTCCATATAGAATCTCAACTTGATGTGAATGTAATTGATTATATGACTATTAAACACATAAATGATGTAGTGTAAATTCAATATATTACCAAAGAACAGTAATAACTCAAGAGTGTTCGCTGAGTCTATGTGAGTGTGCGTGCGTGCGTGTGTGTGTGTTTGTGTGTGTGTGTGTGTGTGTGTGTGTGTGTGTGTGTGTGCGTGTGTGTGTGTGTGCAAACCTCACAGTGCCATGGCTGCTTGACATAAACAGACACTTATGATAAACCACACAGCGCTGTGTGTGTTACAATAATACACAACCAAGGCCACAGAAACAGAGAGCCATCACACACGCTCACACACACACTGGGCTGCAAGGGAGAGCATGAAACAAGAATGAGCATGAGAAAAGGAGAGAGAAAAGTCAGAAAGAGCCAGAGAGAGAGTGAGAGAGAGAGAGAGAGAGAGAGAGAGAGAGAGAGAGGGGGAAAAGAAAGAAAGACCACACAGTGTAATTTCACCACACTCTCCACTCCTGTTGAAAGTGAGGGTTGGATGAGAAAAGCAGATGTTCAGGCAACACACACACTCACAGAGCCAGGCCTGATTAACAGGAACCAGGGGGCAGTCACCGGAGGAAAAACAATGTCCATGTGTGTGTGAGTGTGTGTTTGTGCCTGTATGCATGTATGTGTGTGTAAAAGACTCTGAAATGCTACTGTTCAGAACAGTGTCTTATATAATACTAAACCAGTTTTGTTGCATATAAGTTTCATTTATAGAAAGCATAAAAAATGAATAGAAAACTTACTGCAAAATGAATATCCAGAATGCCCCATATATCAAATCTCAGTGATTAAATAGCTATACATGTTATTTCATTCAGATTATAAAAAGATAATTACAATGTATTGTTTAATAACATTTACTGTTTTTACCAGGTCATAACTTCTCATTGTTTCCAAATACTAAAAATTATGAATTCATCTTTACTAACAGCATTTACATTATTGAACAATTAGCAAGACCAATTAGTGATTCCAAATTTGCTAGTGTATGTCCATATAAGTGTGAGTGTGTGTGTGTGTGTGGGTGCATGTCATCAAGTTGTGTGTGTGTGTGTGTGTGCGTATGAGTGTGTCCCTCCCTCTCAGTGTGTCAGTGTAATATATCTTTGATTTTACAGCTAAACAAATTCCTCCTGACATGCTGCTAACAAGCTCACTAAACCTTTGACGTACGTGTGTGTGTGTGTGTGTGTGTGTGTGCGTGTGTGTGTGTGTGTGTGTATAGTGGGCTGAGGACAGCTTTCCACACATCCTGGATTAAGGTGCTAAATTATCCCCCACACTCCTCCCCCTCATTCCCATACAGATTTGTACACATCACACACATTAATACACAGAAATGTTTGTGTGAATTCATTTGATCACAGTAAATCATTCCGTTTGGAAATTAGATACAGTAAAAAAAAACATAGAGAGGAACCACACTAAACACTAGACTCAGTGTGAGGTTTTCACTGAGAGTTTAAAGAGCCCATATCGTTGAAAAACAAAGTTTTCTCACATTTTTTATATAAAGAGTTTAATGTAGTAAACTTTGTCTCCAAATCTCGTTCTACAGTCCATATTTGGAAAGTAAACTAATGCAAAGCGGTCCATTTTGCGCTCATAATGGTTGTGATGTCACATGTTTAGTAATGACCGCCAACTAAGCCTACCGAAGCTTAGTCCGGCCCATGTCCATTTATTCTACATCATATTAGCACCTCCCCTTCAGCTTAAAGCAGTATAGTCCTGTCTCTTCAGCTTACATTGCTTCAGCACTATCCATTCAGTCTACAGTACTGTAGCCATAGCCGTATGCTCACTCTACAGGAGCTTAATTCCACCCATTCAGCCTACAGCAGTTTATCTCCTGTTAAAGTGATGAAAAGTGCTGTTCCTGTAGTAGTTACCAGAAGATGTGGAAAACAGGTAAATGTTGTGCTGTTCCTGTCTGTTAGAAAGCAACTGAACCATGGCAGGATTTCAGAGGATCCATACATCCATATAAGGGACGGCATGTTTCCGAATGTCCTGACTTTATTTACTTATATCAGCACCAGAAACAGCATGTTAATATCTGAGGGATGAAGAAAAGTTGGCCACATGAAAATGAATGATGACTGTTCTTGGTATGTAAAGTCACACGAATGTCATAACTGTTTAATTAACAGTTCCTTCATGAAGAGGATCTGTGTACGCTACATGGTGTCCGTGAGGCTTGGCCTAGCAAACAGGCTGGCCACTGTTGGGCTGCTGCTCTAAAGGCAGGGTTTCACACATCTAATATGGTTTCTGTATGGTAGAAACAGGTACACGGGGATGTTATCAGCCTCTAAAACTGCAAAACAAAGTGAAACCATAAACTTGACAGTCGATGTAGTACTCCCACCTGAGTAATCAGATTCACACACAGGGCCACTGCCACCGCATTTTGCAGCCATACAAATCATCAGCAGGTGTGCTGCCCTGAGAGTGAACTGAAACTTCAATCAACTTGATGTGATGCTGTCATTGTTTAGCTGCATCACCCACAATCGGCATTAGTTTCTTAATTAACTAAAGAGGCAGCACTGATTTACCTTAGGGTGGCACTGTACTAAAAAGGTGTTGGTTCACTTAGTTGGTCAGTAGAAGGATAGACAGAACACGTTTTAATTTTTTTCAAATATGAATTAAAAGTGGAACTTTATTCTCTCCTCTCTTACATCCTGTTTCAGACATTCTTTCCGCTTCCTTATGTAGAAGTGGATTATCTTATATTGAAAATGAGTAAAAAAAACATTCTGTCATTTATAAACATATAAAAGTATATGAGTATAGCTAAAACAGTAGCAGTATTCATGTGGAATCCTGAATGTTGTCTGCACTTTTGAAATCTATCAGACTCATTCACCTCCAGTGACCGTAGAACTTGCTGTTGTAAACAGTAAAGATTATTACTTGATGGTCAGATGGACGGTACTGACGCAGTGGAGAAGGTTGACTCCTGAAGGACCTTCTAAAAGTTCTCTATGTAGGGTCCTAATTGACAGGCCTCAGGCTGAACTTCTAGACCCAGTCTTTTATGAGTTAATCAGCATCGTCCACTATTGACCCCTATCCAGTCCGGCTGTTATTATTTAAAATAGGCCACTTTTTTCCCTCAGTGCTCCGGGACGACGTTCTGTTATTCCTTTAATAAGTGGAAAAATACAGGCTGGTGGAACCTCCTGTTGTGAGAAAGCAGGGAGACCACACCGATTTTATGGACAATAGCTTTCCTCTTTCTGATGGCTTTTAAAAAGCACAGGTCTGATTTTTTTCAGAGGTATTTTATTTGGCTGTTTTCGCCAGGCACGCAGAGATGGAGCTTGGCAGAGGAACACTTTAACTTTCACTGGAGTCTTTCCCTGACTAGAAATCAACAGCTGTAAATAAACACGTCGTATTCTGTCACTTCATACTTTTGCAGAATTTTCTGTATCAATAAATAAATAAATAAATAAATAAATAAATAACATGTTTCCCTTCCACTCATTTCCTCATTTCACCACAAATCCTAAAAGCTTGGTGAGAAGCTTCCCCTCACTAATTATTCAACTTGTGAATATTCAGTTTGACTGGAGGCTTTTAAAAAAATAAACTCGCACTTCTGACTGCATTTTTAAGTGTCAAAATCTCATAGAGGAGCTGCTTATTCCAAAAAAAGAAGCTTCTTACACACGAACAAGGGAACAGAAGAGAGCAGAAAACACACAGGGACACGAGAACGCCATTACAGACACACACACACATACACACACACACGCATGCACGCACACACACATACACTGAGACTTTTGCTAAAAAGCACATAAACACTCCAGAGTGTTGAGCAGTAAACAGAAGAGATGAGCTGCCACACTAAAGTCCAATCAAGAGAGAGAGAGAAAAAAAGAGTAAAAGAGCAGAGAGAGAACAAGCGTGGGGAAAAAGAGGAAAAAAGAATAAGAGTGAGAGGAGAAAAGATGGAAAAGGATGTGAGGGAGGAGAAAAGAGAGAAAGAGGACAGAGAGAGAGGAGAAAGCAATAGGAGAGGTAGTGAGAGATTTAGAAGACATACAGAGAGGGAGGGAGAGAGTAAAAGAGAACAGAGAGCAAGACAGTGACAGGAGCGGTAAAGGGAGAGAGAGACAGAGAGAGAGAGAGAGAGAGAGAGAGAAGAGAGAGTGCGAGAGAGAGAAAGATGGGTAAGCCAAATAAACTGTGGTTTGGATAGAGGGGTTCAAAGCTGTTGTGGCCTCTTATGGAGTGTGAAGGATGGCCACAGAGCCCACACTGTACAAACAAACATACACACACACACGCCATGGCGTTTCCATGGTCCTCTGTCGGAGTGTGTGTAATTGCTGCTGCAGTAGTGTGTACTGGTGTGTAGGAGTGTGCGTAAATGCTGCAGGGTTTTTTTTTTTTTTTGGATTGCATGGAGAGCAGCCAAATGTCCCCACAACTTCAACATGCTCAGGTTTTCAGCAGAGAGGGGGGATTGGTCCCTACAAGGACATAAATACACACAGAGACTTACAAACAAACAAACACAAACAAACACATAATCACATTCAGTCTAGGAGGTTTCCTCACATAAACTGCACCGTTTGTACTCTCGGGGTGTTTGGTGTGTTGGTGGTTTAACACTAGCAGGGTGTTTAGGGCAACTTTTCCAACTAACACAATACGCTACATGCTAACAGAGATCATGACTCAGAAACGAACAGCAAATCTTTCCATCCATCTTAGATTAAACAATGTTTAATCTGTAGCACTGTTGGGCCACTCTGTTTAGAGCACATTTCAGTACTAGCTGTGTGTGCGTGTGTGGTCCTCATTGTGACATACACTCTTGGGTTTTGTCTTCTGTGGAAAGAACGTAGCCTCAGTGGTGCCAATTTGGACAATTTGTCACCAAATTTGGTGACTTTTTGAGGCAGAAAGAGAGACAGATAGAGTAAGTGTGTGTGTGTGAGAGAGAGAGAGAGAGAGAGAGAGATCAAAAGCATTAGTGAGTATGTGAGTGTCTCTTATTAGATGCCACTTGTATGAAAGAGCAGGGAGACCCTTGTGTTCCCATGGTGCCTCTGCACTCATCCACACACTCACTCACTCCACACTTGTTTTTCATCTCTTCACTCTTCTTTTAACCTCTTCTGCTGAGGGAAGTCATTTATTCTGCTATACCTACTGGAAATGGACAAGGGGAGCATGGATTAGGAGGGAGAGTGAATCAGGAGCAAGTACTCATTACGACAGAGCATGAATTAGAAGCAAGCATGGATTAGGAAGGAGTGTGGATTAGGAGGAAACATGAATTAGAAGAGAGCATTGATTAGTAGTAGGCATGTATTAGGAGTGAGCACAGATTAGGAGGAAACATGGATAAGGAGGGAGCACAGAATTATGATTTGAATTATGGAGCAGGGTGGAGCAGTAACTAGAAGAAAGTATGAATTAAAGAAAAGGAAGGAACATTAATTATGAGAGGCCATGGATTAGTAGGAAGAGGAGGAGTATGGATTAAGAAAAAAGTATGGATTAGGAGGGAGCATGAATTAGAAGAGAGCATAAATTAGTACTGTGAATGAAATAGGAGAAAACATGGATAGAGAGGGAGCATGGATTAGAAAGAAGGATGGATAAAGAGGCAGCATGGATTACAAGGGAGCATACATTAGGACGGAGTTCAGGGATTAGGAGAGGGTATGGACTAATAGAATTCATTAGGAGAGTAGGGAGGAGTATGCACTCGGAGGCAGCATGGATCGTGGAACTGGGAGGGAATGGAGTTTAGGAAGAACCATGGACTAGGAGAGAACCTGGATTGGGAGTGAACAAGGACAAAGAGAAATTATTATGAGGAAACGACAATTAGGTGACAGCAAGGATTAAGAGCAAGCATTAAATTAGTCATTGTTCTCTTTCTTTAACTGCATGAAGTGTCACAGGTTCACTGATTCATCTAATTTGCATAGACGCCCCCATTATTGAGACGGAAATTGGTTGCATTGCAGCTAAAGCAACATTTCCTGTCATTTGAATCCCAAATGGCCTGAACTGTAGATTTAAGTGTCTGCCTCTGTCTTACAGTGTTTTAATGCACATTTTATTCACCTCTTCTGTCTCCTCAGCTGCTAACACTCTCACCATTTTGTTTTTGCTCTCCCACCACAGCACAGCACCAGCCAACATTCCGGCCACTCACGCACGCATGCTCACACGCTCACACGCTCACACACACACTCAAGGAGTTGTAAATACAGCAAAACACAATCATGTCCGATGTTTCCACCTGGTGACTGAGTGGCCCCACAGGAGTGTAGCATTTTAACACACATACTCACACATCACACACACAATACACACACCACACACATACATACACACGCACGCACACGCACCCACACACACACACACACACAGAGGCACTTACAAACACACTTTCTCTTGAAGAGTACTCTTATCTCTTATTGTAACAGAGACAGAGCCACAGCCTCCAAATGCACTGGCTTTCACTCCTGCTTTTGTCCCAGGGTGGACTGATAGGTCTAAATGGATGGAGAGAGAGAAAGAAAAAAGGGAGAAACAGACAGAGAAAGACTGACAGTGAGACGAGGTTGGGGGGTGGTGGTGCTGGGTGTTGTACCCAAGAAGACGGGGTATTTAGGGTGGCTGAAGTGCAGAAATTCTCTCTGTGTGTGTGTATGTGTGTGTGTGTGTGTGTGTGTGTGTGTGTGTGTGTAATGTTGAATGAAACAAGGGCAGAAAGACTGCAATTATTGCTGAGGAGCCATTAGGCCTGCGTGTGCTGCCACAGATAACTAATGGACTACCATCACTACTGCTGCTGCTGACGACCAGTCCACTTCCATTTAGCCTCTGGAGTGTGTGTGTGTGTGTGTGTGTGTGTGTGTGGGTGTGTGTGTGTGTGTGTGTGTGAATGTGTGTTGACAAAATCACATTGTGGACTGCGCAGGACAATTAGCCATAGCTAAACTATACAAACTACAGTTCTGTGTGCATTGTGTGTGCACATGTTTGTCACTATTGCAGCGGTACATAGAGAGATGCGCATGATACAGTGTGGGACAAAATGGTAAGACATTATGGACAAATATGAGGATTTTGGTCCTTTCATTTTTTCAGATTGTTTGGATAAATTGTCTGTATGGCTATGTCTTAATCTGCAATGCTGCAATATATATAATCTGCAATATATATTTTTAATATGATTTCTCAAACTCCCCCCTCCCCTCCTAGTTAACCTCTCCTATGGGATAAGTTGTAACATTTGAAGATACAGATTGAGATATAGATTTAGACAGAGATACAGACTGAGATAGAGATACATATAGAGATAGAGACAGAGATACAGAAAGAGATTGAGATACATATAGAGATATAGAAATTAGGCTACAGTTACGGATAGAAATACAGATAGAGACAGAAATACGGATAGAGATAGAGGTACAGATTGAGATAGAGATACATACTGAGATGGAAATAATGATACATATAGAGATACAGACTGAGATGGTGATAGAGATGCATATAGAGATACACACTGAGATACTGATACAGATTGAGATGAAGATGGTGATGCATTGAGATAAAGATAGAGATACAGATTGAGATGGGGATGAAGATACATACAGAGATACAGCGTGAGATAAAGGTACATACAGAGAAACAGACTGAGATAGGGATACAGACTCAGAGATCGTTACAGAGATACACATACTGACATTGTGTTATGCTGTTATGCTTGATATAATGACAGTTTAAGTTTAAACAGCCTGTGGACACAGTCTGTGTGTGTCTGTGTATGTGTGTATGTGTGTTTATATGACACTGTTGTGAGTTGTTCTGCAAACAGAGCACATGTTGTGTTCCAGGTTAAGGCCCCAGGCTGCTGCTGTTACACACACATACATACACCTCTCCCCCAACTCTCTCCATGGACACACACTTTCAGACACTTCAGACAGAGCCTGTGACACACACACAGACACATACTGGAGGTCCTTGGAGTGATACACACGTGCCCTGTGTGTGAATGAACACACACCTCCCTGCACACACTCTATCTAGAGCTTTAGTTCAGCTAACACTCAACTGAGAGAAAGAGAGGGAGTGAGAGGGAGGAGCAATAGGCAAAAATGTTGGTACTCAACAGATATGTCTCTATGTGGTTTATATTAGGCACAGATCTAATATGGCTTAAATACGATATACCTCCACTTACAACAGGCACAGCAAATTGCAAATCCCTGAGGCACCTACTCCATTTTACCACAGCTGATAGCGATACTGACCATGCACCATTTAACACCTGTGAAAAGCTCAACTGCTATTGTTTATGCTCAGAGACAGACGTTTTTTTCCCACATTTACTTACTTTGTTAAGACAGAAACTGTTGACATAAACCCCTGCCATGTCACAATATTCTTAACTTGATGAAGCAAATCAAAAGGAAAAGTTTAAGTGAAATGATGTTTCAAATGTCTGTGTCCCAATTCCTAATATCAAAAAAAAGGCTTTGCCTGAACAGGTTGTCTTCTCCAGTGACTGTTAAAAGCACCTTTTGAAACTATTTTCCTAAAGCTACAAGTTCCCACATGCTGAAAATGAACGCGTTTCAAAAGAGAAAGTCAAAATAATCACTTATTTTTTTCCAATTTATACATATAATGTCAAACGAATGCCTGATTTTCTCAAAAACCTTACGCTGAAATAAACGCATACTTTCTGAATGAGTACTAACTCATTTTCTTTGACTCTACGGGGTCTCTAAGGTGATATTTGTAATAAGGCATGGCCACAAATAAATTTTATTTATTTATTTAATTTTCTTTCTCTCTTTTTTTATTGCGCCTGCAACTTAAAGTTTCTCATGGCCATGTAGTCACAAAACGTTAATTCAGAAACATCTCAATTGGATAAATAGATTTTTATAGAGCATTTTTTTCCTCTCCCTGACAGAAACGGTTTTCTATTCAAAAAGCATGTGAGAAAAATATGTGGTTACATTGTGCTGGTCAAAGCACCCCTCCTATAGGAACAGTTTAAATATTACACAGACGGCAGAGCAGTCACAATCACCTCACACTACATTCCTTACTCATCTCCATTACTGTCATGTTCAACAGAAAATACACTGATACACACACAGACATACACAGACATGCACACACACACACACACAGAGTCAAGTGTCCCTGCACTCTGATTTGATGTTCACATGTGTGACTGAACTGAGGCGCCTTTGCTTTCTCATCGCACTGCTGGCCGGGTCGCCCACGGCAATGCTCTCGGCTCAGTCTCAGAAGAGAAAAGAAAGAGAGGAGAGAGGGAGAAAGAGAGAGAACGAAAGAGAGGCGTCCGTTCTGAATTAAACATGAACCACTAGGCCTACAGCATTCGCGACATGTTAACAGAACACTTTGCTCTGTGCTCGAGCCGCATCACTTACCTGCCTGCCAGGTGAGCATGTGGGTGGGACACTTACCTGGAGAATGACAGCATAGGAAGCACAGAGGGTGTGGAAGAGGATGGGCAGGACAGCATGATGGGAGAGAAAAGAGAAAAGTGAATGCTGGGATAACATCTGCTTTTTAATATACACAGTGAGCAGTTTTATACTTCTCTATTTAAATCATATTCAAGCTCCTTTCATAAGCAGCATTTTCTGCTTGAAAATAAAGACAGTTAGCACCTTTACATTACTGCTGTCCAAAAAAGTATATCCACGTGTTTTCTACATTATGTGAGCACAAGAGCTGTTTTACATTGTGGGAAACCTTTACAAAGAATGTGCCAAAAGAAATGATGCAAGTACTTGGAACAAAAATAATGACATTCAGTTACATTAACAGGAAAATAATGTTTTTGCCTTCTTTAAAACCACCATAAACAACTGGAAATGCTCAATCTTAATGCAAAGATATGAATTATATTCAAGTAATAATCAGAATATGAATAGTATATAAGTATCTATGAATAATCAGTTGAATAAGCTGTTGGTGACACTTTCATCAATGGTCAGTGATAGACTTGCTTTTGGTAGTATGTTTTGGGTAGTGGACCACTCTCAGCATAGCAGTGGCACTGACTTGTCTAATGCAAAGCCCACTACCCTGGTCAGTCACGGCTATACTGAGAATGATCCAAAACCCTTTTCATATCTGGTCCTTTTCTATTGATATACAGGGTAGGTGGGGGCTTAAAAGTTGCGCAGTAATAGCTGGGCTACAGTGTGGAATTGCAAACCTGCAGTGTAATAAAATGGGCAGTAACACAAAGTAGAAGATTAAGGTAGAAGCACAATTGAGAAAGAAAAAGAAATATTCTGTCCTCTGGGCTGCAGTCCCGTGCTGGGTGTGTCTGGATGTTCCCTGCAGTGGGTTTAATGTGTGTGTCAGGAGTGTGTTTGATCTGCTCAGCACTTTGCCCTGCCTGCCCCAGCTTGTCATCTCTGAAATCACCTTATAGAGCGACATGACACACAGCATTAGCAGCTTCTGGGTGTGGGCAGCCTGGGCTTGAATGTTTAACATCTGCGACAGAGCAGCTGCCTTAATCTGAGCTTCGGTGTCTGCGAAATTATATCACAACAACTTTTCACAGTTACTCAGTTCTCTTGGTACAGTGGTGGTATTAACCTCTTACAGTCCTATCCCTGATATATTCTAAGGCTTATTGCTGAGTAATTATGTGGAAAATGATGCAATCTGCTTAGGTTATTCTTAAAGCATAGAGGGAGGAACAGAAGTCTGAGCCCTCCAATGGATTCTGATCAATTAAGGGGTCAGAAAAATGTTAATGATGTCTCCTAGACGATATCACATCTGAGTCCATTCAGTTTAGTGTGATTTGCATCGGGCACAAAACAAAACAGTTTCAATCCAGAAATGTGGGCAGAGGTCCCTAATAAGCATCAGAGAGCGAGTGGCAGGAAAACCAGTGAGCCAAGACCAGAAACCAGAAACTCTCTATGACCGTGAGGAAGAACCAGTGACCACGCATGTAATCAAACCTGTTATTACTGATCAGCAGTCTATTATCTGTTATAATAGACAATCAAATTTCCATGCTTTCTTGAAACAAGGGAGTTTGAGGTAAAATGTAGTTGTTAAGTTTCAAAACACACCAATTACAACTGAGGCCATACAGTTCATATACAGAACTTAAGCAGGAGAAACAGCCAATTTAGCATTCAGTTATTATGCAGCATCAAAAGAATCAACATATTTACATACATCCACTTATTCAGGCTACAGCAATTTAGTCCAACCCATTCACAATGAAGTTCTAAATAGTGTTTCCCCTCTGAGTGCCTTCACTCAGGCAGCCAATCAAAATAGTCCTAACAGCATAGTAACAGAACAGCCTGTTTAATTCTTTAATTCTGAAACCAGCATAAGTGAACACCTCAAGGACAAATTGTACTACAAAATGGGACCTTCAACCCAGCAATTACCAAGTGCAAGCCGACACCGTGTTAGCAGCATTTCAAAAAAGGCACACTATATGTCCAAAAGTTTGGAGACAAACAATGACTGGGACATTGTTGTGAGGCTGGGAGGCTGTATATGCTGAGGAGCTTTACCTTCACCTAGCTGATGCTTGGCATTGGACATGATGGCCTTAGGCTCATATGTGGACTGCTCATGTCAGTTTTACTCGGAATGCTTTTCTCTGAAGTATTATGCAGCTGAATCCCCTCATTAGAAGGGCTGTCTGTATATAACGGACAAAACGTTTTTCAAAATAAAAAAAAAATTGTGTTTGTCACTGTCCACACAGAAACACTTTAACACAGAAAAATCTTATGTTCATAAACTTGGAACTCTTTAGGGATAAGTGAGCAATCAGCATAAAGGCTTAAACCTCAGGTTTAGTATTCAGTTTATTCTGAGAGCGAGGAATTAAAGTGACACCCCACATATGAGCCCTCAGGGTTTAAGAGGTTAAAGGTCAGTCTCAGAACTGTCACAAAAAGATCTGGTCGACTTCTGATTGTGTCAGACACTTCCCGACAGGATGTTGGACATTCACGAGGAATATTCCATTTCTTAAGGGTCAGACACAAAGGAACATATCAGCTTTAATACCATTCTTCCGTGGATGTGCATTTCATGAATATTTTGAGCCTCAGAAATGAACAAGTTCAGGAAAAGCTTCTATTAATGTCCCCCTTTTTCCTCCAGGCGAGTCAGGAAAGGGTTAAATGCATGGTGGCACGTCAATATGTAGGAGACAACCTTGCTTTAAATGAGACACTGCTGGTCGCACTAATGGGGAAATTGCACGGAGAGGAAGGACAAGCAATTATAATCTGGCGGAGGCCCCACCGGACAGAAAGTGATTTACAGGGAAAGCTGCCGTTTTCTGCACTCGGCTAAACGCGCTGTCACTGCCGTCCAGATGTCAATCAAATTACCCCGCTATTTACAGTTGATTTGGCCGTGTCGTCCGCAATATTCTCCCTCCATTCTGATGATCTGGGGGCAGTAGCTGTGGTTTGGGGGGGGTCTGAGTGGGCAATATGAGCGTGCGTGTGTGTGTGTGTGTGTGTGAAATGTGGTGTGTTTTTGTCTCTGAGGAGTTTTGGTGGGGGGGTTGGTAGGGTAAAAAGAAGAAGCCTCAGCAGCGATGCAAATCCAGCCCAGGGGAGAGAGCAGTGGCGCTTTAATAGAGTTCAGGAAAACTCATTTTACACTCACACACACACACACACACACGCAACAGAGAATAATAATAAAATACACACTACTGCAGGACAGAGGAAGAGTGAGTTATTTTTGTCACTTTATTGTTTAAATGTGATTAAATAACCGCACATAAAAACTACACAGTTAATAAAGTAATGAATTACATTTAGACTCATTGTACACACTTCTGAACTTTTTTGTGTTTTGATGTCAATGAAAAATGACAAAAACATGGCAAAAATGCAAACATTGTATTTCCTTTCCAAAAAACTAGACCGCACACACACAGGAATAACTTTATACCAGATTAATACTTCAGCCATAACAAAATATTTCTTCTGTATTGATTAGAATTAAGAACGTTTAGAATCTGCACTTTCCTTGCAAGTGACCCAAACTGATGTGAGCAAAAACGTTACAGACAGGAGGAGGAGACAAAGGAGAGAAAAAGAGGCGAATGAGTGTGGTGACTGATGTGGTTTGATTCGATTTTGAACGTGTGGAGACGCAGAGGTGCTTGAGGCACAACAGAAAGGCCAACAGCAAGGAAAAGAGCCGAAAAACCTCAATCTTTCAACATTAAAGTGAGCGGATTCCCATCGTCTACTGTAAATCTCCTCTAAAGAGCCACTTAATTGGGATGAAAGCGAGAAAAGGGAGGGACAGGAAAAAAAAAGAATCCATCTTCAAACACACATAAGCCTGTGTGTGTGTGTGTGTGTGTTTGTTTTTGTACATTTTCAGTACAGTAATGTCCCTGAACTGCAGCAAAACCCGAGGAAAAACAGGACTTTGTAAAGGGCTTTATAGAACTTTTAGTTGACGCATACCTACGGTTTGCATTGTTATAATATATAGGGACCTACATGTACATATTCTTTTTACACACAGGAAAATAGGAAAGACACTTCTTAATCCTTTACTAGACTAGACCTTCTCTTCATACCAGGGAAGACTCTGATAAACATGAAGCTGAAACTTCTGATGGATAGTGTATAGTATCAATCAAATCTTTACACATATATAACTGAATGATTGTGAGATACACATACATGTTGTGAGAGTCCCCCATAAGATTATATGAATAATCTAAAACAGAAGGAATCTGGATTTAACAAATTCACTGTGTGTGAAGAATTGATATGTAGTCTGCTCAGTGAAATTAACGTTGTTGGATGATTGGTGTGTTTATTGATGAAAAGACAGCGGGCTGATGTTAGTGAATCTGTCTCGAATATAAGGTAATGGAATGAGTGATGTTAATGGCAACCATTCACTGTGGGTTTGGTCACTCAATATTTATGCATCTAATGTAAAAGTAAATGGACACAGAACCTTTGTGACTATATAGATCATGAAAGAGGTACTAAGAGGTACTTTCTCATGCATTAGTGGTTGTTTTGGGAAGCGTTTGACAAGTTGCTTCATAGTTCCTGCCTGGTTTAATCTTATGTTGGTAGTTTTCATTAAAAGTTCCATTAACTTCTAGCAGGTGTTTTTCTATAGAGATGTTAGTTTAACTGTTTTAGAAATTGTTTTTTTAGAATGTTTAAGACTTTTTGATCATGTTAAATAGGTTTAAGGTTTCAAATAAATAGTTTTCATATGTCTTTGATCAAAGCATTAATGAACAAAAGTCTCTGATAGCAATGCCTACACAGATTTATTAGCAACATTCAAAATTGGCAACAGGCAAAAACTGAGGTCTGTTAAGGTCGGAGACCCCTAATGTAGGTTTTCAACTCTAGAAATGTCCTATTACTTTTAATTCTGGAAATACATTAGATTCAAGCATTGGTTGACTATGAAAACCGGTTAATGGAAAGGCCATTTTGAGGTGTATTTGAATGTGAAACTGCATCAGAAACTGGCATTTTAGGATCAATAACCCCACACCCCCCCAAAACCTAGCCATTTTCACCTCTGCCTACAGTTAGTGTTTCTGTGTGACTGAGTGTGTTTCTGCACGGACCCCTGATGCCATTCCTGTCACGACAAGACCAGACACACACACACGCACAGAGCCACCACACCTCTGCCTCATCCCTCTTTCCTAACACTCCAAAGAAAGGGGGAGGGAGAGAGAGTAGAGGAAGTATGTCTCTCTGCTTGCGAGTGCCTAACTTCTCCACTGAGACTTTAAAACCAATCTGCTGGTGACTGAAGTAAGCGGCACACGCACACACACACACGCACACACCCCGTTAGCGGGCACTGGAGGAAAGTTCCTGTGGGCCGTGCAGTAATCAGTGTCTGTGTGCTGGAAAATTACCTGAGCTGATTTCTGCTCCAATCTGTCTCCTCCACGCCTCCAGAGAGGAGGGGTTGGGGGGGGGGGGGGACGACACTTACCAGCATCATACACACACTCATAAACACACACACACACACACACACACACACACACACATTCAAAGCTTCTACTCACATGATGTCATGATGTGGCTGCGCGTTTCACCATTGGCGTTTTTTGTGTCTGGTTTTGCTAATGCACTATTTGCATTAGCAAATTCACCGCATCCACGTGTTTTTGGTTTGGACGCTTGATTGTGAGCTGCATCATGCTAAACCACAAGAAGACAGAAAAAGGGTGCAGAGAATAGATAAAAGAACAAGAGAAACAAGAGAGAAAAGAAAAAGACGAACAGTAGAAATCAAGATGATATGGGCTGTAATGTACAGCGGGGCCTCGATGGCTGACCAACTGTTCAGAAAACCCTGTTCAATGTAATAGAATGTTATTAGTAGAGCTAACAAAGTTAATGCATCATTGTGATGAACTTTTTTAAATACCTTTAATGCATTTGCCTTCAACCATTCAACACATCTGTATTAGTGGAAGTAGCAGCCGGAGCCCAGGTGCTTGACCACTGTATGTGGCTACAATGGAAGCTGTAATTGCAGCTTTTAAATGGCTTTACCTTCAGCACACTGGACAGTGTTTGTGGGAGACATAAGTAGAAAATCAACAAGCAGAAAAAAAAAACAAAAACAAAATCAGTTTTGCGGTAATGAAACTGTGGAAGCTTGATCTGACTTAATTTGAGTTCATACCACTATTTTGTCACAACAGTGACATAGGTCATTTCAACAAAATACAATAAGAAGGAGACAAAAAGGACATCATGCTGGCAACCCAGACACAGAATTTAAACTCGTCCGTACTGGTACAGACCAGACAGAACAGAAATTTCACCACACACACAGCAGACGTCAAACAACCACCTACGTAACACCAGCTTATGACTGCACCCACACCGATGGAGCCAAATCCCAATGGGAATGTCCTTAGAATAAGTGTGTTTGTGCGTGTGCATGTGTATGAACGCTTGTGTGTGTGCATGCAACTGTGCAAGCGTAAGGGCGTGTGCTTGTCTTGCTATCCTTGCGAGAACTCCATGTCTTCACAATGACAGGACAGCATGACATATTTGCTCAAAGTGAGGTCCTCACCACAAATGGCAGTTGTAAGACCTAAGAAATGCTTTTGGCTACTGAGGTTAAGGTCAGGGTTAGGTTCAGCAAGTCCTCGCAAGGAATGTAAGACAAACATGTGTATGTGTGCATGTGTCGGCCATACAGGAAGCATGACCCGTCCTTAAGGAGGCCCAGGTTAGCGTGTTAGCGGGTTTAGGGCTAGGTGTGTTGTTATTCTTTAGTCACTGCGCTGTTGGAGACGAGTAGACGGAGGGATGAGAGAGTAATACACCAATCAGCAGAGTTCACCACACCTTCCTCTGCACACATGCACACACACATACACACTAACAGTAGTGGACAGGGCAGAGTGTTACTGGATGTTGTGAATGGCAGGAAATCCCTGAGATGTTTTCTGTACTCTCAGTGACAATCCAGAGAGAGAGCGAGAGAGAAAAAGAAAGGGAAAGAAAAGGAAGGAAGGAGAAAGTGGGAGTGAGAAGAAGCAGGGATCTTCAAAGAAAGAATAAAAGAATAAATGACAAAAGGAAGAACAAGAAAAAGGAGATTGAGACAGAACAGAGAGAAAGATAATGAAGAATAAGGAAATTAATAGAGAGAAATAATGAAAAAGATGGAGAGAAGAAGGAGAAATGGAAAGAAAGACAACACAGAGAGAAAGAAATAGAAAAAGAGTAAAAGAAAGAGAATAGTGAGCAGACAGAGAGAAAGGGTGAGCGTAAAAAAGGCAGAGAGAGGGAGAGAGAGAGAGAGAGAGAGAGAGAGAGAGAAGACAGCAAACTCAACTCACCCATTAACTCTCACACTCACGCCCACCATGCCACCCCTCGCTGGTGGGAGTGGGAGAGAAGGGGTTGCTGTGAGTGTAAAGGATGGAATGCTGGATGATAACACCAACCTCACACACACACACACACACACACACACACACACACACACATACACACACCCCAACTATTTCTTTATGTCCCTCTTGCTCTTTCTCTCTGTGGCCTCCTCCCTTTCCTCACTGCTGGTCAGGTCACAGTGACATCCTGGCCTGTGTGTGTGTGTGTGTGTGTGTGTGTGTGTGTGTTCCTCTCTGCTTCATCTTTTCCACATTTCAGAAGCACCTCTGTCACACAGTCACGCACGTTTATAAAAGGTGTCATTTTGAAAAGAGCACAGTCAGTCGTACACAGTAAAAGAGCAGTAGGGCAGTTCTGTATATCAGCTTCATGCCGTGTATGAGACCGGCTCTACATCACACTCTCTGCTGAAGACACACACTGTGAAATAACGAAGAGCCTCTGTTAAAGCAGCGGTGGCTGAATTACCATCCAACATCGCACTCCCGTGATTTCTTACAGTAATCAAAACTTGTATCCCGCTGAACTATATTTAAGAATCCACCCTGATGTTTTTCCAGTCTGATTTTAGCTACACTAATGCTTTTGCAGACAAAAATCAGGAACAAATTGTTTAGTCAGTTAAATTTGATGGTTTTATAATGCAGGGCCCAAAATCTGTATTTGTCTTGTATTTCTCTTTATGTGTGCTTTATCTATAATGTTTGTATAATTTTAAGTATTAGAATGACTCATAAGTCTTTCTACATGAGCATTTTACACTTCTCTTTAACTCACAATAAAAAAACAGAGTTTCACCAGTTGTTCAACATTTCTGACTAATTAAACGGTTACGAAGTAAACAAAGTAATTTAAAACTTAAGATTGGTTTGATGTCAAATGCTCCATTCCAGAGTTCACATTTGTGGTGATAATGTCTGAAGAGTTTCATCTCACTAAAAACACAATAACAAGTGGTTACAAACTTTATGTCTCATGCCTGAGATGTTGCTTTATGACAGTTGTAAAGAAGGTCTTGGTCTACAAGTCTATTCATGGCATTGTGGGGGAAAATGATCCCAGATGAATTACTACTGTTGTACTATTATAAACATTACATATTAAAAAATGAACGGTTCACTTTGGAAATCTTGAAGGGAACTTTTCCATCAAACTGCTCAGAATAACCGGACTGGATAATTGGATTATGCAAAAAATGTTAAGAAATCATTGGAATTTTAAAAAGCCTTATGTTGTTCGGGGCCTTTGCGACCAAAAAATGCAAATGACCTCTCTTCTAACTGGTTGCAGCTTATTCAAAAAGCAGTCCAGGCTGCCATGTGGAACAAACTTTTAAACTCAGAATACGTTCAGTTTTGGCACTCTCAGACGTTAGATTTTGATCATCTACACAGATAGTTAGAATGGTACTGTACCATGTGGCACTGTTTAAACCACGGAACAGGTTTAATTTAGCCTTTCTTTACTTCACTCTCTCAGATTTGAATCATTGTCGTCTAAACTTGCATCAGTGCTTTAATAAGCCAGATTGATCTTGCTAGCAGATCTAATGCAAATTAGCCCCTCTCTCTTAGTTAGCAGCACTGTTTCACATTAAGCAGTTGTTCGGTGGTTTGACATTTACTAAATGGTGGCTTGAAAATAACGCACTTCACCTATATTTAGCTACTATAGCTTGAATAATCTCTGTAGAAAAGCACTGCTAATTGAATGGGATGCTGTTTGCAAGTGCCGGCTAGAGGGGACTTAACGTTGGTGGAATGGGTGGCCCTAAACTGCTTTAGGCTAAATGAGCAGGGCTTCATGACTGCTGGGCTAAAATGCGGTGGACTGAATGGGCAGGGTTAAACTCCTAGAGTCCAAATGGACTGGTAATATCTAAATGTGTTGATGGTTGTGACATCACAAGCATGATGCTGTTTTTTGTAGCTACATTTCATTGTATTGAATCTCAAGGATTGGGGAGAGAAGTTGAGCTGTGCCTTGCCCCTGCAGGGTCTGTGTGTGAGTGCGTGTGTGTGTGTGAGACCCCACGGCCTTTCAGCCTGGCCCTGGGACCCCGACAGCTCTTCAGATTCCATTTCCCATCATTATTACCACCATAAATATCGCCTCACTCGCTTTTTACGGCTCTGTTTATCGTCCTCTGTTATTCATTGTTGCGGAGTTATGAATTCCCTCTTTTTGTGTAAGTGCTCATGGATGTGCCGTTACCAACACGGCCGTATTTATTTATTTGTGCGTGCTGGCGGTGTGTTTCATTTTGCTGTTTTAAAGGTGCAATATGCGTGTGTGTTGTAAAGCGCTGGCTCTTTAGAGAAGGTGACTCAGGGCAGTAAAGACAGACTGAATAAAAGCAGATGTGTGTGTGTATGTGTGTATGTGTAATTGGGGGGCTTTTCTCTGTGAGCTGTGTGAAGAGGGGGTGATGAGATCACCTGTGCTTGAAGACCTTCCAGGCTGCATATGATAGTAACGCACACACACACACACACACACACACACACACACACACACAAACACAGTCACTCTAAAGTGTGCTGTGTCTATGTGCTTCTGTATGAGTAAAAGCTGCTGTGCCACACATACTGCTACACACACACACACACACACACACACACACTGTGGCTGCGTATGCCAGTCAGCAAGGAGGGAAGAGTGGGTTATATGCCCCAAAGCAGGTGATAGTAAAGAAAGAAGAGGGGTATGAGGGAAAAGAGGATAAGAAAGAGAGGGAGGAATGAGGAGAGAGAAAAGTTAAGACGCAGACTCGGGGGAATGTGTCAAAACCTGCAGCGTCTCCAAATGCCCCTGTCACACACTCCACCCTCCACAGCTCCGTCTGAGCATGCACAGCGGTCACACACGCACGCACACACACATACCCACTCTAGTGTGTGGGACTATAGGTGTGTGTATATGTATATGCAAGCACTGTTGTGCTAGTATGAACAAGTGTTCAAAAGTTTTTAATCACTTGTCATACAGTACAATAACACATACAATCATAACAGGAAAACAATGTGGACATAAATACTTTTGGTGACTGGTTATACATTTAAAATGACTAATTACCAAAAAGTAGTTTTCATTATTGTATTTAATATATCAAGACTTGTGTAACCACAAAGTTATTCAATTATAAAATGATACCATGTAATTATCTATTTACATGAAGTTTTTTGATTTTACATTTGATTTCTAGATATTCATTTTATTGGAATATAATTCTTGATATTATACATCTTTTCAGATGTTTGAGATTTGTCTACAGTTCTGTTAATCATTCTGGACAGATCGAACATTTCATCATGCTTGATGTATCCAGAATAATGTGGCAGACTATTCTAAAGCTGAGAAAATTGTATAACATGAGGTTGTACAATACTAGCACTGAATCATTTTACACATTAATCAGAACAGTTTGGTTATATACTATTGAAAATACTGATTCACTAGAGCACATGTGTGGTGAGTTTGAAGTAGGTAGTTTTAAAAAAGGGTCAAATGTGTCCAGAATAATGAACAAAGCTGTAGATTATTCTAAAAACAACATCAAGCATAAAAATTAAAATACATACAAAATATCCACACAATAACTCACATGCAGAACTAAGTTTAAATTCAAATATTATCTAGAATAAACAAATTAAATTGATAGCTGGATTTTTAAAATAAAGTTTACATTGAGAAAAAACTTCATCTACAGTAATGTAACAAAATAATTAGATGTAAACAGAATTATGTAAGTCATAGTATATCATTATTATTATATTATATATTTTTTCAATCCTAATTCACAGACTTCTTCAAGTAGTATAAAACATTATAAAACGTATAGGAGTTAGTTTTACTATCATTTACACTTTTTGGTGAATAGTGCACACAGAACAACAACAATCATTAACATGACATTAAATGATTATGAGTTTTTTCTCATTGCTGTTTAGACACATCCACATAGACAGGGTCTTAAATGCACACACACACACACACTCATACACTTAACACACAGATACACCCTAATGGCATCAAGAAATACATACATTCTCCCCCCTCTCTCTCTCTCTCACACACACACACACACACACACATTGATGTAGACAGGTTCCCAGGTGCACACATACACTTTTCAGTGTGACGGTGGTGCAGTGTGGAATGTGAGTGGGAGGGGAACTTAATGCACCCCGCAAATCTTACCAAACCAACTATGTGTGTGTTTGTGCTTATGGGTGCCGAATTTAAAAAAATCATATAGTAACAGAACTAAAATATTATGTAAAATTTGAATGTCTATCTGAACGTGAAAAGCGACTCCCAGCATCTTGCAGGCCAGTTAGTCATATGATGCCTACAAAATGCCCAGAAGAACATGCTGTTGCTGACCATATCAACACAAACAACAATACACTCTGGCTTTAGTTGGGTGTTTAGATCTATAGGAAAATTTGCCCACCCAACACTCCTCAGCTACTCTAAAGGAAGCAGTGTATCTATGTTTAACTATACCATGAGGAAATTCTCTGTTCTTTTCTCTGTTTCTCTGTGAGCTCTGATAAGTCAACGCATGTGGATGCTCTGCAGCCTCATAAGCTAACAAACTTGAAATGTTTATGCACATGAAAGAAGTGCAACTGCTTGTTTAGCTGCTTGACTAAGTGGTGCAACAAACTTCAGTGACCCATGCTACTACCTTCTTTGCCTCAATTCAGTGCCCGCACATTGTAATTGTTTTTCTGGCCTGTAATGTGAGAAATTGTATAGAAAACAAAAGAAAAACCATCTCATACCTTGAGGCTAAGAACCAATGGTTTGTAATACCATGAGCTTTGTGAGATACTTGAGGTTTGAGTGCCCCACTTTTGGCAATTTTGGACACCGAAAAAAAGTGTTTGTTGCAGTTATTATTAGCTAAAAAACTAATATTGTCACTGTTGGAACAAAATTGCTTTTCTGCAAAATGATGTGAAGCCTGAAATAATATTTTAAAAATCTGAGGTTTCAGGTTTTTTGGATCACACCATAGGTCTCAAATGCAAAATCAACATAATAGTGACAACAATGTTAGATAATTCACTATTCACAATGCTCTTATAGCACACTCGCAATCATTCGACTCATCCGCTCAGGGAAGGGGTCTGCACTTATACATTTCCACCAGAGAGGTCCCCAAATCCCCAAAGTGTAGTCTACAATTTGAATATATTTCAACATTTGACAAACTACAGGAAAAATCTAGCCCAGTAGACAGCCTTTGTGTGCATATGTGTGTGAGTGTACATGTGCATGGTGGGTTGGGGGGTGGCATGGGGTGTGGGGTTAAAGTTAAAGCGAGCAAAAATGTCATGCGGAAAAAATGCCTCACAAATTATGCAGATTTTCACTTTGACATTCAGTGCTGGCGGCCAGCCGTCCGCTACTGCTTCAGGTGCCCTTGCGAGTGTGTGTGAGTAAATGTCTGTATGTGTGTGTGTTAGCGCCTGGTGCTAACCGGCTCTTTCCTGGCTGTCTGCGCAGAACGGCTGTAATAACGGGTCTGCGGAGCTTTAACTCGGCCTTTTAGCGCATCAACACTCGGGTGGGTGTGAGAGCGGAGTTAAGAGCAGTAATGGGCTCAGGCTGAGTGACAGAAACACACACACTCACACAATGCTTCAGACTCAGTCATGTCAGAGAGAGATGGAGAGGGCAGGAGAGCATACACACCAGACGGTCAGACATATACACACTAATAATGCATAAGAAATAAAATAACTGTCTATCTGTCATGCTTTTTAGTTTAATTTCATTTATACGTTTTGTTGGGACATTAAATTGTTAATATGGTGTAACGAAAATTGTTAAATCGTTTTTTTCCCAAAACATCTAGATAAATACAGCTAAGCAAGCTCTCCCGTTAATTAGGCCTTCAAGAGTCTTAAATGACAGATTAACTATCAATGTAATTAAGAAGTCAGAGGAATCAACATGCCATGTTGTGATGTCCAGTGGGTGGGACTAATTTCATGACAAAAAAGTCACTTCCACTTGCCTACTGGAACTCCTAGATATACCACTGAGAAAATGAGCGCTAGTCTAACCGGTCAGAAATGGAAATAACAGAAAGAAGAAAAGTTAGAAAGGTCACTAGCTGAAATTTGCAGCATATTCTTAGTGGTGTTTTTTCTCTCCTTTTTGACATTTATGGCTTAAACTGAATTGCTCCAACGGTCATGATTCTCCAAGCTAGTTGTTACTTAATTAATTAAAGACAATAAATCTAAAAATAATGAATCATGCTTAAAGTTACTAGTAAATTGCCTTATCTTATTTTATCTATGCTAAAGAAAAAAAAAGCAGTGCATTTCTTATATCTATATGAGTGGATAAAAAAAGCTTCATTACAATGTATTTATTACTATTCATAATTCATCCACATTATTCACATGAGCTGAACATAAAATCACAAGAAAAAGCTCATGAACTCTGTCCAAGCATTCGGTTTGTTATACAGTGCTGGCAACTACGAATGCAAGTACCCAATTTTCCCAGATACCTGATCATTAATTTTAAGCTGATACCAATACCAGCTCTAGCTAACCTGTAAGCCCTACGATTAATGTAGTTACAAAATATATTCTTTTGTTGAAATCTTTTCTCTGTGCCACAAAGAACTTACACATACACACACACACACGCATATATATATATATATATATATATATATATATAT
>CM067478.1:23823749-23867226 GCA_034552555.1 Semaprochilodus insignis | reverse complement strand
ATATATATATATATATATATATATATATATATATATATATATACAGTGGTGTGAAAAAGTGTTTGCCCCTTCATGATTTCTTATATTTTTGCATGTTTGTCACTCTTAAATGTTTCAGATCATCAAACTAATTTAAATATTAGTCAAAGACAACACAAGTAAACAAAAATGAAGGTTTTTTTAAATGAAGGTTTAAATGAAGGGTTTTATTATTAAGGGAGAAAAAAAATCCAAACCTACATGGCCCTGTGTGAAAAAGTGTTTGCCCCCTAAACCTAATAACTGGTTGGGCCACCCTTAGCAGCAACAACTGCAATCAAGCGTTTGCGGTAGCTTGCAATGAGTCTTTCACAGTGCTGTGGAGGAATTTTGGCCCGCTCATTTTTGCAGAATTGTTGTAATTCAGCCCCATTGGAGGGTTTTCGAGCATGAACTGCCTTTTTAAGGTCATGCCACAGCATCTCAATAGGATTCATGTAAGGATTTTGCCTAGGCCACTCCAAAGTCTTCACTTTGTTTTTCTTCAGCCATTCAGAGGTGGACTTGCTGGTGTGTTTTGGATCATTGTCCTGCTGCAGAACCCCAGTTCGTTTCAGCTTGAGGTCACAAACAGATGGCTGGACATTCTCCTTCAGGATCTTTTGGTAGACAGCGGAATTCATGGTTCTATTTAGCACAGCAAGTCTTCCAGGTCCTGAAGCAGCAAAACAGCCCGAGACCATCACACTACCACCACCATATTTTACTGTAGGTATGATGTTCTTGTTCTGAAATGCGGTGTTACTTTTACGCCAGATGTAATGGGACACACACCTTCCAAAAAGTTAAACTTTTGTCTCGTCAGTCCACAGAGTATTTTCCCAAAAGTCTTGGGGATCATCAAGATGTTTTCTGGCAAAATTGAGATGAGCCTTAATGTTCTTTTTGCTCAGCAGTGGTTTTCGTCTTGGCACTCTGCCATGCAGGCCATTTTTGCCCAGTCTCTTTCTTATGGTGGAGTCATGAACGCTGACCTTAACTGAGGCAAGTGAGGCCTGCAGTTCTTTGGATGTTGTTGTGGGGTCTTTTGTGACCTCTTGGATGAGTTGTCACTGTGCTGTTGGGGTAATTTTGGTCGGCCGGCCACTCCTTCTTTCTTTTGGTCTGTCTTTTGGTCTACTTCGCTTTGTCAGGCAGGTCTTATTTAAGTAATTTCGTGATTGAGAACAGGTGTGGCAGTAATCAGGCCTGGGTGTGGCTAGAAAAATTGAACTCAGGTGTGATAAACCACAGTTATGTTTTAACTGGGGGGCAAACACTTTTTCGATATCATTAACTGTCTATGTGTGGATATGAGGACAACAGTTAAGCAGTTAATAAATGTGTAGTTTATAGATGAACATGTAAAAATGACTTCCTAAAACAAGACTGCACACACAACAATAATCATAATAAAATATCTCCTCTTCCAGTTACAAACACAGATGTGGTGTGGAGTGAAATGTTAGAATCTGCATGTGATTTAACGAACCGAGAGAGAAATAATTAAAGAGAGTGGAAGGGGAGGCGTTTCAGCTGTTTGAGTGTGGATTAAGAAGTAGATGTGGTTAAAGATTACAGGTATCAGCGCTGATCAATAACTCTACAGCAGGCACAGTGTGAGTGTGTGAATGGCAGGGGGAGTCTCTGGGCAGTTCCTGTGTGTTTCCTCAGTCTGACCATAAATCTGAGCTTTAACTCAACAAAGAATGTGACGGCGACAGGAGGAGAAGGAGGATCCTCTCAGATAAGAGAGAGAGAGAGAGAGAGTGTGTGTGTGTGTGTGTGTGTGTGTGTGTGTGTGTGTGTGTGTGTGTGTGTGTGAGTGATGTTTAAACGTGTTTGCTTTGTCGTCTGTATGTGTGTAAAGGGGGGAAAGTGGAGAGAGAAAAGAGAGAATGAGGGATGGAGCAGTAAAAAAGAGAGAAGTAAAAGACAAACTAAAAGAGAACAAGAGAAAGATAGAGAACAAAAACAAAATATTAGCAAAGAGAGATACACATTGAGATAGAAAGAGTAAAAGAGAGAGGAAAAGGGGGTAAAACAGATAAGAGTATGTGTAGAGAGAGTAAGTGAGAAAAAGTCTGAGAGATAAAGAGAGAGTATAAACGTCAGAGAAAAAGAATAAGAGAGAGGAGGGAGTAAAAATAAGTGAGTGTGAGAGACTGCATAAAAGAGAGCGATAAGAGAGTAAAAGTGAAATAGAGAGACAGAGTAAAAGTGAGAGAGATATAGACAGAAGAGGGAGTGACAGAAGGCACAACTGAGAGAAGGTCAAAGAGAGAGAAGAGAGGGAGACAGAGTGTAAAAGTGAGAAGACGTCAGAGAGAGAGAGACAGAGAGTGAGAGAAGAGAAAGACAGACAAAGAGAGAGTGAGAGAAAGGAGAGAAAAGAGATTAGAGAGAGATTCTAAAGTGGGAAAGTTGAAGACAGAAAAAGATTGTGTGTAAGAGAGAAAGACAGAGAGAGTGTGTAAACATGAGAGCAGATCAAAGATAGAGAGAGAGTGAAGGAGAGAGAGAGTGTGTAAAAGTGAGAGAAAGATAGAGAGAGAGAGAGATGATGTTTAATAATGTTCTAATGTTTGATAATTGTGACCATAAAGCTGAAGTTTTAACAACGCTAATATATTACCATGAATGAGGCCAGTGAATCAGTGAGATACCTCAGAGATCTCTGTGTGTGTGTGTGTGTGTGTGTGTGTGTGTGTGTGTGTGTGTGTGTGTGAGGTGCATTCCTGCTCTTTGGCTGCTGCTTAGGGTCACTAATCCCCTGCAGCTGTGTGTGACCACCACTGCCCTGCAGAGAGCATTTCTCACTGTCCACTCACCAACATACACGCACAGCAGCCTGTCCATCTCTCTCTCTCTGTCTCTCTCTCTCTCTCTCTCTCTCAATCTCTCCACACACACCAGTCTGTCCCTCTTTACTCCATCTCTCTCTCTTTCTCTCTGTGTACACACACCAGTCTGTCCCTCACTTCCTACAGATGCCATATCTCTGTCTCTCTCCCTCTTTCTATCTATCTATCTATCTATCTATCTATCTATCTATCTATCTATCTATCTCTCTCTCTCTCTCTCTCTCATTGCTGATCCTCTAGAGAACAGTAAGCTAAGTTTTACACACAGGGA
Source organism: Semaprochilodus insignis (assembly GCA_034552555.1). Taxonomy (NCBI): domain Eukaryota; kingdom Metazoa; phylum Chordata; class Actinopteri; order Characiformes; family Prochilodontidae; genus Semaprochilodus; species Semaprochilodus insignis. The sequence goes on along the minus strand of CM067478.1, from coordinate 23,864,073 downwards.
CAGAGCAACTCTGCTGCTCTGCCTGTTTAATGAGATAACAGATACTGGTACGGAGGACAGAGGCAGCACTTTCAAGAGTTTAATGTGATACTATGTAAGATTTACACAACAGAAGCTGCATAGTGATATGCATCTATGGCTACGTATTGTGAAGAAGGAACTTCTTGGTACGCCTCCAAAATCAGCCCATTCAGGAACTGAAAACAAACAGCCACCTGAATTACAGCTGCAAAATTTAGTTTTTTACTAAAATATAATCTCATTAGACAATAATCTGGAGTTTAAATCTTATAGCCATATAATGGAACACCTATTCAAATACTTTTCTATTCAAGAAAAAGGCAAAATAATTGCACACATAACCTACAAAATTATGCACATAGTGCACTTCACAGGAGGTCCGGCACCTGCAAATTTCTAAATATAAAAATGCTCATCCTGCATTTCCTTCGTGTAAGAAGGGTAATAGTTGTGCTGAAAAAGATTACATCCAATTTAACACAATTGCTTTTACTGTAATTTTAATTAGCAGCTTGAGGACTTAGTGTCTATGGGGATAGCAGCCACTGCTATTGTCATTATCACACACTCTTAAAGGGTGGAAGCTGCTCTCCTGGTGCTCATAACAAATCCAATTTTGGTACACTGGTCCTTCCTGCTTAAAAAAACACATTCCCACTATTTCATTAAAGGTAGGGGTCATAGAAGGGAGGGGGGTGATAATTCAAATGAGGCGACAGGGCAGGGGGGGTAGCGGACGATTCTTCCAGTCAACATAGCGGCACTCAGGCATTCAGGAATGTCTGAGAAAATGTCACCATCTGCCCGAAAGACAAGACGCAGTTAACCCTTTGAAGTCTAGAGTATTTAACCCCTAGACTACAGCTCTTACTCCCGTGTTGCTATACTGTTCATTTGCATGAACTATATTGTTAGTTATGCTGTGAATTATTTGTGATTTACATCCTGTGACAAACGAGTCGAGTCTGCACTTAGGGCTTCTTTCTCAGCAAAAAAAGTGCCAAGACTCTATGAAAATAATAACAGTAATAATGTGTCTGCTCTGCTATCAACAAACACAAATGTGATATAGATTGAGAGTTAAGAATCTGTACTGTTTGTGCAGAATTTCCCGGTTTATTTAAATGAGCTATGAGTGAAAAGTAATTAAGTAAAATGGAAGAAGTGTTTTTTAAAAGGGTCTACACCATGGGGGAACTAGGAGGGTTAATAAGTCAGACTGGCGGGAGAGAAGGAGCTGCATTAAAACACGCTTTATTAAAGTGACCTGAGGTGTGCCTCAAGGTCCCGTTCTAGGAACCGTGTGTTTTCCCTGGGGACGAGCCCAGAGGTGCAGGGCCCAGGAGCAGGAATGTGGACAGGCTGTGAGGACGGCAGCAAAAACAAACCGCACACAGAGAGGGAGAGGAGAGGTCCAGGGCAACACATACTCCTCTAGTCATGAAGCCATAGCTTGTTGTTTGGTGCAGGTGCCATAAGGAAGTTTTTTTGTCTTCAACAAAATAAAGAGCCCTTTGCATTAATTCCATCAGAACTCATGCAATGGAAAAGGAGGTACAGAAAAGTGTTGTGCATGATTTTATTTTGGCAAAAAAAACACCCACTTCATCTACTTAAAGACAAAGGTTTTGTCTATACAGATGTCAGCTCTAGGCAGTGTAATTATTTTTCCTGCTATTGTAAACACCCCTCTAACTACTTTAGTTTTAACCCTTATTGAATTCTTAAGGTAGCCAGTGACATGTGACCTTGTTTACCCCCTCTGCCTCCAAAATTTTATCAGACAGGTCACAAAATATGTGTAAAATATATTTTGTATTATTATGTTATTGTTTCAAAATGGTTTTGGGAGTTATATAATCAGGGCAGTTTGCAGATTAGTTTGTTGTACATACAAACAATTGTAGTAAATATCCTTATTCTTTCGGGTAAAGTACAATGTTTTCTCTCTACTAATCTCTCAAAATTCCACCATCAGAAAACACATTGCATTGACCTTAAATAGATTTGAATGGTTTATGACATAGTTCTCATATTCTCACCGGTCACTTCATTAGGTACAACCACCTTGTATCTAAACTCATTGTCCATTTTATCAGCTCCACTTACCATACAGGAGCACTTTGTAGTTTGACATTGACATATTGTAGTCCATTTATTTCTCTGCTTTGTCTGATCCACTCATACCAGCGCAGAACACACTAACATGCCACCACCACGTCAGTGTTATTGCAAGGCTAAGAATGATCTACCACCCACATAATACCTGCTCTGTGGTGTAAAAGTCTTTTTCAAACATGATACTAGGGAACCAAGAGTCTGTGGCTTAATGGAAAGATTCTGTACCTGTTGTGATGGTTCTTCCTACAACCTTTACATAGGGCTAAGGTTGTGTACCACTAACACATATCAGACAGGTGAGTGTGAAGGAACCTTTAGATAATATACACATAAAGTAGAAGTTCTTGGAAGAACCTTTAAAATGTGTATACGACATTTATATTACGTAAAGCTTCTTTGAACCTTAGACATGTTCTTCATTCTATTCAGCAAGGTTCTCTGGGGTACTTCTGTGCCATCACTCAAAGAACCTTATGTGTTTTAAGAGTTTACAGACAGCATTGAGGCTTCAAGGCTGTTCCTACTGCTTTTAGCTTTGCAACCTCTTTGAGGACAAATTCTCCAGCACTTTGTGCTCTTATGCCTTTTCTCTCTGCTAATCTTTCAAGTGTCCACCCTCAGAAATCACATTTCACATTTTCCTGACCGTCCCCTCACTCCTGTGTCTCGTCAGGCCGCTCCCAGAGACGCTGCCTCATGCTCTGAGCTGGGGACTTCCCCACCAAAACCTGCCAAGTGTTTCCGAAAGTCTGGCCTACGCAGCGAGCCGTGGCCCAGAGATATCCATCTGAGACGACGAGCCTGTCGCCCACACACACATACACAAATGCACACACACATGTGGATGAGACAGCAGAGGCACAAAGACTCTCTCAGGCTACAGTCGTTCCCAGCCTTATTGCTTAATTTGGATTTTTTTGTACTCTGATCTGATCTTTCTACTTTGACAGTTGGCATTAAATGTATGATAATGACCCATATCTTTCTTTAGTGTGAACACACCTCCCTGAAAGGACAGCGCTTGAACACTTAATATCACCAAATTAAAGACAATGACCACAGTGATATGAGCATGCACAGTGAAAATGGATATCATTACATATCAGATATGTATCTGATCTACAATGCTGTGTCCAAAGAGCTGGGACACGGTGCAAAACGTAAAATCCAGAATGAATTGCAAATCATTTAAACCCTTTATTTAATTGAAACTAGCGCAACAAGACAACATATCAAATACTAAAACAGAAATTCTAAATAAATTGGCAACAGGTCGGTAACATGACTGGGCAAACAGGTCAGTAACACGACTGGGCCAACAGGTCAGTAACATGACTGGGTATAAAAGTCTTTCAGAAGTAAATATGGGGAGAGGTTTGCCATTCTGTGAAAGACTGTATGGGCAAATAGCGCAGCAACTCAAGAATAACGTTTCTCTATGTAAGACAGCAAAGAACTTTCATCATCTTCTGCATCCACAAATGCTAGTTAAAACTCTACCATGCAAAGAAGAAACCATATATAAATAACAGTTGGAAGCGCTGCCACCTTCTCTGGGCCTGCGCTCATTTAAGATGGGCTGAGGTGAAGTGGAAAAGTTCATTGTGGTCTGACTAACCAAAATCTGAAGTTCTTTTTTTAAAGCATATTTTTCAAAAACAATAAAATCTCTCAGTTTGAGTGTTTGATATCTCGGTCTTTGCACCCCTTAAGTGCAGGCTTTTAATGACTAGCATATCATTGCATTCTGTTTTTATTTGTACAGCATCCCAACTTTTTAGGTTGTAGGAGCACATAAGAAGATCTGGCTCCATTCACTTTACAGGGCTGAAGTGACTCGAATCTGATATTTTTCTCAAATGTGACTCCCAAGTTTTAAACTTAAAAGCCCTTTATAAAGCTTTATAATGTTCATATGATGAATGCTGTCATTGTGACAGGCTGTAATATATTACAGGAAGTGTAGAGGGCGATATGGCTTCTTTTGTTTCACTGCAACATACTGATGAGACTTTAAATGATGTGCAGGCAAACGGAAAGGAAAGAGCAGAATATTATGGAATTATGGAAATAACCATTAACGCTGTATCTGGTCCCAAAAATAGAAACTAAAGAATAAATAGAAAAAAGACTGTGCCACACTTAGAGAAAAACTGGATTCATACCAGTTCAGCTCTGTAATGTGAATGCAGTTTCAGTCACTCATTAGCTGTGTGTTGTTCCTGTCCCCTAACGAATCCCCCAAGGAACCCACCATCTCTCAGTGCCGGAACCACGGCAGTGTCTCTGCTTTAGTGTGTTTAGAACATGTTTTAATTGACGCCGTGTTGAGAATTACCGCAGGGGACTTTTCTTTGATCCTCGCAAAATTGAATTAAAAAAGGAGAAGCACTCCCTCTCTTTCTTTCTTCCTTTTATTCTTTCTTTCCTATTCCTCCTCTGCCTTTTTGTCTCTCTCCCTCACTAGCACCCTCTTATCTCCAAAAATGAACAAAAGTACAGATGAAATTCAGGCTTCTAGACAGCAGCTGTTCTATATTATTATATTATACTACTGTATATATTATATATTGCTTGTCATGTTATATTCATAGAGGGTTGTTCACCACTTTAAAAATAAAATGAAACATTTTTTTATTAGACATGAAGACCCCTGGTTCCTTTCGCCACCACTGTAAAGAAATCAGAGTCAGTATGTTACTCTAAAATGCACCATTTTGCATCAAAATGCTCTAAATGACTTTGCTTACATCTCAGTAATTAGAATTTACTGTTAGTAGAGCTTCATTCTGGACGTTAACTTCACTACAACCTTCATTCTTCATTACTAATGCTTTACAGGTTTCTTAGTCATTTTACAATCAACTACTACTTCATTGTTCATCATTCTGGAAAGATCTAAAAACAGCTTCAGGCTAATTATTAAGTCATTATTTTACAGATGTATCTGTAACAGCATTGCTGTTATATCACTGGAAACAGTGATTACAGACTTTTGACCTTTATGGTGCATGCTGCTGTCCTGGAGTGTTGGCGGGCCCGCGGGAGTAGCAGAGAGCGTGAGTGAGCGCTATGCGACCCGTCACACCCCAAGATCGCGAGAGACACTCCTTTTTTCCTCCCTGTGCAGTGTGTTTGGACACGCAGCGTCTTCCAGCTGCACTTCAGGCTTAAAGCAGAATCCTCTCAGTCAGGACGGACTGGGCGGGGGCAAAATTCCCCGAAAAAAACAGGCCGGGGGATTTTTCTGTGTTATTTGTTATGGGAAAAGGAGCTAGAGAAGGGTCCGGTGCTGTGGTGTCAATATATGTGTGTGTGTGTGTGTGTTCTGTTCAGGTGGTCCTGTGGTCATTTCCAACACACGGGAAAAAGTGTGTGCAGCGTAGGATGGCGAAAGCGAACACTGTGTCAACACGTTTCATCTGGCGTCCAGCGTTTGAAATGGCAGGAGGAGTCCCTCTAAAGTAAACACAACGTGCACTGACACACACGCACACACACACATACACCGGTTCGCACAGATTGTGTTACAGGTTCTCATAATGTTGCAATAGAACATATGCTCTAAATGGAAGAACACGCTGCAAACTCTTAATGTATTTTATCACTGCTCAAAGCGGCCACAATAGAGAGACCCCCCAGTTTTTCCTGCCTTTACACACACACACACACATGCTCACACACTCGTTTCCCTCGACACACACTCATCTAGAGCTTTGGCAGACGGCTACGTGCTCTCGTCCAACTGGGATGCTTCTGATGTTCCTCACTCCTGAGCGAAAAGACAAGCCTGAGTGGTAGAGTAACCCCCTGACACACGCACTCACACACACACTCATAAACGTTTTCGAGCTAGCGGAGATGTCGCGAGCCAGCTACACACGGCCTTCTTATCAGCACAATGTGTTTCTACTTTTCTAATCTACATAATTTATTACAGTGGAAAGAGAGGCAGGGGAATCGGGCCATGGTCAATATTATCCCTCTGGCTTTAGGAGTGTTACTGAAATGAACACCAGTGTGCTGAAAAAAATCACACACACTAGGGATGGCGTGGTTACCGGTTTGAACGATGTATCTCAATATAAAACCTAACGACAAACATACTGTTTCAAATGGGTGGCAGTGGAAGAAAATAGCTGTTTCCCTGCAGAGTATACTGTGATGGCTTTAAAAAGCACTCTGTAAAGTGCAGATGATTCATGTGCCATACGATCCAGTTCTGTAAATCTGAGAGATTGTAGCACACTACAGGAATTGTAGGGGGCGATATGGCTTCTGTTCTTTTAGTTATGAAGTGCTCTACAATACTGCATATGCTTTATAAATTTCACATAATCTATGCAGTAATTCTGACAGATTGTAATATAGTACAGGAAGTGTAGGGGGCGACATGCCTTCTGTTGTTTCTTTTAACATTACTGTGCAATATTCATATATTATTTTTCACTGCAATATAAGAAGAAGAGATCAATAAATGGCAATAAAGAGATCAAGAATCAAGAGAATGGAACCCGAAGAAGCCAGAATAATCAATTAAATGAAAAGTTCAGGGATTAATTGATTATAGAAATGATCATTAGTTACAGAATAGTGGGGCCGAGTTAGGTATATAGAAGAATTAAGAGAGAGAGAAAGAAAGACCTGTACGGTCTAGTTGTCATATTAATATTTTCTGAGAGTTAAATAACAGTATACAGCCAAACAAGTGTTTGCATCTTAATTTTGCTATTCCAGGGCACCTGTATAATCTCCCTTGTAAATCTGTCTTCCTTGCATCCTAACTGTGCCATCTGGTACAGGCCAGAAGAAGATGGGTTCACCATTTGAGTTCTGCTTCCTCTCAGTGTTTCTTTGTCATGCTTTTATGGAGTTTGTCCTTTTGAGTCTTTGTTCTTTTCAGTGGTTCTTCACTATGCTCTTTGGGAGTTTTGGGACCATGACTGTTGCAGAAAGTGGCATACAAATAAAACAAAATATAATTCAATTGAAATGAATCACATGAAACATCTGGATTCCTGGATTATAAGTCATTCGGGACCATGACTGCTAGAGAAAGTGCTACTGAGTGAACTGAGTTTAGTATGATTCTGAGAAGAAGGCATGGGTGAACAGTGGTTTAGTTGTGGGATTCGGGGTGGATTAGCATGATCTTTAGGCTACAGCTGTATGCCACGGTGCTGGATTTGGGGTTTAAAAAAACCCTCCTGCACTACTCTCAGTTCAGATCAATTCGGTTGTTTTGGAAGCGCTGTTCCAGAAATGTGGGTCCTGTGAGATGTTTTATTCAATTCAACCCAGCTTTATTTAAATAGCGTTTTTCTCTCTAATGAGTGTCACAAAGGGAAATGGTTTTAGGAAAAACCCTATGAAAAAGCATGAACCACTAAGAGGAACCAACACTCAAAAGGGGAATCCATTTTAATCTGAGCTGCAACTGATACGAGTAGGACGATCAGACAGAGACACTGGGAGGGAAGATCTGGGAGATACACCAGTAACTGATGGGTAAAGGGCAATCAGAAAGCTGTCAGAAAATCCTCTGGCAGACCACCAGTTTTGTTAGAGATATACAGAACACCAAAAGAGAGAAAGAGAAAGAGTTAGTAATGTAGTTTCCGGCCCAGGCTTGCTCCAAGAATTCCAGTTGCAAAGCTTGTGTGAAATTGCCAGAGAAATGAGTCCAGTACATTCTAGAGCTCAATTAGGCATGCAGTGCTCCTCCAGAGGTGGTACGAAGTACATGTGTGGTGTGTTTTCAGAGCGTGTGTGTGTGCAGTGTTGGTATTGTGAAAGAATGGCCTCAGTATCAGGAGTAAGCATTTTTCTTGTTATTTTTTCTCCACCATGAAGTGAGCTGGGCATGCAGTGGTGTGGTTATGGATATGAAGCGTTCGCTCAAACCACAACTTCCAGAATTCTTCAGATATTACGGCCTCCGCTGCTATGGTGGTAAGGTTTATTCAGACAAAAGTGGGTCTTAACCCTTTGGAGGAATTAGCGGCGATAACAAAAGCATGTTGTATTTTTAATGAGGACATTTGATGACGTCGTTCTGCAATCAGCCTTATGCCCATGTAAGGAACTCTAGATCTAAGCTGTTTTTCTCTATAGGGAAAAATGAAAGGCTTTTTTCAACAATATACTGTTGCATATTGAACTGTTGCATATTGAATTGACGGCTGTCTAATACATAACAAACACTGCCAACTCATACAGTATTCTGAGGCAGGAAAGCACCTAGTCATGTCCGAATCCAATGTTTGCATTAAACATTTGGCCGTTTTTTGAAGGTGCCGCAGAACTATCCTTATCTACTTTACATATCCCATAATCCTTTGTGTCATCAATGATGCTGTTAGGAGAACAAATGCTAAATCATACTAATCTTCCCTAAACATCTACAATGTACTAGGGGTGGCACGACTTCAGATACTTCAAAAGTCGACAGTTATTTGATGAAAGTCCAGTCGGCGTCAACTAATTGCTGATGATGTCATGAATAAAAAAGATAATGCTTTGCATCAAGCAACTTTAAAAATCTCTGACAAAGGCAAACTCCACAGGTCAGTAGAGCGCGATGTGCTGTTACCAACAAGCCCTTTCTAGCAACACTGCTGGCCTTCAGGGAGGCTGAGCTATAGATACAGTTGTATCTAACTCAGGTGCACCCTAGGCAGCCTTGCAGAGACACAGTGGAGGTCTTAAGAGCCAAAGAAATTTAGAGTACCTCAAACCATTCCGGAATGATAGGGCATTTTGCCCCCTTTCAAGCAGCAATAACATTTTTATTGTAGTGTTCAGGAAACCAGATACAATGATGTCCAATATTTCATCTTTAAAGGTACTTTAGAACTGTATTTAAATTGGTATAGTTAAATAAGGAGAGTTTTGGGACACAGAACTGACATATCATGAATCTCAGACATCAGTAAAATGAATCATTAACCTTGACTCTCAGGAAGACATAGGAGTGTTGACTCACCCAAAAAGACGCAACCCCAAAATTTACATATACCAGCCAAGCAGAAACAAAGATAATGTAGCAACAGCAATGGTAGACTATAGGCACAGAAATGAAGCTTTCCAGACTACAAAGGGGATGGCAGCACTTTTCAAGCAACCAAAGTGTCAATTAACTTAGTCGATGTTTATAATTTTTAATCTTTAAATGAGGCTGAAATTCCATCTTAAATGCTCTACCCTTAAGTAACTAACATTAGCATAGCTAACTTAATAGTATGATGACCTGGCTTATTTACATGGAGGTTCTATTTATTTTCCTGTCTGTGTGTGTATTTTGACATGTTGCTTCTGTGTGAGTCATTGTGGGGTCTTTCTGTAAACCAGCAAATCAGAGCAGAGCTCATCAAAACGTTCATGAGCTGGCCAAAAAAATGGAAAACAGCTCGTTTCGTTCTAGACCCAAATCATGCGGTTCTAAATGGGCATGTAAAACCGCATCGGGGCATTTTTACCCTGACCTAAGACACACACTTAAAGCACTGTTGATCAGCAGGAAAAATGTTATAACAAAGCTAAACTTCAAACTTTCTAACAAGCGCTGTATCACATTACAGTTTCAGGAAACTGGAAATAAGGATCACCAGGCTCCTCACCTAGTTAGTGTTATAATCACACAATCAGTGACTACCTGACAACAAGCTTAAAGCATCATCTCCAAGAAGTTGTCAAGTCGACTAGTGATGTTTGGCCACATCACTAGTCGACTTGACAACTTCTTTTCCTGCAGTTGCCAATGCACAGTTCTTGTTCTGAAGTTCCTTCTATGTATCTGTATTTTAGTTTACTCCATGCAGGTATGTTTTAGTCTACACAGTTATAACCTATTGGAAAATGAATAATCCAAGATCACAATAACAACAGGATAAATAGGAATGAAGGGTGACACAAGCAGCTGTTTAAAGAGCTGCTAGCATTAGCTGGCTAGTTAATGCTAATGAATGAACATGTGAGCTTAAAGAAACTCATTTGTTTGTTATCACAGTTTAGGTAACCGACAGAATAAAATTCTGATAAAGTCACTCGGGATGATCTGTTCTTTAGTGGCCTTGTAAACAATCGTGAAACCAGTTGTTGGATGTGATGTTGTTTCACATGTCATATGTCATTTTGATTAATCATTTTGTGCATGCATGCAATTGTTGCTGCTGAGTTCCAACTGAAACAAGACACTTTTTAATACACAACTTGAGTGTGAGTTGTGTTCCCTGTAGGTTTCAAGCAACTGAAGCAGTAAGTTTTACAGTTCAAAGCCAGCCTTAATAAGTTCTTAAAAAGTTAGTGTTGTTTTATGTTGAAAGAAAAACAATACTTTACATTTCTGCCCTGTTATGTCATATGGTGACCTTAATATGTGTTTACATTTTCTGTAAATACAGAATTTAAAATAAATGCAAATGTAATACATTATGTTACAACATCTGTAACTGCACTTAAAAAGTGTTGCAACATCGACTGCATGAACCATTTATGAGGCGAAAAGGAAGCCCATCAAGAACCATCACAGACATTTCAGAGGATTTTTTTCGTCTGAAAAGCACAGTGTTGAATTGTGCATTCGTTGTAACACTCTCCAGATAGTCTGAAAAGGGGAAAAAAAAAGGGAGGGAAAAAAGGAGTGAGTGAGGGAGGAGTGATCTGTCTGGGACACAGTGACCCTTCTGCCCAAATCACATTGTCCCTTAAGAGCACTGAAAACATTAAGGCTTTCCATTTGCGTGGAGTACCCGCCATTTCTATCACAGCCACAGCCAGTGTGTAATTGAAATTTTAACTCGGAGAAAAGAAGAAAAAAAACGGGAAAAAAGGGTTTGTTTCTACGCCGGAAGAACGGAAGAAAACATTTTTTCTGCAGCATATTTGTGCAGAGTTTTGCGGTCGGCAAATGGCAAACGTAAATGGTCCCATTTTACCAGCGAGCAAGGAGAAGCCGAAGATAAAATAACTCACACACGCGCACACACACCGGAGCTCAAAAAACAAGCCACCGACTATCTCCCAATCACTCTGCTTGTTGTGGCCGCCGGCCAATCGTAGGTATGCACCGAATGGACAACATCTGCAGTAAAGCAGCAGCACTGTGAAAGACTAGCGTTTCAGAGGGGGTCACGGTGGGGGAGAGGGGGACATTCCAGTCTGATGACAGCCGTCACAGTCACACACACACACACAGGAATGCACGAAAGGGGGGAAAAGGCCAGCACCTGAACACACCACAGATGGATGAGAGAGAGAGAGAGAGAGAGAGAGAGAGAGAGAGAGAGAGAGAAAAGAAGGAGTGCAGGGAAGAGACAAGGAGAGAAAGAAGAGAAAGAGAGAAAGACTGAGAAAGAGAAACTGAGAGAAACAGAGGAAGAAAGCCAAAAAAGCTGAAAAAAAGAAAGAGGGAGCGAGAAATAAAGGACAGAATGGTAGATTGGGTAAAGACAAAGAAAGACAAGAAAATACTTGAGAGTGGGAGAATTAACGAGAGAGAGAGAGGGATGGAGGATAGAATGGTAGACTTAGAAAAGACAAAGACAAGAAAATATACAGAGTAAGAGACAGAAAGAGACTGAGAGAGAAAGAAGAAAGAAGGGCTGGGGGAACACAGCAAAAATGAGGAGAACCAGAAAAAGAGAGGGAGAAAGCCACAAAGCAAAACAGAAAAACAGAATGGAAGACAGGGAGACGACAGAGAGAAAGAGCAGAAAGAGAGAGAGAGTGGTTAAAGGGAGACTATAAGAATACAAGCAGAGAGGAGAAGAAGCAGAAATAGTGAGAGATATTTGAAAAAGAGGACTAGAAGAAGATACACTGAGAGAAAGAAGAGAATAAGAAAGAGAGGCTGGGAGGAGACAGACAGAGAGAGTAAGAGAAACAGAGAAGAAAAGCCACAAAGTGAAGCAGAAAAATCTGAAATGAAGGCCAGGAGTAGAGGGAGAGATGAAGGAGAGGAACAGAAAAAGGGGCAGAAGAAGAAAGAGTAAGAATAAAGACAAAAGAATGAAGACAAGGTGAGAAGGGAAAGGGGAAAGAGAGAACAGGGAAACAGAAAGAGAGAATAGAGAGAAGAAGAGGAGAAACAGAGAGAGAGTGTAGAGAGGTGTGGAAGCCTACACTCCAGTAAAAGTATTATTACTGCAGGAAAGGCTTAAAGCACCTTTCCATTCAAAAGAGCAGCTAAAGACAGAAACTGATCCAAACCCTGAACTACACTTACCCTCCCTGAGTACCGGAGTCAGTTTCCCATCACACAAACCACAGACAAGCTTCAAGTTCTGATCTACCTTTTACTGTATTTGGTCTCATATGAGCCTGAGAGTTTGGACAACTTGTTGTCCAGACTTCAGTGACAAGGTCGGACGATTCTACTACTTCTAGCTAACTGTAGGCCTGGTTTGTTACTGTGTATTAGGTTTTCATTACATGACATCACAAATAATCAGGTTTTCATCACTCTGCATCACAAGTATTCAGGTAGTCGTTACCATTAAAAAAAATGTTGGTTTTGATGAGCAACATGAACGTTCAGGTACTATGAAAATTCAGTGAAAGTTTGAGCATGGCTGCGCGGTGTGATGGCTCATATGTGTGTAAGTATATCTCACTAATGTTACACATCATATTGTTTATAATAGTATTTACGTGCAAAGAGCTTCACCAGTCTGACTGAATTCATTCCGATTATAGATTAAGACTGAGGTGGTTGTGTGCACACTCTACTCAACAGTCTGATTACACACATGCAAGTAGGACTTATCGGCAGTCTACTGAGAGAGAGAGACGAGCAGCAGCCAGTTATGCTTGTCTGAACAGCGTGCTATCGTGAGCTTTATGAACATCCATTCTGCTTACGATTTGTAAGTCTGGCTCCCACCATGTTGAACATTATAAACTTCCACTATGACGCAAATGCACATGCGCAGAACATCCTGAAACTTTCCAGCTGGGAATGTAATCAGATGCTGGCGTTTACAGAGCAATTATTCTAAAACATCATTTTTGGAATTACGCACCTTATTCAGGCGGATAGAAACTGTATTCGGTATGGCCTTAATCAGACTAGTCTATTCTGAATAGGAGGTACATATAGTTGTATGTGGATTATTATATCAGACCGCATGCAAATGCGGCTATAGAACGTCTGATAGTAAGTTAACAACACATTCATTTGTCTTACTTCTGTTAGATACAAATTATTCAGTAAAAGTTCTACTGTTCTACTGTAAGGCTGGCTTCATATTTCAAATTGTAGTGGTGTTTTAAATGTCTCTTTGGTGCCATTTTAAGAGTCAAAACAGCCTGTGTCATGCTTGTAACATAGAGCAGCGAACTTTTTGAATATATTCAGAATATTTTCCAAAACGTTATGAGCGATATTGAACTCTCTGTCTATTGAACTAACTCTCCTAACGTCTCTCCTGCTTTACTGTGTTACCCCCCCCCCACCACCACATCTCACTGGCTGATCCCACAGTGACCCTTGCCCCTGTCCCGCCACACACACACGCCCTGCCCGCTGCCCCCTGGCCTCCCTCTCTGCGCTCCCGGTCAGCGCCAGCAATTTCTGTCATGCAACTTGAAAATCACTGGAGGGGAGACGATCGCCATAACAACCGCTGAAATGATCTCACGGAATGTGTCTAGTGGCACTGCACTAACCTGAATATGCGATCCAGATGTGTCACGAAACAAGCGTAAACATTTCTGACGGACAGTGTGTGTGAGTTGATGGACCTTTTGTCGGAGTAGAGAGAGAGAGAGAGACAGAGAGAGAGACAGAGAGAGAGAGAGCTGGGAGAGAAAGAGAGACAGAAGTGATAGATCAAGAGAGAGATTAAAAGAGAAGTGGAGAACACAACATATAGGGTGGGAGAGCGAGAATGAGAGAAAAAGAAGTTTGTGGATATGTATCCGAAGGGAGGATACAGATCGACAAAGAGTGAGAGAGAAACACAGAAAAATGTTTGAAAGTTTACGCATCTTTGTTGTGCTGATATGATCTACTACAGCACTGATCACATCACATTCAGCAAGGTGAAGTTACCTGCAGTCTGTCCTGGTGATTTATTAATTTGTTTATTTGTTTATTTTTTCAGAAATAGAGAGTGAGTGAGGGACTAGTGCCAGTAGTGAAGGAGTGAAAGTGTGTTAGTCACCCTGAGCCCCCTTGTAGCCCGCCAGGCTGGTGGAGCCTCACTGGGCTCTGATTGTTCAGCCCAACACTCGGCCTCCGAGGGGCTTCCACACACACACACACACACACCAGCATTTCCATCTGGCACAGACCTGCGAGCTCCTGGGAGCAAACTGAAACATGAACTACAGGAAGGGACGACGAGAGAGAAAGAGAGAGAGAGAGAGAGAGAGAGAGAGAGAGAGAGGGAGAGAGAGAAGACAGAATGGAAGACTGGAGGAAAAGAGAGTGAAAATAAGGGGGGAGAAAAAAGAAAGACAGAACAGAAGAAATTGGAGAGAGATAGAGAAAGACAGAGAGGCGGAAGAGAACGTGTGAGAAAGAGAGAAGTGGAAAAGTAAGTGTGTGAGAGAGATGGAAGACAAAGTCTGTGTGTGTGTGTGTGTGTGTGAGAGAGAGAGAGAAAGGGGGTGGAAATGAGTGAGGGAAAGAGTGAGAAGAAAGAAAGAGAAGACAAAGTGAGAGAGAGATGGAAAGTGAGAGAGAAATAGAATTAGTGAGAGAGGTAGAACAGAAAGCAAGAGAGAGAGAGAGAGAGGTCTGGGATATGTTGCACAGGCTGTAGCTGTGGGTGGCAGCTCCAAACACAGTATAGCACATGTACATAATACTGAAAACTCTTGACACCATCAAACTCAAACAGCTCCTTAAAACATTGCTAGCACCCCAGTTTCAGGTCCAAACACCTTTAAACACACGCACACACACACACACACTCCACATGAAAGTTCAGGGTGAAGCTATATAATGTAGCCTATGTCTAAAAGCCTCCACACAGCCCTTCTGGTGAGTGAGTTCAGCTACTTTACAGTGCACCACTGCTGACACATGCAATTAACTGCGCACACACAGGTCATACAGTATAATCTCTATAGACAAGCATTTCCACTAGAACAGAATGCTCACCATGTCCAATGTCAAGCGTCGGCCAGTGGCCCGGACTGCCCACCAGGAATACTGGGAGAAGCAAAGATGAACTAATGTACATCTCAGTGCAGCCACATTCATTCAGATATCAACAAACCCCTCCTCGCCTCTCTGCCCCAGAGACTATTAACCCGCAGGTTTAAAACGACTTGAAGCGGACGTGTAATGACCCGTATCAGATAGGAGAGTTGCGGCAGAGTTAGTGAGCTAGCTTAATCACTCAACTAGCCTGCAGTCTCAATATCTGTGTTTACAACTTAGCAAAACGGACAAGGAGCAGAGCTGAGAGGTACAGAGAAAGTGTGTAACAGGTCTGTCAGAAAAATACATGATCCAGTTGTACTCACTGGCCGCTCTGATGTACAGTTACAGCTAGCGCTATGGGCTCTTTTCCTCTGTCAGGAAATATCCAATGAATCCACCACAAACCGAGATCATCTGCGTTCTTGCTTTTCAGACTAACAAAACAGTCCAGCAAACAGATTTTAATAGTGTTCATTCAAAAAATAACCCAGCGCCGGTTCTGTTTCCTAGCATAGCCATGACCTTACAGCTGAACACAGCCCAACTGCCTGTCTATAATCATGATAAATTAACCCCTCTGTGTATGTCACTTACATTAGTGGTTTCTGCTCAGACTGTTTAATTATATTACTGAACTTCATGGATCCAAGTTTTTGAATATCGAATAGAACAGAGCATTTCCTCTCCAATGATCACTGGATGGACACACATATTAAAAAGACATCGCAGTGAGCTTTTTATACAGAAATACCACTTATCACTGGGAATCATGTAAGCATTTTTGTTGTTTTATTCCATAATAGCTTAGGCAGTATGCACTGAATTTTTTTTTTTTGGGAACAACATAAACTTATCTGTTGATCATTAATGTCTGTAGGTTTACTGTATAACAATCTTTTTGTACATGCAGTGGAAATGCATTCTTTGGAGTGATTGAGATGTAGTGGCTTCTGTAGTGGCATTGACACTGATACCAGTATTGGGTATTGGGCTGATACCAAGCTCATTTACTTGTACTCGTACTCATGATGTAGGTGAAAAAACCACCTTGTGCTACCAAAATCCATATACGCCAACTTTACTCTATTTGACTGAATATAATAGTGACATATAAACAGTAATACAGTGATTTTTACGTTGTCTTAAAAACAGGCTGTAGAGAGACTAGCATGGGCCGAACGTTTTCATACAGTGTGAATCACCAAAGAACAAGATTTCTAAAATCGCACAGAGTATGTCATTCTGCAGCTCAATCAGCCAAAGAGGTTTGAGCAATATGTGATTCCTTTGACGTTCTAAAAGGATTTTGGTTACAAACAGATGAGGAGGAGAGATCAAAATGATGAAACATACTTTATTTACAGCTGTTCTGATCAGTCTGAAAAAATGGTCTTGATGCATACCTAATAATAATAACAATATTAGCAGTACTAATAACAATTATCTATAACAGTACTCAATGATCATAGCAATGAAACTACATACTTGCAGGCAGTAAGCAATAGCTTAAATACACTGAGAAACAGCCATGTTATCCACAACCTGCAGCAGTGCGGCACATTGCAGAAGTTAAAGGGAAATGTCTGCATATTTAAATGGTAAAAATGTAACAAAGTAAAGATTGGTTTGAAGCAAATTAGAATTGTTCACGGTAGTGATAGGAACCAGACATCTGAAAAGTTTAAGGCCTCAAAAAACTACCTCACATATGGTACTAACATAAAATGGTGACACATATGCTTCCTGATGTCTGAACAGAGGTACATGCAGAGAGTTCTGAGGCAAAGTAGTGTTTTGGATAGTAATTATGCCAAAATTGTGAAGTCTACATATCTGCAAGGCATGTGTTTCAGCTGCAGTTACACCATTTTTCTTTGTCTGTGCGTTTGTTTGTTTGTTTGTTTGTTTTTGTATTCTTTTTCAAAACATGATTAAATTAGCATCACAAAATATGAGTGCATGCCTATTATACACTTAGCAGTAACAAAGTTTGGAAGCCAAGAGAAATAGCTACTTCACTCATTACATAGACCTACAAACAAAAGCAGTGCAGATAAGACACTATGAAGTGATCATTTAAAGAAACACATAGAAAAAAGTTGAATGTATGCGTTGTGTGAACTGTATGGCTACATTAGATCCAGTTACTGAATATTTGATATTATGGATGAGTATCAAGGATAGGAAAACGTGATCAGTCTGCTGAAACCTGTTCTGAAGTGTGTGTGTGGATTATGTGCTCCTTCCCTGGATCCATATAGAGAGGGGTTATGGACCTTGTTGAGGCATTCAGTAACAGAACCACACAGAGAGAGTGTGTGAGAGTATGGAGGTGTGTGTGTCTGTGTGTGTGTAGTTGTTCTGCTTTATGTTGGAGAGAATGACAGCTCCTTAAGCAGTGAACACCCTAATCCCCCCGCTGATAAACAAACACTGCATTAGCTCTCTGTTTTGGTCACATTCACTGGCCACAGTGCCACTCTCTCCTAACAGGGACCTTAACCCTTACAGCTTGCAGTAATCACGGCTGAAAACCCAATGTGTAATTTTATATAAGTTATTTTTTATTCATAGCGAAATTACGGGGAAAATGTCCCAAACTTACAATCTATACCACATTGGTGCTTGTATATGGAAGAGGAGACATTTTTTTTTATTTTACATTGTGGATATTATTGTCATTTTCTTTTGATGAAAAGATGATGTGTGTGGCTGTGGTTTTGCGGAAAGTATACATGTATACATTTTGGTGTTTTTGTCTATTTTTGATAAAGAAACAATGGAAAAACCTCAGACTTGTATCTTCAAATCAAATTTAAATGTGATCCATTACATAACTGTGCAATAATTAAGTTCCATAAATATAATACAGATAGTAAAGCAAAACCACCAGTAATTCTGGACTTCTAAAAGTATCAATGCTATGTCCACTGGAAAGAATATCAACGTTAGCTCGCTGCTATCTCTTTAATTATTTATTTATTTATTTTTTTTTTTTTTGCATGTGCTGAAATAGGCTTTTATATCTTTGTTTATTTGATTGACATTTTGAATTCATTATAAAAATACTGGCTAATTTAGTCACTCTTCCCATTTTTCCTGGAAGATATCAACAACAGCTACAATTCAAAAATAAAGACTCATGTTCTAAGAGAATTTATCTTTGATTCAATTGCTTTTTAGAATGACCTCATGTTATGCTGCATTCATGAAAACCGGGAACTCGCAATTCTCAACTCTGAACTGTTTTTATCATTATAATTACCCCTATTTAGTCATCGCTAGCAAGCCCTCCTTGTAATGATGTACGCTTACATGTGCTTCACCTGTGTCCTGTGAAACGCCACCACATCTTCCCAAACTACCACTAACACAGCATTGGACAGCTTAACACGCTAACTGCTAATCACGTTTCTCTAACAGCTAACAGGTGCCCAGCATTGTGCTGAGTGATGGAGGAGAGAGCCATCCTGCCCAACCAGACAGAGCATAGACAATTATGCTCTCTTAAACTTCCAGGCACAAATGACTGTGGCATTGAAGTCTTTCCTATTATTTAGCTCCATTCAAAGCCTGCTCAAAAGGCTTAAACACTTTATTACTCATTCTTACTACATTGCACTGTATGGACTGCCATGACAGAATTCAGTTTCCGAGTGGGAGAGGGGATTTTTTCCTCCCCAGTTTCGACTTGGGCATGAGCGCAGCATTATAGTTATAGCTTAGTGACTTTGATTTCCACAGCGATTGCATTAGCACAGATTTCTTTCCAGTTCGTGTAGCTGTCAATGCAAAAAGTCCCTAATATCCTGGTTTTAGTAGATGTAAACGGCTACGAATCCAGGCAATAAATTGAACACACGCATTCCAGATGTTGTTGTTGTTGCAGCCAGTATCTGTCTTGCTCCCCGGGGTGTTTAGTGGTGTGTGGGTGTGTGTGTGTGCAGTGGGATATGTTTATGAAGTACTCTGAGGGCAGCAGTGAAAGCCAGTGATTATGACATGAAGCCATTAAAAATGTCCCCTCAAATCATTGTTCAGTTGAAAGGCTGGAAAACAGTGGAACAGTGAGGAGGCCTCGTTCTCATACACACACACACACTTCACTTTGGCGAACACTGCCAAGTCCCTGTGACTCCTCACCAATCACACAGAGCGAAATGAAACGAGTGGGAGAAGCTCCAGCAGCGTTCCTGCACTGGAGGCCCACCGTGTCACTGTCAGGCTCAAGGTTGGGTTACAGCCTCATCGGCACCAATCAACATTTAGAACATTTACACAATACAGACCCTCCAATTTGCTGATGCTGTTTTTAAAGGTCAGCCAAGGTGACCTTCAGTACAAACCTGGTCAACAACCTCAACAGTAGGGGTGTAATCGAATGTTGCATTCAATCAGTCCTGGTAAGCAGCTGAACTTCCGAGTTGACACAACAACTTAACCAGTAAACTCAAGAAGTATATATTCCGTCAAGAGTGTTGAGTTCCCTCAAAATTGAGAGCCATTTTGCTAATACGTACATTCTCTACATCTCAACAGATTTTGTACTGTTCATGTTATGTACAGATATCTCAGTGGATATTCAGACTCATCAGCAGCACCAAATTTTATGCCAGGAGACTGGATCTCTATGGTTAGGCAATCAGGGGTTGAGACTACTTCAGTAATTATCGTTAGTTTCTGTTCTTAAGTAGGCCTATTGTTCTAGAAGGTCTGTACTGAACTCAGTCATTGAAACTGAATACTTATAGCTGTTTCTGTCTTCACTTGTAAATTCCCCTTTTTGCTCAACTTTGATACCACATGCAGATGAAGCTAACAATACTGAGAAACCACCACGCATAATACATGTCACCAAGCACTATTACACCCCAACAAGAGCTAAACTAGGGTTTGTGAGTTTGTGGACCTTGCCTTCAAGATGTGCTGGTAGTATGAGGGAAGACTGATTGGGGGACAAGGGAGAACTCTGAGACCTTGGGCTGGAGCTCTGGGCGGCTTCTGCCTGTTACACAAGGCCAGACAGCCTCCCCAACCCCCCCCGCCCCCTCTTGGAACTGTGGTCCAACTGTCACAGGACTGTGTGAGCATTTACAACACGACAGCATCATTTACTAGGGTGAAACCAGAAATGAAACACGCAATTATCAGCTTAAAATAAAGGTAGCTGGATTTCACAGTGAAGTACAAATTCTTGTGGTAATCATGACCTTTAATATTTATCTGATCCAACAATAACTTCAAAATCTACAAAGTGATCTGGCTAACTGTCTAAACTTGCTTTGTGGAGTTCCCACTTACAAATAAAACTGGGTTTGTTCTAGCTAACGTTATCTAAACATCCTCCTCTTTGTTTGTAGAACACAAGGCGCATCATCATGGATGATATTTAAAAAATGCTGACAAAAGATTTTACAGTTACACAGTGTATAAACGGAAATGAAAGATTAATAGGTAATAGATGAGTAGTTAATACTGTATTTAACATATGGAAACATTGTACTCTAAAATCCAGCATTCCTGACACATATGGCAACTGAAAATCCACATTTCAGTGTCTGGATTTCAGTTGTTTAGCTTTCTGAAGTCAGTAAAAAGACAGTCTGACTTCTCGCTTTTATCTATTTGTAGTCAAACGTAGAACAGCTCTTTCCCGTTTTAGATGTTTTGTGTTTTTGTGGCATTCACTCGGCATGCCAATGCCGACACTCAGATAACCTTTCTGCCACTCTGTGGACGTAAACACAGTAACTCCCACTAACTGGGTAACAATACCTTGCTGTTTGATCAAAACCTTCCATCTCCATTTTTGTTGTTTTTCAGTTTTTTGACATAATTTGAAGTGTTGCCTCTTCACATTTAAAGACCCAAGAAGTGACCTAAAATTAACCTAAGTTGACATAAGTCTGGTTTCATGGATTTACATTAAAAGTGCAGTGTGTTTTCTCTCTCTCTTGTATGATCATTTTGGAGATGTGAGGGGTTTTTTATACAACAGCAGTAAAATACCGGGTGATGTGGATAGCCTTTTGCTCCTGTCAACTTCTATACAGAATATAGAAAGGTAAAAACATTGCTGCATTAACCTGTAGAGCCATCTAGAGTGAGATTCACCCCAGATGTAAAGATGTGTTTTTTATCTGGCCAATACAGTGTAATTGAAGATAATTATACTGCTGATTGGCTTAATTATAGCTTAGCTTATGCACTTAAGGATTAGGAGCTAGAGGCAGCCAGGATGTAATAATAACACACACACACACACACACACACACACACACACAAATGCACACTTCTTCCAAAATCATAGCCACGTTTCATCACAGGTCTGCCTCAGAGCAAGAAGTCACACTGGAAGAAATCACAAACAGCATGACATATATAAATAAACTGCCCATATAAACTCCCTGGCCACTTTATCAGAGGCCCTCCCTTGTTGTTCCACCTTGCTGGTGTACAGTTAGAAACTGAAGCTCTTCTGTTGATACATGTTGATTCTTCTGTTAGCCATCCTCTAGCCTTTCCTCAGTGGTCAGTTTCTAACCACAGGGGCACTTTTTGGCTGGATATTTTTAAATGGTGTGTAAAAACCTCAACAACACCACTGTGCCTGATACACTTGTACCAGCACCGCACACACTACCATGTGAGTGACAGCACTTGGATGGTCCACCATACAAAAAATATCTGGACAACAGCAGAAACCGACCTATGATGAATAGGGTGAAGGGGAACCAGTACACAGTGCCAACAGATGTGGTACAATCAGTAACAGTACACCTATAGAGTGGATATAAATGGTGGGGGTTTACAGTAAAGTGAATGATGAGAGTAGATCTATAGTTAGCATAGTGCAACATGCTTTGATACATTGGTATGTCTCAGAGGTCTGTACATGTCAATGTGTATGCATGTTTTTAGACTGTGAGGAAGCTTTGTTTGGCTTTGCTATGGAAAGCCCAATGTGGTAATAGGGTCTCCCTATCGTTTGCAATGGACAAATTCACAAAGGAAGTAATTGAAGATGATACAGATACAGGCACAGGCTGAACTACTTAAAGTTTCAACCAACTAGAAACTTAAGTCTTTTTGGAGTTGGCTTCTCTTATTAATGATGCATTTAACACAATATTAATTTGAACATGTTGATCAATTTGTGTGTGATGTATTCTGTACATTTAACAAAAAAACGAAGTTTACATTATTTACTGCTTGCACTATTTTGCAATTGTTTATTTTTATTTCGTTATTTTCATTTCTATCTTTTTCCTATTACACACAATTATGTTTATTTGATCAGCTCATGCAAATTCATATATGATTATACTAGACCAAGCAAAAAACTCATTGGATTGTAATTCTATTTCTGATTTGGATTTTGATTCAGATTCTAATTCTGTTTCTTATTCTGATTTGGATTTTAATTCTGACTTTTTAAATTATTATTCTGATTCTGTTTCTGGTTGTCTTTCTGATAACGTTTTTGATTTTCGCTCTCATTTGGATTCTGATTTTATGAGTTTGGTTCTCATTCTGATTGTAATTTTAATTCTGAATCTTGAATGTTATTCTGTTTGCTGCTCTGATTATCAGTCTCATTAATATTTGGATTCTGATTCTTATTCCAGTTTTGATTCCATTACAGATTCATGTTCTCATTCTAATTCTGATTATGATTCTGATTCTCAGTATGATATTGATTTTGATTCTAATTCTGATTCTTTCTCTGGGTCAGATTCTTATTGTAATTCAAAGTCTGGTTCTAAAGCATTGGAGGTCTTGTTACAGTGGGTCCTTGTGGACATGTAGCTGTGAAAAGCCTAGCATAGCAGCTTAGCCAGGTCTACTCTCTATGTCCCTGTCCTCCACATCCTCTCTCTCTCTCTCTCTCTCTCTCTCTCTCTCTCTCTCTCTCTCTCTGACCTGTTGCACACCTCCTCACACCAATGTGGTGGACAGGCTGAGCCAGTGTTCCTGGGCGCCAGGTACAGTAGCTGTGTTTGCTCATATTGGGCAGCATTCCTGGAGCCTCTGCTCACTAAAATTAGCCCGCGGGCCGGCCAGGCAGTGCTGGAGACGGATTTGATGGGTTTGATGTGGGCAGCCTGGTCTGTGTAGCCTCAAACAGCACAAAAATGTGATGGACGGCAGGTGAATACACCTCAGCCACACCCACACTCACTGCCACGTTACTGCTGGAAAAGATCCACACAGATTGCTTCAGCCAAAGATCTGCATTTACAAGAGTTATAAAAGCAAGATAATTAACTTAACAAAGAAAGTCTCAAGTCTAGTGTAATTAGAGTTATTTTGCTATACTACTTAAATGTAATTACATAATTACAAATGAGTTGCATAGTTACGCAAAGAATTCCACTTCCAGTTAATATGTATTCTGTATGGACATACTGTTGTACATAAAGGAATAGCTTTCGATCAAATTCAAATTGTAATAAAATGCCTTCTCTTGTACTGGATTAAAAATTCAGAATTTGTGAGTAATGTTTCAAATAGGATTAAAACAGTCAGCAAAGGGGATAAAAGTGACTTTAAAAGGCCAGTCAATAGCTTTTTGTCAGGGAAATTTTTTCCCTGAAGGTTTTTCTGGTAAATTTTCCCTGGAATTGCAAATTTTTAGAACAAATTTTGTGTGTAAAACCTTTTTTTTTTCCGGGAAAGTTCAAATAGCCCGCAAATTTGCATCAATGACCAATAGCACGACTGGTTTACCTGTACCACGGACTGTAGTTCAGTGCCACAATGTGGCAAAACACTAGGAAAGACAGTAACTACCTCGGCACAACACAGTGACGGTTATAACTGTTTATTTGTTTATCTTGGTGTTTTCTAGTCTGTTCATGCTTAGTCTTTTTTGTACCCAGTGTGTGCAAAGTTTAGATGCGCTGATTAAAAGAAGAATATTCAATGAATAGCTGCTACTATCCAGTTTTCCTTCCTCTTCCGTTAGGCCTCTCACCATTATTACATATTCACCTAGTTGCAAATGTTTGAAATGATTGCAGTTATTTAATATTGTGAGTTTTCACAGTGGTACTATACTAACAAAATGTGGATTTGGTGCTCTGGGTTGAGGCAAATAAATGTAAATAAGCAAATAAGCTGTAAATGCATTCATTGAGACAGATCATGGGGCCTATAAAAACAACATTATAAAAACACAGCATTACAGGGCTGCACTAAGTAATGTTTGTTTATTTGTTGGCTTTGTAGTTCTGAGGTTTCGGCATGCATGCTAAATGCATTATGCGTCTTTTTGCTTAAATTTCACCCTTGTTAAAAAAATGTAGCATTACCTGACTCTACACTTAAACCTGTGTGGCTGTAGTGTATTATGTCAGGGTTAGCGATTCGAGCAGTGTTAGCTACTAAGTAAAAGCAACTAGCAGATAGGGTGGTTAATCAGCCAATGTAGGCTTGTATTATAATAGTTGCATTCAATGGACACGAAAAGACAATGAAATTGTTCATCACTTTGATTAATATGACATTTCATCTTCAACTAAAAGTTCTCTTTAGAGAACAAAACCATCAAAACCTTCGGATTTGGTGTGAACATTCCACTATGCTTAAAATCCCTTCCCGTTTTTTCTACCCCAAAAACACAGTATTAACAGGTGTGAACAGGCCTTAACGCGCATCCTCATTTTGTTGCAGTGATAAACTTCCATGGCGGATGAAAGAAAAATAGAAAAACCAAACAATAAACAGTTGTTTCCTGGCAAAACAACTCGCATTTATGCCCTCGTAATAGGAACGTCTGAGGAGGGCTTGAAGGCAGGGCAGCATGCGTCATGTCTATTTCGCAAGGCGACAACGAACTGCAAATTTCTGCTGTGGCTGCGGCTTAAGGGTTAAAGCAGCATAGGGAGACTCTTTATTTTTGGTGGATGTCCAAAGCAAAAATGACTGTGCGCTTGAAAGCCGTGTCCCGGAGCAGTTTCTTCACGTCCAAAAAGGTGCCTGACGTTTTCATGGCCTCGTAAAGCAGGCCTGCGGCTGGGGAGCTGCTGCTGCTGCCGCTGCAGTCTGCGCTCGCACACACACAGTGGCGCTTACATGTGAAAACTTGAACGCGAGGCTTGCTCAGACGACACGGCTGGCTGCAGGAATCCTATCGGATATCACCCGCTGAGCCGCTGCTCTCTGAAAGCCCTCCATTAGAGCGAGTGAGCGCTGCAGCAGTGGTGGTGGAGCTGCGGGCGGCTGCAGTAAATAAACCCGCCGGCGGCTCGCACTGAGGAAAGTGACTCTACTCACACAGCCTGGGCTTACACGACTAAATTATTAGGTCGCTGAAAGCATCTAATTATGACTATTTATGAAAGGGTGCAGTAGCCTGTAATAACAGCCTGGCTCAACGGTGGCACACACATACACACATACATTATCTCTTTTCTTATGAACGTCTTGTTTCCCTTTCTCTTCGCGTCTCTGCAAGGTGTTATTTTCTCACTTCCACGCATATGTGTAAATGTGGCTTTTTGACCCGTGTGTTCGTTAAGGGAAATACCTCCAGAGCGGAGCATACCTAATAATCTTTGATTATATTGTCTGTTTTAATAACTAAAATAGCTTTAACTGAGTCATGCGTCCCCACAATTCATGTTCTTTTCAGATTTTCTTGCGCAATTATCAATGAATTCATGTAGATCACTCTGACATCGTTATATCACCGCATCATATTATCCTGCCTGTACATGACTTCGTCTGTAACGAGGGCTTTTTTCAGGGCTGTATAAATGCTATTGCAGTGTTGCTCCATGACTTAATCCCTATCTCATACACAGAACCGGGTATGGGCTCACACAAACAAATATACAAACACATCATCTACTCTACTTCTACATCGCGTTGCTCCGATTTGGTTCACCGTTTTACATTGTACGGACTGTACCTATTATCCTGTCTTGTGTTTACCATGTGTTGTTTTTATGCATTATTTACTGTAACACTTGCTAAAAATCTGGTAAACTTATGCAAAACGCAATGAGTTTGAAACACAGTTCTGTGCTTTGAAGCAGACAACTTTTCCAACTTGAATACATTCAGATATATGCAACAAAATAAATATTACTGAAGTGTCTCTCAAACAACTGGCTAATTTATTTTAGACCACAAAGTAGAAAAACAAATATCAGCACAATAAAACAATGACATCTGCATGACATCTAGGCTATATTTGGTAAATGTGTGACTAAAAATGTCCAAAAAAATGAAGGGTGTTGAGTTTATAAGGGAGGATATAGAGACGTCTCATTGTTTACTTTGGGGGTCTTAGTTGAAACAGTGTGTTAACCCCCTTGTGTGTATTTTAAGCTGGCTTTAATATACAATCCCCTAGAGAGTGATTATAAAATAATCCTAAAAATGTGTGACTTACACACATAACTAAGTATCTAAAAATCACTTACTGATGAAAAAGTTACTGTTATGGTACAAAAACAGTCCTTATGGTGAACCTTGAGAAATGTCTGAGAATTGCTGTCAACTCTGTTATGGCAACACAGGAAAAAATACCAAAAGCATGTGTGACTTACTTAATAACAGTTATACTTTACACTATTAATTTTTGCCTTGCTAACCAATATTTACCATGATTAATCAATGGCAACATAATAACTAAAGAACTAAAACTAAAGAGTACCAACTAACCAGTACCAACTATCACTAATTTGACACTACCGAACACTACTACTAACATCATTAACCACTGTTAACCAACCCTAACTACTGCTAACCTATGCAAACTATGCTAACTCTCCATAAGCACCCATAACCAATGTTACTCATTAAGAACAATTGTAAACAAGCTGCTAGCCAATGATTATTTTTATCAGGGTATGGTGACTGATTCATATATAGCCATATATCACTGCTAACCAATACAAACAACTGCTACCATCACTAAGCACCGCTAACCAATGAAAACCAGTAAGAACTACTGTTAACCCATATGAACTACCCGTAAACACTAACCACATGACTATCTATTGCTAACCAATGCTAACTAATAAGAACTACTGCTAACCAATGCTAACAAAGAAGAACTACGGCTTACCATCACTAACCACCTTTAGGCAATGCTAACCAATAAGAAGTACTGCTAACAATCAGTAACCTACACGCCAGCACCCCTGAGAAGAAACACGCTTTATTAGTCTACAGTTTCCACCTGAGGCTCAGGGAGAGAAGAGAAATCTCTGACCAAAAGTGGAAAGCCAATAAAATGTCATCGATTAGTAGCCAGCATTGCAGGGAGGATCACAGAAAGCAAGGAAATTAAAAATCCACCAAGATGAGTTGTCTGAAGTCCTTCCACTAGAGGTGTGGATGTTTGTGTGTTTATGTTCTGTGGGGACCAGGATGGTTAAAACATGAACATGTTGCAGTTGTGGGGACCTTAGTTTCCTCAAGGAAAATGCTTTTGCTTCCCAAGAAAATATGACTTTTATTAGAAAAAAGTGAAAAAAAGCCCAAAGCTTATCTTTTGGTTTCTAGTTTAAGACTGGGTAAGATCAAGCACTGCAGCAGTTACACGCACAAAAGCAGGATTTAACTAAAGCGGTAAAGCACTACTTGTTGTGGCGCATTTATATGATTGAGTGTGCGGTGTGTACAAGCAGCGCTGAAGCTGATTTATCTGTGTGAAGTGACGAGGCTAACGTGTGTATTGGTGGCCTCAGAGGTCCTATAGAATAATGAGGCCATTGTCTCCTTAAATCTGGAAATCCTCCACATTCCTATAGGGACAGGGGAGCAGGAGCAGCATCCATCCATCACTGCAGATACCTCCACGCCTCATAAACGTGCAACCTCAGTGTGTGTGCGTGTGTGTGTGTGTGTGTGTGTGTGTGATCATGTGTGTAGAGAGTGGGACACTAACTCTAAGCAGATAAAAATGTTGAATGAATGGTAGACCTCCAAGTGGCTCTAAAGTGGGGCTTTCTAGATTAGCTTATATTGAATGGCTAATAAAACGGACATGCCTTACGATTAGCATCAACTAGGCTATAATAGACTGTTAATAAAAATAAAAAACAGGTCTACCAAGGAAGGAGGTCTGTAGGTCTGTATCTGGACACCATACTAGTTCTCTGTTCCAGTCCTAGATGACTGTAGTTCAATTCAAGATGATACTGATTTTATTATATCACACTATACTAATGTCTGCTCTTGTAGAAATATTTTGTACACATTTGTGAGTCAGGGTATAAGTAAGGAGTTTCGTGTTTGAGACATTCCTAGGTTCTTCTTCATGCTCTTAAGTGAATTTCTTCTTTGAGTCTGGGTTCCTCTTAGTAGTTCTTCCTCATGCTTTGAGGGAGTTTCTCCTTTGAGCCTTGGGTTCTCTCAGTGGTTCTTTTTCACTTATTAGGGAGTTTCTTGTTTTGAGTCTTGGTTCCTCTTAGTGGTTCTTCCTTATGTTCTTAGGAGGTTTCTCTATTTGAGTCTTGGTTCCTTTCAGTGGTTCTTCCTCATGCTCTGAGGAAGTTGTTCCTTTTGAATCTTGGTTCCTCTCAATGGTTCTTCCTCGTGGTCTAAATGAGTTTCTTCTTTGAGTCTTGGTTCCAGCAGAGACCGTTGGACCACTGACAGCGTTAAGTGCCTATTGTCTCCCTAAATCTGGAAATCCTCCACATTCCTCTAGGGATAGAGGAGCAGGAGCACTGTCCATCCATCACTGAAGATACCTCCTTCCTCTCAGGGGTTCTTCCTCATATTTTATGGTGTTTCTCATTTTGAGTCTTGGTTGCTCTCAGAGGTTCTTCCTCATCCTCTGAGGGAGTTTTCATATTAGCCAACATAGCAGTAACTGAATAATTCATAGTAGTTATGTGGGTTGGTAAATAACAATCTTGTGTTAATTCTGTAGTTATGAGAGTGTGAAACTGAAGCGTGTACCCACATAGTGACCTTTAGTGTCTAAAATGCTAAAAGAAATGCAATTTAAACAAAAAGAACACCAAAGTGCAATAAGCATGATGTGATCAACAATTTATTAAAGAAACAATGCTTATTTAATCTCTTTGTTGTTCAGATTGATATCTGAGATCCATTTTCATGCGAGCCATATACATGTTTCACTTTCATATATGAATTTTAGCTGCCATATTTTCCCGAGGGCACTGTTCCCAACTAACGACATCCTGCAGCATGGGCCTTTTGACCACTGACAGCGTTAAGTGCCCACCATGTTCAAGTGTTCTTGGAAAATGGCATAGTGATGGAGGGCAGAGAGAGAGAGAGAGAGACAGAGAGAGAGAGAGCGCAGTAGCTGGTCATTAAAAGCAGAATTCCTGCACTGTTTGTATTTGCAGTAAACTCCTCCAGAACAGCTAGAACACCCCCAACTCCTCTCTCTCCCTCTTTCTTTCCCTCTTTTTTCTCCTTTTCTCTTTTCTTTCCACTTTCTCTTTTTCTCCCCCTCTTTTCTCTCCCTTTCTCTCACTTTCTCACTCTCTCTACCTTCTCTCTGCCATTTGTTGTCTTTCTCTCTCTTACTATTTCCCCTCTCCTCACTCTCCCTCAGTTATGGGTGATATCAACATGTCCTTGACACACTCCACAGGATCAGCATCCAAATCTCTCTCTCTCTCTCTCTCTCTCTCTCTCTCTTTCTCTCTCTCTCTCCCTCTCTCTCTCTCTCTTTCTCTCTCTTTCTCTCTGTATTTAATGTGCTGTTGCTGGGTAAATGGTGAGGAATCTAATAATGGTGACAGTGGGGCTGTACACACTCTAATCAAAGGTTAAATGAATAGGCAGTAGTGACAGGAGGTACAATAAAGAATGGAGGGGGGGCAGTCTGTGTGTGTGTGTGTGTGTGTGTGTGTGGGTGTGGGTGTGTGTGTGTGTGTGGGTGGGTGGGTGGTAATCAGTCAACTCTCCAGACCAGCTTGCTTGGCTCTAAGATCTGCAAGGACAGGCCTCCTCCTAAGACACCATATTTAAAACAGCTTGCCCACCACACATGAGTGTGTGCGTGTGTGCTGAGGGTCTATGTAAACAAACATAGCCAAGAATATTTGTGTTCAATACTCTGCTATGAGCAAGTGTGCACCTACATTCATATGGTACATATTTACAGGACCATGCGCTTTAAATTAATTTCTACTCAAAGTTTCTATTAAGCTATTCATTAAGTTATCAAGTTATTCAGGAGGAGATTAAATATAAAACAATCCATATGCACAGGGAAAAGGAAAGCCAAAGCAAAAACATTTTGCAAAAAGAGCCAGAGACTTCTAACAACATGATCTGATAGACCAGCAAGACTTTCATCTTTGAGATCTTTTGGGGAAGAAATTCACAGGTGTTTCTGTCTATCCTTCCACTGTGAGAAAACACTACCGATCTGAAAGGTTTGGAAGCTGTCATGAGCAACAGATAACAAAAAAGAACATTTGCTAATCAGAGAAGCTGCTGGTGGTGGCTACTGACAGTGATGAAATGAAAACTGATAAAGATTTGTGTCTTAAATGTGAGAATCACAACAAAAATGTGAGACAAACTATGCTAACATTAGCTAAGTAACTTAAATGAATATCCTGTTAATGTTTCATTGCTGGGATATCTCCTCTTCTTCCTTAACTCGCTTTTTCATATCTTGGTATCCTGCAGTTCTTGCTGCTACTGTTCATCCTTACATAATTGAAAATTGTGAAAACAGTAAGGTAATAAACCCTGTAGACCACAGCGTCTGTTGCTTTAGCCAGCGCCACATTGTCCAGCTGAATTTGATAATCTCTCAAGGCTGATGTTAAGCTTCCTATTGGAATTTCCGTTCCATAAAACAGTTACATTCAAGCCTGAATAGGCGTCTTCATCACAAACAGTAAACTTGGGCTGAGCAACCAGAGGTAGAGGCTGCTTGTTTAAATGCCCTCAGATATACACTTCGATATATATGTAGATCTGTTTGGGGTTACTGAAAAATCGAAAAATATTCCTGCAGATTTCTTCAATTTAAAGAAAGACCTCTTTCTGGAAAATTAAGAACCTACACTTATTGGCCATTTTTGTTGGACTTTCCACACAGTACTATCATCAGGATTTTTTTCACAAGAAATAAACCTCAAAGAAATAATGACTCACAGCTAAGTTCCCACTTTAGCAACTACAAAAGCAGACAAGATCATTTCTATAAGGGAATCAGGGAGTGACCATCAAATTCTGAACCCGTTGTTGCACCTAATGAGCTCTTTTGTTTTACAGGACAGGCTGTGAAATACTTCACAGGCTTAAACAAAACAGTAATCAGGTTAATCTAGCAAATATTAAAAAACTGAGCTCAACCTGATTAGAACCGCTTTATGGTTCTATCATGCTGCAGAAACTACTACTGTTCCTAGGTGGAATGAACTACCCGTATTAAAGCACACTTGATACAGACGTCTTGATTGGGCTTCTTTGCTTTACTTGCGCTTTTGTTTATTTAGCAGAACTGCTGTATAAAAGTACAAGCAAACGAGAGGGAGAGAGCGTGTGTGCATCTGTGTGTGTGTGTGTGTGTGTGTGTGTGTGTGTGTGTGTGTGTGTGTTTGTAGCTGGCTAGGGCTTCTGATTCTCCCCAGCGCTGCAGATGCTGAGATGAATTTCAGCATGGGGTTCTCTGATAAATGTTAAGGTCACTGAGAGGGGGGGGGGTGCGTGATTAAGAGCAAAATAGAGAGAACAGAGCAAGCAAAATGTGAGAAAGGTATTTAAGATAGATATACAATGAAAAAGAGAGAAAAAGGTAAAGAAGAAAGGGACAAAGTTACAAGATGAATAAATTTAAGTGAAGGATGTGAAGAGAGAGTGATAGTGAGAAAAGAGAGAGAAAGAAGACAAAAAAAACATGTGAGAGTTACGAGAGAAAATGAGAGGGAAAAAAGAGAGAAAAATAAAGTGAGTGAGAGAGAGGTAAAGAGGTGTAGAGGTAAAGGGGGAGGGGCTACATGTCTCTGCTTGCGCTGCTGTTTGTCTGAGTGCTCTCACTGCAGTCACATGAAAGAGCCTCTAAGACGCTGGCCTGTCTGCTCAAAAGCACCACTGTCCCCGTGCCTTACACACACACACACACACACACACACACACACACACACACACACACACACGCATGCACGACTCTCATCGACGTCCCTCGTTCCCACTTCAAAAACATTCACTTTCCTGCCAAAGCTCCAAATGATCTGTTTTGCTCCAGCATGCTGACGCTCACCCACGTATTACCAAACTACACAACACACACTGCACACACATGCTCCTGTGGAAGTTTGACAGAGTTCAGAGGAGGGAATGTTCTCAGCCTTACTGAAATTTAAACTCTCTCAGGGAAGGACTTTGTGGAGAAAACTAAAAAAAGAACCTTATTTAAATGTTCAGTCACCAAATACTTCAGTATCTTTGGGGTTCAACAGAGCCAGAACTGTCGAGGCACTGGAAGACCTGTGCTCCTACAAACACATTCAGCTGTGTGATGTGCTAGGGAAAGACCTAGTCAGCAGGTGAGAAATAAAAGCATCACTGACTATGGTTAGATGCACACAATAGCCTGGATAAGTTCATAGTTAGTATAAGACCTTTTCATATAGTATAAATCTAAATACTAGCTGAACTATTTTATGCTATTTTATACTTTCAGGTCTACAAGCTCACTAATTATTGCCCTATCAGAAACCTGCCAAGGGTAAATAAATGTATGTGTAAGTACTCTTTTATAGATGATCTCTTTATTAAGCAGAGTTACTTTTTGGAAAAAAAGCTGTTATTTAGTTACGAGCGGTAAGAATTTCTGGTAAAGGCCTGAAATAGCTCCTGTTACACTGCATAATCTAAATACACTTATACAGATTAAATATAATCTATATAAACTTCACTGTGGCAGAGAGCACCATCAGAATCAGTGGAGCGAAACAAATATATGAATGTATTGTTTTTTGTGATATCGCAAGAACAAATAATTGCAGACAGGCTATTCTTCTAGGAGTGAAGGCTACATTCTGAAATTGTAATATTTACAGACTTTTTTAGAAAGGTGAAAACTGTACTTACTGGCAGCAAAGCCCCTCTGAACTGCTGTTTATAGTCATTATTTTACAGCTCAGTCCTTCTGGATGGTGGAGAAGCATTGCAGCATCAGTGTAAGTGAAGGAAATGAAATAATGAAGCAGGAATAAGCACTGATCTAAAAGTACAGAGGTTGGATTGTGTGTTGATTGTGTGTGAGATTCTCTGAGCGTTTTTGGCTCCAACTAAGTGGCCCACATCAGTTTTATCTGATCTGATCTCCAGCACATCTATCCATCCGCTATCTGACTCACTGTTTTTTCCAGATCTGACCTGTCTCTCTGTTGTTTATCTTGAATGCTTGAGCCTGAGTGGATTCAGGCCAACTGTTTTTAACACATTCAGTCGTATGCATGTCTACTTGTTGTGCTAAGAGACAGTATGTTAACACATCTTCTACAGGGAACAAACATAGCATTTCTGGTAACAAACACTTACATTTTAGTGTCACGTACTGGAAAAAAATACTAAAATGGCTATATATTTTGCACAGGCCACACTTTTTCCACAATAAATTCACAACACAATAAATGTTTATTTCAAATTCAGCAGTTAAACAGTAACTGTGCCTTAAAATGTAAGTCCTCCATAGAGGATATGTAACATAAATGGAATATGACCAGGGGCACCCAAACTTTGGCATATACTAGCACGAAGAGGTGGAAAGGAGCGCCAGGTAAACTCAAGTATAATTTTTGTATTGTTTGATTGTGTCACTCCCTCACACTCAGCAGACTGAGGATTCTCAACAAAGAGAGTGTATAAGCACTCATGTAGTTTTGGCTTGCATCAGTAAAAGAGAGGAAACTGGCATAAACTCACACCACAGTGGGCTAAAGGATTTATCAAAGAATTCACAGTAAAACTGCATCATAAAAAGTAAAGATATATTATCATGAAGTTACCTGAATGGCTCTTACAAGCTTCAGGTGTTTATGTCTAAGGTAGTTGCCATAAGTAGTAGTTAAGACCTAAGGTGAAAAAAACACCCCCTCAGGACATGTGCAAAATCTAAATTATTGTGTGCCCCTGAAAATAAACTTATTATGACGCTATGCTATCTGTTAGGAAAAACAGATACTCAAATACAAATTCAGAGAAAGGTCATTATTTAGCTGCTTCCGTTACTGCACCCGTTACTGACGAATTTCTGTCTTTGACATTCTAAACTAACTAGAGATGCAGCACTGGCCTGCATCACGTTGGTGCTGTAGCAAAATGGTTCACCTATTTGGTCCTTAATAGCATATTCATATATCTGAAAACTTGTTAGATTTCCTGAGCGGTTAGTGGAAAGAGTGAAATCTTACTCATTTCTCAAACTGAAGACAGAAGAGGAGGTGTGTAAGATCTCAATGGCTGCATTACAAAACTGAAAAAGAGCATTCTCAGAAGAAAAACTCTTAAACCAAACATTTAGTTTCCATTGAATCTAGCATCAGTGCTGCTATGGTGAATGAGTTAACAGCTAGCCAACGTGAGACATGCTTATTTGCAAACCTATGTACATCAACAGTATAACTGAAGTATACAGAGAACATTGAAAGAACATTTTTTTATTTATTGTATTTATGAAAAAACATAATAATAAGTTATACTAAGCTTGTAAAGTAACTCCTTTGAAGTACATACACTTGAATAACTGTATTTTTATTAATTAATTATTTTAAGGCATTCTAAAACTAGCTAGTCATGTGGGTATATGGGTAAAGTTAACTTCATTACAGAAGCTGCAAAAGGACAGAGAAAGCACTGGTAGGCATAGATTATGTATTTCAAAATCTAGTTTTAATATATAATTTGATTATATGTAAGTCATGTTTAGTCTTAATAATATATTTAAGCGTATACTTAATTAAGTTTTACAAGATACCTTTTTATGCATATTTAAGTTGTTGAATGTATTCAAGCCTATTTGGTGATTATGAAGTGTAATTTAAAATGTGCACCTAAGTGTATGTACATATGTACAAAGGAATTATTATTTGAATATGTTCCAAGTTTAAATATTCAAATCTACTTGATATATATATATATATATATATATATTAAGTGTGTATGTATAGATAGATTGATAGATAGATAATGTGCTTAAGTTGTTTGTTCCAAAATAATGAATTTTGTAATAAACTGTGTGCTTTTCATATTAAATACACTTTTTAAAAGATGTCCTCCTAAAAGTACTTTTTGTTTCACAATAATGGTTTTGATGGCTGATGATAAAATATTCATATTAATATTTGAAATATGAATATATATATCTTGATATTATAAACAGAAACTCCAGCCATGTATAAATTTTTGACTGGTGCTATAGGGAGTAATAATATTCGATTGCTTTCAGCATCCTATAGAACTGAAAATCTTCCCAAACACTTGAAGCAGGGTTAAAAACCCAACTAGCACTAAAGTGCAGTCACTCTCCAATCCACACGGTGCTGCAGAGTTCAGAGGAATTTCTTATGACCCACCACTTATCCTGTCATAATCCATTTCTTCCAGCCATGCACCCAAAGCAGAGAAGGCACCTTTAGGCCAAATTGTTCTCTCCAAACCCCACAATTCCCTCTGCCCTGAGGGGGCTGAGTACAGGCTGTGATAGACTTACATCAGTCACTGATTTATCTCCCGAATAGTTCCTGTGAGTGATTATCATACAAACAAAGCTGCACTAGGGTCCTATCCAGGCTCTGCCCACAAATGTTTCCCTTCATAGCTACATTTGTGAAGTTGGACCAGCTTCATAGGACTCTGGAAGAGTCCTGTTCAACATAATGAGAAATTGTAGGACTCAGTTTTTGGGGGATGTACCGATTCTGGCTCAATGCGGATATCCGAGATGTACACATCTGCCAAACACATTTATGATGTAGGAATTGAGGTGTACCTGGATTAGCAGTAGCATTTATGTGTAAAAGATTACAAGTGGATCAAATTTGGGAGGAGGATCACGCCTGAGGCTCTTCCCACTTCCTACCGTCTGTTTCCTGAGATGAAGTTTTGGCACCCCATCTCATCCTTGTCCTTGTTCATTAAGGAGGGGTCTGGCCTCCAGGATTACAAGAGGGGTTTTTAGATTTCTCTCCCTTCTTACAGTCATGCTGCACCCATATGTTGAAGGAGTATACAATTACTGAATACAGTGTATGCATTTTCACAGAGCAACTCAGTTCACCTAAACATTCAGCTCATGCAAATTCATCACCAAATATCATTTTCAATTACCTGTCAGATCTAAGGATCACTCCGATCATTTTTTGTAAAACAATGATCTGCCAATGCCCATATGATTCCGATATCGCTATGCCTTTCAGTGTACTATTTAACCAGTGCGTCATAAATATCAAATGCTATTTATTTTGTATGTGTTAAAATGGTCGAAGAATAGATCAGCTATCTGCTCTGCTACAGCAAGCATCCCTGTCTCAACCATCTGACTTTGCTGCTACCGGAATTGAACAAATCCATACACCGGCTAGAGTGCAGTGAGGGGTCAAGGACTAAAACTGTGTTCTTCAGTACTAACATATCCATTAAAAACAAAATACTCTCATAATAATTTACTGTGGGCATGAATACTTGTATTTATTCTCATGTTATGTAGAGTTTGTTTACTGGCATAAATACACTTACTAGCCAGAGAAATTGTTTTAAAACATT
The DNA here is from genome assembly GCA_034552555.1 of Semaprochilodus insignis. NCBI lineage: Eukaryota > Metazoa > Chordata > Actinopteri > Characiformes > Prochilodontidae > Semaprochilodus > Semaprochilodus insignis. Next base: position 23,827,049 of record CM067478.1, on the reverse strand, counting down.
TTCATTACTGCCTAAGACGTTTGCATAAAACTGTAGCTTGAGGCTACATATCGTCACTCCGCCTTTTATAGCTGTAATGTCAGTGGTGTCTGCAAAAATTCTGAGACATGCCAATTACTAAGACGCTCTGCTTTTTACTCATACTGTTCTGTTGATGATATAATTTGTAATAAAAAAAGTCAGTTAGAAAAGAGTGCAAAATAGAAGCATCATAGAAGCTGTATACGGCAATACAATGTGGAAAATAGTGTCATGAATCCTTTCAGTTAACTGTTAACATAGCTAGCTAGCAGCACCAAGTAAATTAAGGCCAGTGAGCTCTGCTTAGCCCATTGATCTAAAGGTTCATCATAATTAACTACATTTAAACTATACCTACTTTATCTATACTAACCTGACCTTTGGCAGACACACACACACACACAGACACATAAAATAAACATCATTTGAAAATAATGATATGCTCTTAATGTAGGTGTTTTAATAATAGGTGTTGCAGTTTATCATTAGGCTGGTGGGATTTTTACCAGCGTTCTGTAAAACTTGGCCAACCTCACAACAGAAGTTGTGTAAAAACACACTCACACTCACTGGACATGAGAGGAGTTACAACAGTTCCCAAGCATCCTCTCAGCAAACACACGCACACAACACATTGCGATACCTGCTCTACAGGCTCCCTCTTTCTTTCTCTCTATGCTGTTTCTGTATGAAATCTGACTGCAGTCATTTTGATTCTGCTTTCGAGTGCTGGGTAAAAAACATTTACTACTCTTTAATCCCAGTAAACACGTTGGAGATTATTTAAAGCACCAGACAGAAAGAATAATATCCATTTTTATAATCCAAATGTCTCTCTTAAAAAAGTATAAAACTTTTTCAATGTATGACTAAAACAGAGCAATGAAAAAGGCATGATGGAGCTGACTTTACAGACAAACAGGCTTTCTGTCATTTATTCTGCGGTTTGCTTTAATTACTTTAAATTCATTGAGAAATAGTAATGCATTCCCCTTTCTGCACTGTGACATGGGAGTTAGCTGAGTGTCTTCTCTGAATGATAGGTGTGGGTGGTGTGAGAGGGAGGTGAATCATTATACTATTGGTTAATATTATTTTCCCCACCCGCTGGTGCACAGTGATGTAATCGCAGTGTCCATACATTTTCATGTAAGATTACAGGAAACTAAGAATGGTGTCGTCTAAATTGTGTGATAGAATGAATCATGCTGAATAAAACAGGGACATGAACTGACAAGGTAAAAGCAAGTCTCTTTTAATTTCAGGTTGATCGTAAGAAACCCCTCCACCCCTTCCAAAAAACACAATTTTAGTTTAGAGCCAGACGCATTGTTTTGGAACAAAGGCTTGGAGAACAATATGACTGTCTTATGACCAGCCAGCAGAGACTTTATAATATTCCTGTAATGTCTATAAGAACTTTGTTAAGTGACAAATTTGCTTTCTGTTTTTCCTCTTTGCACCTGAAGCAGAGATGCGTGTTTATTGTCATATTACAGTTGGAAAAGTTGACAATGTAAGCTGTTCTAAGACTCAATACAAATGTCATTAAAAATCATTAAAAATGAACAGAACGTCAACAGCAAACAGCAGCTAGCTGTACTGCACAGCTTAACAGCATGTGAATTTTCATTCACGTGAGTATGTGCTCCAACAGGACTGCGTATGTGTGTGTGTATTAGATTGGATTTCTCGCCGGCCGTGCACAGTAAAACTGTAATGAATGTGTACGGAGTGTATATTGTTTTAAATCTAGAGGAGCTCCCACTGTGGCCTTTATGAAATTACAGCCGTGTCTCAGGTTTGTTTTTAGATTTCACACTCACACACACTCTCTGGGTTTAGTCTCTTTGTCCACAGGTTCGGTTTCATGCTCTGTTTGAAACTCTGTCACTGGACAGTGAGGGGAAAGTTCTAAGATAATAGTAATGATACTCATTTCTCTGTAGTGTGGCTTTCTCTAACACTGTCAGAGCTGACGTTCAGTGTTATAGGAGAGATTATCATGGACTGTCCTGAGCAGATCCCTGATGCTGTGGAAACACCTCTCTGATGTGTTCACCCATGATACTTCGCAGTACCTGTTCACGTCTCTCTCACACACAGTTTACCAGCAGTCTCTGAGGTGTGCATGTGTGGCTGTGAGTGTGTGTCAGTAAGGTGAGTGTGTATTTGTGAGGTGTGTGTATTTGTGAGGCGCGCGTGTGTGTATGTTTTTGTGTATATGTCTATGGTGTGTGTGTGTGTGTGTGTGTGTGTGTGTGTGTGTGTGTGTTTGTCTGTGTTTGACCGTAAGATGTTTGTGTGTGTGTGTGTGTGTGTGTTTGAAAGTGAGACAGATTACTTTAAACATTACACACACATGCCGGGTGTGGCCTCCGGCAAATGATTTTCTGTCACCGTTGTGGTGTGTGTGTGTGTATGTGTGTGTGGGTGGGTGTGTGTTAAGACCTGTTTCACTGTCTCTAGAGATTCTGTATGAAACATGAAAAGCAGATGTTTGTTTATTTGGTTTTTTTTCTCTCTCCAGTTTTATTCTCATCGTCTCTATTTAAGAATAAACATTATTTTCCCTGTACACTACTATCATAGCACTGCTATAACCGAGTACTACTACAGTTAAACTACTACTAATTGGTGTTTTTTATCACAACATGCTACATAATATACAACTAAATATGAACTAATAATTTGGAAACTGTAAAAAGTAACAATTGCCTTATCAGAAATGATGAACATCACTGTAACTAATTCTAAGATCACTGAGAAAGCTGTAAAACATTAACAATTAGTTTTAATAAAATTACCATCAATAATTCTTCATATATGAAAAGTCGTAAACAAATCTTGAGGCAGATAACATGTCTAGATATAATAAAACTAATAAGAAGAAGAAGAAGAAGAAGAAGAAAGAAGAAAAAGATAAAAGAAAGAAGAAGAAGCACTAAATACAACAAAGTGTTTTGCAATAGCAATTTTCTTACTGATATATCTATAGATATAAACTATATTAGATATATAGTTATAGTTGCACTATACCCATTTGCATAGTTACACTGCATATATTTCCTTGGTTACACTCTACCCATTTCCATAGTTGCACAACGCCCATGTCCATAGTTACACTACACCCTTTTTCACAGTCTAGATATAATAAAGCTAATAAGATGAAGAAGAAGAAGAAGAAGAAGAAGAAGAAAAAGATGAAGTAGAAGAAGATGTAAGAAGAAGAAGAAGAAGGAAGAGAAAAATGAAAAAAGTATATATATATATATATAT
>CM067478.1:23761236-23813828 GCA_034552555.1 Semaprochilodus insignis | reverse complement strand
GTGTGTGTGTGTGTGTGTGTGTGTGTGTGTGTGTGTATATATATATATATATATATATATATATATATATATATATATATATATATATATATTGTCTAATAAAATAAAATCATTAAAAATCTGCATCTGTAATAAAGTTATAATAACATTTATAATATATATAATAAAGTTGCGATAAAATTACTTTAAGAAGATAATTACATACATTTATCAGGTACAGTAGATTTACCATTAAATAACTTTTTATCACTAATGGCTGCTAATCTAAAAAGTGACAACTGAACCAGAAACTTATGTAATGTCTAGTTTCTACATAGCATAATATACATTGTGTAATTTATTATTGGATGAGGTAACAACAATTGTTAAAATGACAAGTGGTTCCACACGTTTGAACAGTGGGGTTTAAAGTGGATCTAATCCTTATAAAGTGGCCTTAAAAATGTTGTACCATATTTTGAGCAGATCCGTGATTGTTGACATTTCTACTATTCTGCTTAGATTAGATTTTATTTGATGGTATGATCTGTATTGTAATATTATACCTGTTGTTTTATGTCATTTAGCACAGCCTATGAGCTTTGCTAGGCTGCACATGGAATGTCTTTTGTACATAACAGTTTGGGCCTACAGATGGGTCTCCTGGAATTTAAAGGGTTAATGCTATTTTAGAGCAGGGACTCTGGAGGCTCTGTGGAGACGAGCTGTTGGTTGCATGCGGATGGAGGGGCGCGTGACAGCAGGTTTGTTGATGATGTAGAGCAGGGATGTTGATGGACCAAGCTGGGCCAAGTTTACAACGGGGTCACCATGTCACGGGACAGCATCAATGGCCTTCTGTCACACATCTTTATCAAACATCTACATGTGTACACTGTTGTGCAAAATGCTTTTGGCAAAGTATTCTCACAGACAGTTCAGCTCTCACAGATTTAAGACAATCATGGCCATGTGTTGAAACTGCCTGTCATTCTGAGCAATATTTCATACTTAGTCAGACAATGTAGCCCCAAAGTTAAAAAACACAAGCCCAAATCCAGTCCAATAAAGATGATTCTCTATACTGGATACTGTGACACTGAGGGAATTGTTTTGCTTTATGGTTGCTGTTGCTGATTGTTGTTGTTTGTTTATTTTGCAAATGTATCACAGACCATCAGTGGTCACCGGCGTCCCTCCTGGAGATGGTTCCCTCTTGCTTAATGCTAATGCATCTGATCCAGTCAACCTGTCTAGGACTTCTGAAGAAGTTAATTAGCTGGAGCAGTAGTAGCAGGTTGTGGTTTAGAACTAGACTCTGTAGGAAGGTAGATCTCCATGGTGACCACTGATCTAAGGCTTGGTAAATTTGTCTGCTTCTTCTGCTATGGCACCATAAAGGAGTGTTTAGATGATGGCTGTCAAATCTTGTCTGCAAATGAAAGGTGTGACTGTAGGTTTTCATTCCGAGAAAGCAGGAGCTCACATGATCAATTGTCTGATGACCAACTGATTTAATGAGAGGAATCAGGTGAGCTCCTGCTTGCTTGGAATGAAAGTGTGCAGCCTCGCCAATGCTTTGCAGATAAAATTGGAAACACCTGGTTTAAATGTTGCAATATTTCAAATGAAGCGCAGTAGGTCATTTGGTAGTGACACTCCCTCACCTTGGATACCCTTTCATTGTAGTTACACCTTTCTGGTGTACCATTTATAGCCCATCAACTGATGCAGAGTTTGTATTAGTCCTTCATAAATGGCCACAGAGCTGCTCTTCACTGGATATTTTTTTGGGGGTGGGCTCAACCTAAAAGTGCTAAGTTACTGTTTACATTTACAATGCACAATGTTCAGAAACATCTTATTGTGTGTAGTATTTACCCAGTTGTGAAGAACACAACTTGTTTCCACTCAGTTTAATCTGTACACTATCAACAAACAGCCATTAGCAGCTTGTCTGAAAATGTAGGTGCAGCCTCTTAATGAGCATCACTAAGGAACACTAAAGAGTGTCAAGAAAAACTCTCTAAGAAAAACACTGAGAATGTAGCATGAGGATGAAGCACAGAGACTTTCAAACCACATACTACTATGGTGGATATACTGCTAGTGGTGGTGTATTATTTTAGTGTATTTGACATATTATTTAGTATGCTAGTGATTTGATATGCAGAACAAGATTTAAAATAAAAAGTGCATAAAAGCATGAGAAGGAACCACTGAGAGGAACCAAGCTTCAAAAGAAAAGGCTTTCTAAAAGCTTAAGGAAGAATCTCTGAGATGGTTACGGGACCACAGGGGCTAGTGGACATTTGACTTACCACAACTGAAAGTACTGGGGCGATGATCCACCACATTCAGACTGAGTTCAGGATGCTTACATCATCAGAAATTAAATTATACAGTGTTGACCAATAGACACCAACAGAGCGAGAGAGCCAAACTCTTTGGCAGAACCAATTAAAATCTCCATTTCACCTGGGGGTGGGGGGCATTTCTCCAAAAGTAAAGTGAGTTCATGTTCAGTGAGAGGAGCTGCTGCTTTCCAACCCAGTAAAAATGTTTTTGCTATTTCTTACTGCTACTGTGCCACACCAGAATGTGTTGTTCTCAGTGCACATCAGCGCTGTACTGTCTACATAATCTGCCATAATCTGCCTGAGCTACTGGTAAACGAATAGCAAAGAAGCAGATATTAAAATTAATTAATTTTGCTTTGTTTTGTGATTCACTCAATTTAATATTTTCTATTATTTTTGTATATTATCATGGCAGTTAAATGTGAATGCATTTCTGCCAATTTTCTGACCAATAAACAAACTTTCCCATGCGTAATTTGGTCCACTTTAGGTTTTGCAGTGCTGAACCACGTAAATAAGATACATTAACACTTTTTGCACAGGTTTTTACATGCTATTACCGTGATATGAGTGGTAGTTACTCAGTCAAGAGTCAAAGTAAAACCTATCCTCCTCTGTACTATACCAGATAGTGCAGTTTGGATAGAATGGATAGGATGAGTTTATAAGATTAAACAGAAGCATTTGACTCATGGATTTGCGATCACAACACAGCTTAGTCACCTCACTGTCAACAACCAATGCAGGTATCTATTTTTTCCACCAAAACATACTGTTTAGGACTATGCTATCATAATTCACTGTGATTATTGTGTTTTGTTTTGTTTTGTTTTTACTGTTCAAGGATGGAGAGTTAGGTAGCTTCAGACCCAGTTGTGGTCATTGCTATTTCACAATGTGACACAATGTGACTAAAGCTTTACACTAGATTTTGGAACATGGCTTTGGGAACTCACTTCCACTCTACCACAAGAGCATTAGTGCATCCTCTTAGAGCATCCACTCAGTTACAATGTCATTAAGGAGTCAAAATATTAATTTTGCAATACGCAAGCTAACATTGCTGAATCTACATCATTAGACTTGCGATTACACTGTCCTGCACATCTCTGTTTGCAAATTACATCAGCAGTTAACTTTGCCAGTTTATTATTATTGTAATGGTTGTGTGTTCAGGAGTAACAGAAGCATAGAGTATTCAGTTTGCATGACATTACTGCCTGTATATAGTTCTGTAATAGCAGAAATAGGAATGACCCATGTTCTCAACAGGAGTGACTAATATGCATGTCAGTCAAGTCTTGATATCTAATTGGATGTGTTAGGCTCATTCAATTTTCTGCTTTCCGAATTGTAAAGTAATGAGGTATATTCATTTTAGAGACAAAAGTCCAAGTTTTGTCTACCCACCAAAAACTTTTCTCTTCTGCAGATCTAAACAAAATCCCCCAATTTTGCCCAGAAACCAACATCTCCAGCAGTGCTAAAATGGGCATGATGCATGGGCATGACTACAGAATGATTCATAGATCTATGGGTAAGACTGAAGTATCCACACCGACTTATTAGAATGGGTTTCCATACAGCCATATGCAAACGTTTGGGTGCCCCTGGCTAAATTACACATTTTGCTGATTGTCGAAGTGGAATAAGTATACATCCTTTATAAGCCATCTAGATACAAAATAAGGCACTTTCAATGTCATGCCTGCTGGTTCTCCTCTCACCTCCAATCTCCCAGACTCCATTTCCCATAACCCACCACCTGATGACATCACCATCACATGTTCACAATCCTCCAATCCCATTCAGTTTTTCAGATCCTCATCCCTGGAGTACTAACACACACCTGTTCCCCGTTTAGTCTGTTTGTATAAATGCTCCTGTCTCACACTGACCCATTGCGAAGTGTTGCCACTCTGTGCGTACTGAGCGGTTCTTGTTAGCTTCTCTGGTTTGACTCTATTTTGACTTTCTGGTTTACTCTTTTGTCTTTCCCCTTTTGGTACTGATGCTGGTCTGATTGTTTGCCTGGTTTTGACTTCTGCCTGTTTTCTTACCCTGACTCTGTCCTTGCCCCTTGGTTATGTCTGCTTTGATCTGGCTGCTGCTGTGTTGTACTACCAGTCTGTTTAATAAATATTGCTTTGCTTTTAGCTCAGCGCGTGTCACCATCTGTCTGTCCATCAACACAGTTTAAGGTGGTAGTAACTTGGACATGCCATTGCACGAGGATGATCAGGCTATAAATATCTGCGGGATGTGTGCCAAAGGCCATAGTGTGATGGAAGTAGCTGAATTTGCAGCTGTATGGAAGCGAAGCTCATACGGATCTACCAGCTCCGGCAAAAATCCCTGTCTACCGGAAATTCTCCTCAGAATTGTGCAGGGAAGGCATCCACCAAATCTGGCCCAAATGCCCAATTCTTTAATGCAAGAGTGGCTGAATATTGATGTCGTGTACATTCAGAAACTTGTCCAGGCTATGCCAAATCAAATTGCAGCAGTTGTTTATTTAGGTATGTTTCAGTTGCAGGTGACTAATTTTCTGTTTAGTAAGCTTCTGTTTGTATGCTGATTTTAACATATAATTTAAACAAGTTTTTTCCGATATGTTAAACTCAGCAAAGAAACTGTGTGCTAAAATTTTCAGACAAAGGTCACATTTAAGTTTGTTCACTGTACAGCTTGCTTGATATGGAGAGCACTTCAGATTAATCAGAGGATTCTTAGTTATGTTATCTGTGTTAGCGCCTCCTCCACAAGCTTCATTTCCATTCAGCAGCGTCGCTCCATCTGAGCTTTTCTCTGATCCCCTTAACACTAACACTGACACTGACACTTGTGTGACTAGTGTTCTTCAAAGCGGCCTTCATGTACCTGGTTAGCGTTCTGTAAAGCTCTATCACAGGAATCAAAGCAGTGGAGTAAAGTGACACTCTGTGGTCCTCCTACCTGAGAGTTCGGTTGGAGAATTGGCGCATCCTCGCCGGAGAGAGCCACTTCCTGTGCTCTGCCTACTCAGGGCCGCTGAGGGCCTGTCGCGCGTTTGCTGAATTTTTTATGCTCCTGTATTTGCATGCTGATGATTCAAGGCTGTGCGAATGGTGCGCTGTGACACAGAGAGGGCGGGACAGAAATCAGCAGTGAGCATTGCTAAATTCACACAGGACACATCATCTCAATGCAGATTAGGCCACAAATCTGGGACAACAGCAACTCATTCAACAGGCTGCTTCAGCAAGGAAATTCTCAAAGCAAATTCACACTGAAAGCATTCAGAAGCGTTCCTTGAGGCTTCCTTCTGATGGAATGTGTACCTCTATTTTAATCAATGTTTTAGTCTACTAGAATGCATGCTCCCACACTTTTTAATGGCAGTGTTTGACACCAAATATTTTGTGCAGTCAAACAAAACTGGTGGAAAAAACCTGAATCACAGTTCTTACGGTCTTCATGCACGTTAGTATACCGAGATAAAAGATGGAAACCGTGCCTAGGCCTACACTGTTTCCTAAGTGAGATTGTGGAAGATAAGATAAGATAAGATAATCCTTTATTAATCTCACAGTGGGGAAATTTACAATGTTACAGCAGCACAGAGGAAAGAACAGAAGTGTCTGGAAATATACAAATAATAAATAAGATCTATATATACAAAAATACAGAAAATATAAACAAAATACTAAAAATTTAAATCCAGAAGACTAAGATCAGGAATACACTCTTATTCTTAATTAATGGAAATTAATTAATTGGTTAATTAATTAATTAATACAAACTTATTCTGTAGATAATTGCATGTAATCAGTATAGCTCTTCTCTTTCTTAGAGCATATAATAATATTAAGTTGGACACTACATGTTTTATTACATTTTGTTAAGATTCATGTTGCCAACTTGCTTAGTATAATGGCCAGCTCAGGACTAGAAGCTCAGAATAAGTAGGATAATTAGGATTTATTCCATAATTGACACAACAAAAGGTTTTTATAGTATTTTATACATACTTCTGTGTTAGCGCACAACAAAACTAGGCACATAGCTTTAAATGCAGCAGTCGCATACATCCACAATCATCATTCACACAGTGCTCAATATCCACACCTCAGATGCACATGACTGTGCTTGCTGCATGATTGTGTGAGAGTCCACACTAATACAGAATGCAGAAATGAAGTAGTTTGCACTTCTGAGCTAAAATGTATTTCATTAAGCTGTGCTATAATGGGAAAAATATATAAGCACTCGTGAACAGTGATGGACAGTAATGAAGTAAATATAATTACTGTACTTAAGTAGTTTTTTGGATCTGTACTTTACTGAAGCACTTCCATTTTGAGTTACTTTTACTTTAACCCTATTACATTTCAATATCAAATATCACAACATTATATAAAATATGTTGTTCCATTTGGCTTAAGTCTGAATAAAAACGAAACAAGAACTGGAAATAAAACAAAAGAAGTGAGAAGCGAGGACACCAATCAGGGTACAGACACACTGAAATGTGTTTGCCTACAGTGTTTTGTGTTTATAATAATTTAATAGACATAGTGCAGACTAATACATGAGATTCTATTAAAAGATTTGTGGACCAATGGGATATTAGAGCCATAATAAATGTTTGTGTACTTTGTCCATCACTTCTCATGAATCCAGACTCTGCACAACCTTGCTGTTCAGTAGAAGTGGCAATTATTTTCATGGATAATAATAATAATAATAATAATAATAATAATAATAATAATAATAATAATAATGCTTTCTTATATAGATGTATTCTTATATAGCGCTTTTCAAGAACCCACTGCTATAATGAAAAGCATGCTATAAAATTCATAATCTCTTATGTTTTCAGTATTTTTCTTTTACAACACTGCAAAAATGTATATATGCAAAGAGAGAAATGAGCTTCAATTTACTCAATATATCTAATATTTCTCATTTTGAGATTGTTGTTAGATTATATTATTTATCTTATTTAACTCTATTTGAACTTGTTTTAAGTGATTTTAAGTTTAAGTACTTTAAGTCAAATGATCTCACTAGTGTACTTGGAACTAATACTAATAATTATCTGCCAGCGAGACAAAAAATGACAAGAAATAAGATAAATAACCTTACAACAATCTGAACATTAAAAATATCAGCTATATTGAGTAGATTTAAGAGTTTTACTTTCTAAGATACCAGCGCAAATACCTGAGTGTAATATAACAAATGGATAACTAATATTATGATTGATTTAGTGAGTTAGTGGAAACCAGTGTCATATACTGAAGTAACATTTAACAAACAACCTAAACTGCAGAAGAGAAATGTGGTGGCAGAGGAATACACAGTTACTACAGTTCCATTTTAGACATGATTTTTTTTTACTTTCAGCAGAATTTTACAGATTTTACAGAAAAGCAAATTGTAAAAATGTATTTTTTTATCAAAGTTTCTGAAACACAGCTTGATTTAAAATGTAGATGAAGCGATGGACCAGTTAGGAGACTATCCTTTTAGCATCGGTATTGCTCACCGTAGCAAAAGTCAGAGAAAAAAAGCTTCAGGAAAAAAAAGAAGCTGGTTATGGTTAAAATAAACCTGTGTGTGAGTGTAATTACCTAACGTGTGTTGGAAGGAGATGGACTGTGTTTGTGTACATGTTGCTCCATCATCAGCTGCCCCGGCTCACAGCGTTGCAGTGAAACAGAAAACTTTCGAAAACTGAGCAAATACTGCCGGATATTTGAACTACTTCGTCAGCATAAACAAACCCAAATAACTCATGAGTGATTGTTTAATAACCGGTCCAAAAACTGAAAGAGAGAGTAAAGTGAGGAGAAGAAAAGGAGGTTGTCTGCCGACACACATGTATCAGGAGATTGGAGATGACGGGTGTTCTCTCTCAGTGATAGGTCAGGGTGGTGGGAGGAGAAGGGAAAACATGTTAAGATATTATTGGTAAGTATAATTTTTCCCATCTGCTGGAACATGGTGATGCAACCATACATTAGAAACCATTTAAAGTTGGGCAGAAATCATTACACTCCACTCAAAGATTATGGAGAAGCAGGAATTATGTCTGAACTTTGAATGGTATGATACAATAGATAGTGCCTAATACAACCAATGACATTTACTAACACGATTTAAAAAAGCTCCTTTCTGATTTCAGGTTGACTTTAACAATGAATAAATGCAGTATGTAAGTAGTTTTAAGATAGAACCCTTTTGTCTTTATTTCCTTGTGCCTGGGTAGTGGGTGTACAGGAGGAGATGGAGGTTAAAATGTTATGAGAGGTCAAGACCCAGTTATTCACACCTTGCTTCAGATGCCTTTTTTGAAATGGATATCAAGGAGAGAAACTGGCTGGACCCCAACTTCCTCAACTCCGGTTTTTAATCACTCACCTCCACCGCCACTTAAGTAGATTGTACGCAAAAGCCTAAAGCACATAACACCTGCTCTTCGGCTGTAACCTCAAATAAGATTAATACCAGTGACCGTCTAAACGGGGACAATGAAAGAATGCACGAGTGCCAGGATGAAGTCGAGACTTGAAAATGAATCTTCTAATGCAGGAAATGCATCTGTGGAGAAATTAAAGGAGGCAGTAGGATGGAGAGATTTATGAGCTCACACCGTGCTCTGATCTGTTATAACCCATCATTAAACCAGCAAACATGAAACACAAGTATAAAGCTATAAAATCCTTACACAGACATATGCTCTAAGTGATGATGCAATGAAACATTGGATGTAAACTATCATCATATCTATGCAAGTGACAGTGAAGAGCTTGTTCATTTCTTCAAAAAAACTGGCTGAAATTAAAAAAAAAAAAAAGTGGTACATTTGCAGGATATTACCATTTAAGAGTGAGTCAAGGACCAATTAAAGCAATTACACAACCATTTTTGTTCCTCTTTCTTTGGAGTGGACGACTTGTGTTCCAGAGCAGAAGCTGTTAAAAACAAGAATATAAAGTTGTGTTTAAAACCTTCCGTTGTAAAAATGTTGCCTTTGTTTTCGTGTGTTCATGTCGATCTTTTTATCAAAACAACTGCATTAGTCACTAAACTGGAACAGAAAGCAAATACAGATTTACTGCTTTCACAGTTTATAGCCAGACCTGGCACTTGGTATTATTCTCCATCATAATTCCTCAACATTTAAATGCATGTGAATGTTACTGTGTAATCCTTATTGCATCCATATGATTTAATAATAAGTTATTTGTAGTTAAATCAGAGCTTCCAGAGCTTCAGGGGTAAATACCAGGCCATGCTGCAGTTGTAACTTTTGGCCGGAGTGTTGGCGGCCTTTGAAAGGAAACTGATAGTAGCTCAAGCGAGCGCATGTAGAATCACATTCGGGACGGATGACTGGTGACCGTCGGCTGTAAACAAAGGGCTTTGTTGAGCAAGAGGGAAGAAAAAGCTGATTCATAACTGCCATGTGTCTGCCCTGCTAACAGGGCAGATGTTGTGAATTAGCCGCCAGTCTGCTGCCTCTGAAATCACAGCTCAGATGAACACAGTAATGAGAAGAGCGGCCTAATCTGGTCAATTGAGCTGTTCGGAGTCAGACAGGTTTGAGCAGATGACCAGCGCCTGCTTTGGTCCAGAACTTTCTGTTCATTTAGTTTGTTTTTCAGGGCCTGTAGATTGTAAAGTTACTTTTTAAAAGTGAAGTAATAAAAGTGCCTATTTTAAGATTAATGTTCTTATTGCTATTGTATTTTTAGATTTTAGTTTTCGCCATTTTCTTGTATGCTGCTGTGCTGCTTTTACAATAATATGGAGTATAATAAAAAAGATGTCTGAGGAAAGCAGTCAATATATCCTCAGACCCCACACACCCTAGCCATACCCTGTTCCAACCTCTGCCATCCGGAAAGAGGTACCGGAACATCAGAGCCAGAACCACCAGGTTCAGGAACAGCTTTTACCATAGAGCTGTCAAACTTGTCACACCGGCAGCACCTACCAGAACATTACTGTAAAGACTGTTACTGATCTAGCCCTGATCACCACAGCCCACACACTGGCTCCTCTAGCTTACAGGATTGTATGCACTGCACTTTAACTGCGTACTTGAACATCTCAGCTGTGTATTTATTGTCTGTATTTATTTATCTAAATACTGTACATACATTATTTTTCTCCTACCTGCACTGTGTACTTGATATATCTATGCTATTCTCCTACCTGCACTGTTCATTCTTTAACTGCACTGGAGAAGGAGTCTGACTGTATTTTGTTATACTGTACAACCCTGTATTGGTATAATGACAATAAAGTTGAATTGAATTGAACTGAATTGAATAAAACAGTAATCATATATTGATATATGTAAATATCTGACCTTTTAGGTTTTACACACACACACACACACACACACACACACACACACACACACACATATATATATATATATATATATATATATATATATATATATATATATATATAGTATATATATATGCATAAAAACCAATCAATATGTAGGCAGATAACAACAACAACAACAAAAAAAACCCCACAGAATTACGGTCAGATATGCTGGTCTGTATGTGTTTATTTAATCAGATCTAAACACTTCTGAATGTTGTCAGTTTATGTAATATTGACTTTGTTGTTCAAACAAACCATAAATAATTGCATAATCAAATATACAAATAAATAAATTATATGTACCTGTAAGATTTTCATTTTAGGAGCTGCAAGCGCATAACTTTGTAATGCTGCGTATAAACTACATATCCCATAATCCCCCTAGCCGTATGTCCGTGAGACAAGCAGCAAAAGGTCGCAAACTACAACGGTGAAAGCGGAAAACGGCGCGTTCGTTTGAAAGAGACACAAACAAACAGAATAATGGAACACAGAGCCAGAGATGAATTTATTTCTTGAAGTGACTTTATTGGTACAAACAATGCCGATAAACTTCAAGTAAGGTGCAGTACAGTAATGGTGGATACCTCACTTTAATAAAACCGACGGTTAATTCTTTTGTTGCTCAGGTTTTTTCTCCGTATCCAGGTGAGTAAAGCAGCTTTAGCTTTAGCCTTGAACTAATGAGAATGAAGCCATTACTATAAGATGTAAGTTATATAGTACAATATAACATGGCACGTCTCTTATTTGTTGGGATAACTTGGAAACCTTGCTTGTTAGTTTGAACTCTGATTCTTCATATCGTTATTATTTTCGTGCTGTCTGATGTGTGTTGGCCCTAACTTGTCTAACGGTAGCTTATTGTAGTGCGTTAGTATAATATAAGCAGCAGTCCTCTGTAGCTGGGGAGCTAGAGTCAGTCTTCTGCAGATAGAAGGAAAATAAGGGCAGACCACCTGTTCACCTCTTCTGGTGTTGCTGTATCATTGCACTGCCTCCCTGTTTTACTTTACAACTTCTTCATTATTCTAAATCAGACCTTGAGCTAATCAAATGCTGTATATTTCTGCAAAGGTATTAATAGACCAAATATTACACCAACTGTGCCTGTGCAATTGTGAGACGTGTTTGCACCTTAAGTAGCTGAGTTCACTTATTTTAACTTGCTTCAGCTTTATGTCAACTGTTTTGGTAAACCCAGTTATTAGTTACTGACCATTACTGACCGCAGCAGAAACAATGCAGTTGTGTTATTGCTGTAACTTGGTCAGTATAACTGAGAAAAAATGAGGGTTAAAACGAGTGTGTAGACACTTTCTGCAAATTCCTGACATCATTCTCCTCCTCAGATCAGCCATGGACTCCAAAGAGAGGGAACGGGTTTTACTTCTTGAGGAAGAGGTTAAGAGCCTGTCTAAAGAGTTGGTCCAGTGCCAGGTAAAGTAAAACTCCTGACCTTAAGGGTTATTTCTGTGTGCATCACACATTGAGCCAAGGAGGTAGGAAAAATATCATTACACCTGAGTATGACAGTATTGTGTTTTGTGATACTGTATTGATTCTCAAAATCACAGTATCATATTTTTATTAAAAGTTTACAGCAGGCAGTAAAGGAGAAAACATACCGCACAAAGGATAGCTCACGCTGGTTTGTAGCGTGTTTGAATTTTTTTTGTGTTCTCTGGCCCTGAGGGGAAAACACAAAACAAAAAACTTGTAATTTTAGTGTATATGTGACCCTTTAAAAGTAAATGTTACAAAAGGGAGAACCAAATTGTTCCCTCTGTAAATACCTTTGATATTAAAATTGTCAGAATGAAACAAGAACTTTGAATCCGACTTCCATATTTCTGTTCTGCACATATTTAAGTAAATAATGCATCATTTGCATATTTAAATATTGCATTTCAGGAAACTTGTAATACAACAAATAATGCCTTAATGCAAGCAATTACCTGGGGAAGTTTCATTGTGATCTCTAGTGGTTAAAAAATTTGCCCTATTCACCTGTAATGTTTTCCTTAATTGTTCAATTGACTGCAGTACATCAGCAATGTGCACTGAAGGTCTGTCTGTCTCGCTGTTTAAAGAACCTTTACCTGGCTAACTGTTTGTTTAACCTTAACTTGTTTGTGAGGATCTACATACTACAAGATATGAGCCATTTTAACAGTAGTTCAGGTAAACTACTTCATGATTTTCAATAGGGCTTCTCAAAGTCCTGTCGAAGTCCTGCTCTGAACCTAAATCTACATTAGCAACCTGAGTAGTTTAAGTTTTTGTAGATGACTTGTACAAAACATTTGTTATTCCAGTTTCTGAATCGGTTGCCTTTCGAAGGTGCTGCGGAGCGTGCATGAAATGATGAATGAAATCACAAGATATGATGTTGATCCAAAGACATTAAAAAAGTTTGGAGGTAAAATATAAATTATATGCTACTTCAAATTATTGTTACGAGTCAGCGTTATTGGGAAGTAACACGTTTTCCTTCCATGCTGTAATGTACCGTGGGGTCTAGAAGTCTGAGACCACATTGGAACTTGGGGAATTTCTTTTTTAAACATCAGGCAATAAAAAGTTATGATGAAGACATATTCAAGATTCTGCACTGTTTCTAACACTAATCAAATGTGTACAGTTTTATGACAATTTTGTGATGATGTTAGGACATGGTGTGTTCGGATGACTCTCAGGTGGATTTGATCCACACATCTGAGCCTTGTATAGTCCATAATAGTTCATACTCACTCAAGTGCACACTGTCATTAAAGCAAAAAGGGGGGCATACCAAAAACTTTCACATGTTTACATCTTAACCATTCAGTTGTGTAGATATTTTGAAATGGTGGAATTCCTTTGTGATGTCCCTCTGTAGCTTTTCTAATGACAAACTTTATTTTTCTTTCAAAGACTTGCACTTGACTATAATTAATGTATAAAGCTTGGTACTCTTGTCCACTTGACTGCCATTAAGAGCAAAATGGTTGAAGTGGATCAGTGATTTATCAGAGGTTTATGATATTATGTTATTAATATCTGGCTAAATACCAATATGCAGTGAGTGCACTCATCCAGCTCTCTTTCATGGTTGGCCTTTTAAGATAAATAATTAATTGATAAGACTGACTTTCAGCATGTCTTCAGATATCTGGGCTGTAAAACCTCTGCGATGCAGATGAGGCAGTCATGCGGACCTGATATAATCGCTTTTCTTTTTCCCTGAGATTAAACGCTACTGAAGAGACCACCTGTTTGAAGTCTGTCTGACTTTTTTTTATCTTTAAATTTGTCATTAAACTCATTGAAGGCCTACGTTAGATCTCTATTTCCGCACATATCCATCTGCTCTCTACTTTGTATGTTCAGCTTATGGTCTACCAAGGTCTGCCTGCACCATTTATTAAATAATTGATTAGACAATTTTGAATAGGGTTTAAAATTCATGTACTAATTGGAGACCGGCGGACTCCTGGGGGAATTATGACTTTTATCTTATGATGATGTGGACATAATTTAACAGAAAATTTTATTTTAAGTCGATTTGGTATAATTCTGTCTTTTTAATGTCAGAAAATGTAGTTTTTAGATGTCCCTCATTAAATGTAATGTAGCTTAAAAATATTTGAAAGCCTTTTTTTTTTTTTTTTTTTTTTTGCTAGACAATTTGAATTGGAAATTTTTCAGACATGCCTCTCATGACTGCTTCTGTCATCACTTTTCACTTTTTCTTCCCTAAAGTAGCCAGCAACCTAAACTGCGTCTCTGTTGTTTTCCACTGCTCTGTATCTGCCTGATGACTGTTCTTTGTCCCTGGTTCATTAGAGCTCAGTTAAGAGTGCCCTCAGAATCACATGCTGTGATATAAAGGTTTACACCATTTTCTGTATCACTTTTGATCATCATTATCATCTGTAAACTAACAGGATCTTTGATCAAGACCGGTGAAGTTCAAATGCAAGTACAAATCCAGTCCTGTTCTTGCTGCATACAGCACAATACAAATGAGTACATAAATACACATGAACATGAACTGGTTTCCATACAGTGAGCACACTTTCTAATATTCATTACAATCAGTGACAGCAACAGTGGTTCCAACCAGTGAGTGTATATACAATGTATGAATGCACATAAAATCAAAGATCTTAACGGGGAGATTGTCTCCTCCTTGCTGCAGTAACAGCCACCAATTATCTGAAAAGGCTTTATGTTGGAACATTGCTGTGAGGGTTTGGTTGCATTCAGCCACAAGAGCATTGGCTAATGCTTGGCTTTGGGCAGGCTCCTATGCAGCATCTTCTTCTATTTGTGATGCTTTTCTACGGGGTATACAAGCTGTATGCATGCAACTGAACTCCTGTTTTAGCAATAGCTGCGCCTTAAAGCTGGTGTAACAGAAATGCAGTCAATGTTTCCAGCTCCTTTGTGATTGTAGCCTCTCAGTCTTGTTCATATAGCTTGTGGATTCTTGTTACAGCGGATGCTTTTGTGGGGAGCTTCAGCTTTCCCCTTTTCACTTTGCTGTTACATTTGTTTGGTTGCTGCTTGGTGCTGCTTGGTGCTGGAGGTGTAGCTTGTAACTGGGGCTGGGTTAAAGGGCCGAACTAGGAAAATGTTTAAAAGATTAGCCCTGTTAATAATTGATTGTGTTACTGCACTAATGCAACTTGTGACTGCACTAATATACAATACTGTCCCAAAGTATTAGGGACATAAGAAAATGGCAGTGTTCCTTTTAGTGTTTCCAAACTGCTCCTGGCAGTCCAGTATTAAGTGTAGTCATCATTCAGCACCTGCTTTGGATTGTCAGTACTTCATTATGTGAAATTAGGTGTGCTGCTGATGCAGTTGAAAAGAAAATCCATGTGATGGCAGGGAGCATGAAGTAAAAATCTGAAACAAAACATTGTTCTTAAAATAGATTACAACATATTAACTACGATGAAAATAAGAAATGTATTTTTCTTTTTTTGTATTTTGTACTTTTATACAAATGATATATATATTGGTTTAAACAAGCAATTTTTACTAAATTAAACAATGTGGATAGGTGCCACCAACGAGATATCACTTCTGCACAGGTCTGTATATAGAAATGTATATAGTCTTAAAGTTTTAGCACATTTTATTAAAATGATGTGGTGTAGATTACATTACTAGACATTATACAGCAAAAGGTATTTTAGATTTTATTTTCATTCACAAAAATGTATTAAGTGATAATGTACTGTATTTCTCTGTTTGACCATCAAATCACTTAAAAAAAAAGAGATGTTCTAGAAGTGCGTTCTATTAACTTTGTTCGTTTTAATAACGAAATGTTCTACAGCATTATCAGCCTGGAAGTATAAACAGTATTTATTACAGTATTTATATACATTTTTGTTAATGTTTCTAGAGTTGGAGAAACACCCATACTGTTAAAAGGTTCAATTTTGAAACTTTTTTTGTTTTTTGTTTTCAAACAGGCAGATAAGGACTTTGTGTGGTCACTGTGGAAGCGGCTCCAGGTGGCCAATCCGGACCTAACTCAGGCTGTGAGTTTAGTGGTGGAACGGTGAGTTACCTTGTCCTGTTGCTAGTACTGGGACATATACCAGTATAGGTGTTTCACAATGGTATTTATTTTCAGTTTTAGCAGTTAGGATATGTTTTACAAATGTGTGTTATTAGCAGAGCGCTTCGGATTTCCTTTCAGTACTGTCTGAGGTTCTCTCTGGTGTACGAGCAAAAACAAAATGAAACAGTCCAATAAAAACAAGTCAAGTCAAATTGGTAAATTGCAAACTTAAATAATTTAAATCTTATGTAGGGAATTTTATCAATACCGCCCACCTAATACCTGTCAACTTGTTTTCACCCAGCCAGCGTTTTTCACCACAGCAACTGTTTTCCTTCAACAGGCAACAATTGAATCATTATGCTCCGTGTGTTAAGTCTCAGGCTTGAGAGCCGTGCCTCTGAAGAATTCTCAGGCCTACGGGTCTGAGGCCTGAAATCCCCAGCTTGCATTGTGTGTGCTGTGCTGTTGGGCATGGGGGAGTTCCGCAGGGGTGTGTATGAGGTCCTGTGCCGTATTGGTAGGGTTATGAGGGAATGGAGAGCAGATGCTACTCTAAGCCCTCTTATCCTTTGCAGATTTGCCCCAGCCACGGAAGCGCTCTAATGAAAACGCACCCGCTCTCTTCCCATCCTAAACTGCGGAAAAAAAGCTCCGCCAAGCGCCCTTCTTTACGGGATAAACAGTAGATTTAAGATGACTAAGATGACCCGCAGAGGGGGTGAGGCGAGCTCCAGCAATGGCCTGGGAACTTGTTGGGGAAAAAGAACCAGCAGCTACAGTTTTTATGATTGGCATGCATGTAACTGATGTGGTATGTCCTTCAGAAAAGCCTGAAGTTGCATGTAAGGGACTATTGACAAGCACATCCAGAATCTTAAAAAAAAAAAAAAAAATTGCTGTGCGTTATAGGCACAAACTATCACTAAGCTGCTGTTAAAGTGAAAAAAGTACATATTGAATGACTATGTCATTCTTGAAGTCTTTGTCAGCTTTTTAAAGGTTTTAAAGCAAATCTTGGTCAAAAAATACATTTACACAATTTACTCTTACCTCAAACGTAACTGATCAGCCTAGACGTTGCTGTATAAAGCCTGTTTTGTTAGTTTTGCGCTGGAACTACAAGGCTAATGTAGCAAACAAGTAATGGAAGCAGGGTTTTTTGTGCCCCATTACAAAATGGCAATGTTCTAATTATGTTATTACACAAAAAGTAAAAAAGAAAATGTACTTTCTGTGTTAAGCTGAATTGGTCCCCTTTTGTTGGTGAATGGTTGCATCAATTATTGGTTTGCACTGGCAACCTGATACTGGCATGTATATACAGTATCAGTACAGGTATCAACAAAAGAGGATATTGGTGCCATGAAGTAAGTTCTGATGCTGGTGCTTAACTGGAGCATGATGTATGTTGATATGGGATTATTTAATGCTTGTAATGCTCATTGCAAAATCTGCAACACCAGTGTTTCGAGGAGTGGCATAACCAGCAAAGATGCCAAGTACATCAAATTTAACTTGGAGAATTTGATCTTGTAGAAACCAGGAAGTGTAATCTAGTTTTTGAAAACTTGTAAATAAAAATCCCACCCCTACTTTCAAAGCCACTCCGACAAAAACTCATAAATTGACGAGACGTGACGGAGCGCTTGGGAGAGAGCGCACTGAGAAACTTTCTCATACCTACAAATAACAATCTTTCTAATATCACAATAGCTTTCTCATAGCCCAAATCTGCTAGTGTCAAGTTCAAAGCCAAGATAGACTATGCAACATGGGTGATTTTATCATGAAACTCAATGGAGTCAGAGTCCATGCTCTGCTTTATTTTCAAGCAAAACAAAAACAAAAAGAAAACAGGTGCTTACTCACTGCTGGCTCCCACTCCTCAAACATAAACATTTATTTTCTTTTAGACTGAACCACTTACAGTGTACCGTGGCCACACAGCAGTTCCATCTCACAACACTTGATCAAAACTGCAATGCAGACATTGTTGAACATATGCACACACAAACATTTCTTACTTGCAACTACAACTTAGCTAACATTGGACACAAATAACTAGCTACGCTGGCTCCATGATTCCTAATGCCCTAAAAACAATACATACCAAATACTTGTCCAGTAGAAAAATAGCAACGTTCAATAAAGTTAAGTAAAGAGTGCCGCTAAGGAAACCAACATTTAGTGCTAAATCTCTGTCCAGTGTTTTTATTTTCCCTCAGAGTGTTTGACTGCTATTGACTGCTATCAGGGTTTAAAGAGTATATCAAGAAATATAGCAATAAACATTTTAAAATAAATTAGCTACACCACCTTTAAGCATTTAAAGATTACCCATGAGAAAAAGCACAAGGACATTTCATTGCCTTGGAACTATTCAAATGTGGAGTTATCCAACTACAGAGCGGTGGTGACACAGAGCACTACTTTGACCAAAATAGAATATTTAAAGGTGTAATAGTTTAAATATCAGAATGTTTAGGCATGTATTGATAAGGTGAGTATTAACAGAGTTAATATCGGTATTTGTACTCAGAATGGGCAGATACCTCTGGGTGAGGTTTCAGTATTTGAAGGTAAATACGTGTGTCATTGCATACCTAGTAGATATTGTATTGTATTGTATTGTACCAAAGTATTATTAAGTTATGATAGTGAACTGCTTGTTAGGTACAAATTTTGGGGTCTAATTAAAAACGTTAGGGGGAATTCCCAAATTGGGAGCTTTCATGATAATTGGGAACTTCCCACCTCAAAGTATTCACACAACGTTAACTATCTGTAAAGGCATAAAATTGGGCACTCACAGTAAGGGAGTGCATGTTTGGCTGCTGATTGCATATAAAAGGCACTTAAGAAGCTTCTACACTGTAATTAAAGAGTTAATTAATGCATTGGTGGTATATACACAGTGTGTGTGTGTGTGTGTGTGTGTGTGTGTGTGTATACAGGGGTTGGACAATGAAACTGAAACACCTGGTTTTAGACCACAATCATTTATTAGTATGGTGTAGGGCCTCCTTTTGCAGCCAATACAGCGTCAGTTCGTCTTGGGAATGACATATACAAGTCCTGCACAGTGGTCAGAGGGATTTTAAGCCATTCTTCTTGCAGGATAGTGGCCAGGTCACTACGTGATGCTGGTGGAGGAAAACGTCCTTCTTGGTGGTATGCTGACATTACCCTGGATACCGTGGCTCTTGATACATCACAAAGACTTGCTGTCTTGGTCACAGATGCGCCAGCAAGACGTGCACCAACAATTTGTCCTCTTTTGAACTCTGGTATGTCACCCATAATGTTGTGTGCATTGCAATATTTTGAGCAAAACTGTGCTCTTACCTGCTAATTGAACCTTCACACTCTGCTCTTACTGGTGCAGTGTGCAATTAATGAAGATTGGCCACCAGGCTGGTCCAATTTAGCCATGAAACCTCCCACACTAAAATGACGGGTGTTTCAGTTTCATTGTCCAACCCCTGTGTATGTATGTATGTATGTGTGTGTGTGTATATGTATGTATGTGTGTGTGTGTGTGTGTGTGTGTATATACGCACATTTATATGTAGATATAAATACATAGAGAGAGACAGTGTATATACACTATGCCATCTCATGCAAAGAACAACTTTCAGTTAACCTAGGATCCCCTTTGTATTAAGCAGTATCACTGTGTTTGCCATATATAGTTTGTACTTGGATGCCCCCCAAAGTATGCTGATCATATATACAAAAATAAACAAATTTCAAAGGTGTCATAGAATTATTTATTTAAAACTCTGGTGTCTACAGAAAAGAAAAGAAAATAAATAGGTTGTTGGCTCACTATGTAACTTTCAGTATAAGATGATCTGCTTCAGCAGTGAAAAAAGATGATACAACCACATAGCACGGCTGCTACTTACAGGTGTTGGTTTGCATTTCGTTCCATTGAGAACTTGGCAAATAGGAAGACAACTTCAGCCTTGTTTAAAGATAATCATCATCCGTGCCCATTGGCAGTCCCTTGGAAAGAGTATGGAACATGACGTACAGACTTCTCTTTCACAGGTCAGAACAGTAGATTTATCCACGTAATCTGCCGTTTTCCTTGCTGTTGCTCTGTTGTCGTCGTTTTGCTGGGCTAGAACATAGGCTGGTGTATGTACATTTTTGGGGGGATAAATAATAATGAGTTGGGACTGTTACATTATAGTTTGGTATCTCGGAATGTGCCGGTTTTATTGACCTCTTTTGCAAATGCAGGACTTGTATACTGAGACAGTGTTTGAGCTTCAGGGTATCTTACTTCTGTGTAGTGGTGGCAAAGTACACAAACCATGTAGTTGAGTTGAAGTAGAAACAACCAAGGTAAAACATTACTCCAGTAAAAATACAAGTCCTCCCTTTAGACCTCCACTTGAGTAAAAGTACTAAAGTATTTACCTTTAAATGTACTTAAGCATGGAGAGTAAAAGCTGCATGATTTATCATGGCTCTAAGGTCCTATTATCATTCCTGGAACAAGACTCTCAATCAACTCATTTTAGGTGAAGAGACTCTAGTGTCTCTCAGTCCACCGATCTTTTAATAGAAGGTCATTAATTAGTCTGCAATTAGTTTGCAAACAATTTGCAAAGATTCGGGTTAAGATTTATTTGCAACTTAGTTACAAGTTTAAGTTTCATAAAAACTTGCTTTAAACTCAGGTTGCTATAAAAGTAAATAGCGTTTGTATGAATTCAGAAAAAGACACTCGCCAGTCACGAGTGCATGTGTACATATTTCAATATTGTGGTCTATTTGCTCACAAAGTCAGGAATAATATGTTTTATCTGTTCACTAATGCTTTGATGTGTGATTCAGTCAGTGTTTGCATTAACCCCATCCTGCTTTACTCTTCCTCCGGGTGGTCCTTGATGTAGTCCAGATAATATACAAAGTTGAGTTTGAATTAACGGATATACACTCATCGTCAAAGAAATAAGAAGTAATCAACCGACAGGAATGGAACTTGGTGGGTAGATTTGACATTGTGAGATGTGAGACATGCAAATGCTCCAAATTTCGCGCTCAGCCGCACACGTGAATTGGGCAGTGACGGGCCTTATCGCTGACTGAACCAACAGCCACGACTGGGGACATTCAGCAAGCAGTGATGCCCTCAATGAGTCATCCTGTTAGTGCCAGCACAATTGGCAGACGGCTGCGCGACGCAGGACTACATGCACACAGACCGTTATGACAACTGCCCTTAAAAGCAAGTCAACATTGCAAGACTGTAATGGTGTCTTGCCAGATTATCATGGAGTAACTCAGAATGGCAGCAGGTCATTTAGTGACGAGTCCCGTGTTTGTCTTGGTGGAGACAACCACTGAATATGTGGAGGCACCATGGTCAGCAGCAAGATGAACAGTTTGTTGTTACGTGTCACATGTCCGGAAGGCCTGGTGCCACTTCACCTCCACCCCTAATGTAAAATACAGCAACTGTGTGAGAGAATTCAAGCTGCATGGGATGAATTATCGCAGGACACCATTAGGAACCTCTACAACTCCATGGCGAGACGTCTGGCTGGTTGCATTGGCCCACTTGGCAGCCAGACGCCATACTGAGAGACACTACTTCTGTATAAATATTGCCCATATCAGTCTAAATTTATCATCTTTTATTGTTCCTGTGAACGTTTGTTCTCTTGAGAGCAAGACGTCTCTTGAGAAACTGTTACTTTCCAAGTGGAAGACCGTTCAGTGGATTGGGAAGCCTTTTCATTACCAGGTTGAAGTGGCACAGATTTCATTTTTTTCCCTTAATGTGACCGTGATCTGATGTGAACACACCAATGCGATCCAGTCTCCAACACTTTGATATGTGGTCCTACATTATATACATATCAGACTTGTTGACATGTGATCTGTGAGAATGTTGAGGAATTTGTGCGCCCCCCCACCCCCCCTGTGCTTGCTCAGTCAATCAGTATAAATGTGGCAGCAGGACTAACCTGAAGTTAGTGCCAAATAGTGCAAAAGTAACACGCCTGACCCGTTTTCTCCTTCATTTTGCTCTAATAAAGAATTCCTATGAGCTAATTACCTTTGTGATAAAGGTTCATGTTGCACATGCTTGGATGCAGGTCATTCTAGAAAAGCTTGCTCACGTTAATGACAGATTTGCTTACCCTGAACCATCAGAAAAGCAAAAAGTCAGAATCAAGCAATTGGACTTGTAATAAAGTATAGCTTTAGTCATAAATGGAGGTAGCATCTTGAAAACTGCATGGCATAATCATCCTTTACTATTTAGCTATGTTGCCTCATAACTTCAGTGCAAAACTACAGAAGCAAACTTCAGACACCAAACGGTTGATTGACCACACTAAGGCGAGGGTGGGGCAATGGACCGTTATGTCGTCTATGCTCTGTCCTTTGGTAACCAAAAGGAAAAAGCTGGAAAAGTGTCTTTTTCACTTTCAGAACAGAAGAAAAAAAGTCTAAGCGGGCTAAGTGAGTGCAGTGTGAAGAATGCCTCCATTGCCACAGCCAGCAAGGCATGCTGGTCCACGGGGACCCGGCAGCGTTGCACCGGAGAGCGAGCCGCGTGCATCAGCATAGCTCCGCGCGGGATATATTGACATGATAATTGCGTCGGCTCCAGTCAAGCGCTTGGCCTCACGGGAGTTTCTGGCCGGTCTTGTAGCAATTGGATGGTTGGCTTGGGACATGGTTAACATCGCCAAGGCTACAAGGTAAAGCGGTGCACTCTCGTGTCTTTGGGCCTAAGGGAGAGCGAGGGAAGCGAAGAGGGAGGAGGAATGAAAGCCTGAGCCGCGGGGAAGGCCGCTCCCAGCTGACTGGCAGCTGCTGAAACAAACCGACCCTGCTTCTGCTTCTTTTGTCTTCTCTCTCTCCCCCGAGTGTGCGGGGAAGAGGGCCCGAGTTCTCCGTGTTTGGATCCCGCGTGAGATCCACTGCTTTTTTTGATGTCCGGGTAATTACTAATACCTGGAGAGGAGTGTTTCTACCTGCGTTTCCTCGCTGATACACCTCAGCAAGTGCTCAAGGGACACGCAGCATGTTTAAAAGGCAACTTTGTGTGTTTCTTTTCCCCCATAGAACAGTTTTCCCACTGTATTGGGCAGTGTTTCATCTCTCAGCGCAGTAATCCCGTTGCATCATGCAGTACCAAGCACCTGAATGGCCACAGATCAGGCGGAAGCTGCCAGCTGGCCTAATTGTTCAGTTTTGCTTTTAAGTGAATGTTTTTCAAAGTTACATTAACTGGTACTGCTTGAGTGAATGGTGTCACTGAAGTCATAGTCAAGAATGTATAAAGCTTTTTTGTGATTCCTTTACTTTTAGGGTTTTTGTCTGAGAGATGCACAGTGTATGCTGCTACATTTCACTGAAATTTCTTGTATTGGGCCTTTAAAAGGCCGAGATTATGTTTTTCTTTCCTGAGTGTTCCTGATGTTTGTGTGGCTTTATTTCACAAACTGGCTTAATTCACAAAACAGTCAGAGCTGAAACACTCCTTATAGCTTTGGTGTGAATGGGTGGTGCTAGGCCGGATATGTGGATATGCAACTATGTCACAGTGTAGCGTTTTTACAGTTTTGTTTCCATATTTGGTCTAGAGGAAAGCAGTGAATGGAATGTTTTGAAACTTTAGAAGTGTTTACATACTACACAAAACTCCTTCATTTCAACAATGCATTAAATTGTTTTTTCCATGATATGAGCTCCTTTAATGTTTGGCGTAACCACTCCTGTTACTTTGTTGTTTAAATTGGAGCCCTGCTTAGATATGTTCATATAAGGTCACATATTAAAAGCTTATGCATTCTTCTTAGTCCTGTAACACTCAGTGTGTATTATCTCATGCAGTTAGAAATTTTCCTGCCAATTCCTTATTCCAAAGTATGATGTTCTTTTCCTGAAAGTGTTTCAGCAAGTTTAGTAGCTTTCTCCAGTTCCACATTATTTGCAAATTTGTTTTAACTGGTCTTTCCATTTCTTCTCGTCCTTGTTTCCATCTCTCTTCACATTTTTCTTCCATAGTGAGAAACAGAAAGCTGAAGCCAAGGACAGGAAAGTTCTAGAGATCCTTCAAGTAAAAGACTACAAGATTCAGGAGCTGGAGAAGGTAGACACCCGTATACACTTGTATATTTGTGTGTAGTATATAGTACACTTTATAAAGTATAGTAAATGGTAGCACTTGGTAATACATGAGTATTTATAAACAGTTTATGCCAGTAATTACAAGCTGACATTAAATGTTTTATAAGATAACACTCCGTAGACATAAGAGCTCATTACACTAAAGGGTAATTACCTGTGAGTAAGGTTGAACACTGGCCTGGATGCTCATGGCAAGGCGACATGAATTATTGGATTTGATCGTGGCATGATTGGTCTCAGGTTGGGCGAATGTACAGGCCACACCATTCATTGTAACTCTGCAAAATGCTCTCTGAGCCAATTTTGGACAATTTGCTCCTGATGGCACGGTGCATTATCTTTCTGGAATATCCCGTCATTGTGGGTGTACATCCAAAGTCCATCAAGGGCAGCAAATGGTCCCATGACTTCTGGCGTGTCAGTTTATATCCAGTATGCGGCAACAGTGTATTAATAGTCAGGCTTAAGCCCAGCTGCTTGGGTGCATGTTGCTGGGTAAGGCAGCATTAGCCATGTTATTCATATAAAGATTTCATGAGCAACGTTGACACTAAAAGTGCAACAGATTATTTTTGATTATTGTTGTTTTTATCATCATGAAGTTTTATTTTTATTGTTTTATCAAAGTTATTTTATTTGGTTAGTGATAAATTTGGGATTTTATTCAATTAAGCCAACTATAATGTTTTTATTTGTGATATTGTCTGTATATTATTTAAGACCTTTATTAATTACTAAGACCTATAAGACCTTTGCTGTAGTTTTGGCCATATTTTTGTGAGCTTAAACAAAAATGAATAAAAAATAAAGAAAGGCATAAACTAACTGTTCGTGATGGGGATGTGGGCAAGTACTTGAACCAGTTAATCATTTGGGGGGACAGTTGAATACTGAAATGCTGAGAAATGCAGCAGAGCTAAACTTGGCTTGTTGTTTCCCACCTTTCCACCTTAAATCATACAGCAGTTACATTCAGCTGCCTGTACAACATTCTTAAGGACTTGTTAAAACACTCCCACTACAATTTAATCAAACAAGGTGGGGTTTTATTGGAGCTTTTAGAGATACAGATCAGCTGTGCTTTTGCAATCTCGTTCCTATGCCCTGATCACGTGAAAGAGTCCTTCCTCTGAGCCTCAATATTCTCAGCGTGACAGAACGGCCAGCAGACACAACTTGTCCCTCAAAAGGGTGAAAAGCTGCATCCCACCCAGCCTAGAGAAGAAAAAAAGGCTCAGTCTCTTATTCATGCATTAGGAGTCATAAACAAAAATAGAGGTAAAAGCATATCTAACCTTACTGTACTTAAGAATTCACTTTACATGTAATAGGTTAACAGGCAAATACAGTAATATTCAGAGTTCGGTTTGAAGTATTTTGTAAATTCTTTACTGTAAACATACTGAAACGTACACAGAGTCAAAAACATCACCTTGATGTCTGTTACATGCTTGATTCATCCCAATTCTGTGTTTAGCCTTAAAAGGGGAAGTACCCAATCAGAGGCCACTACTAAAGCAAAGGTTTCCAAACTAAGTAATGTTATAATGACTGCCATGGCACATGCATGTTGATATATGTATACACACACACTCATCATACACTCATCATCAAAAGGAATCAACCGACAGGAATGAAACTTGGGTGGGTAGGTTTGACTTCGTGAGACATGCAAATGATTCAAGTTTCATGCTCGACTGCAGTGCCGTAAGCAGTGACGGGCCTTCTCCCTGTACTTGACTGACTATATGAAGTTGACTTGTTGTGCGTGCTTTCCCTTCTGCTGTTGTGTTTGTAGCATCCTTTGCAAGTGAAGTTTGCCTCAGAGGAGAGTTCGAAAGCAATTTGAGCAGTTGCAAGAGTTGGAATGGGGTCACATTGTGGGGCTCCGGAAAAGCAGGATGGTCTTATCAGTGTTTTGCACGGCATATAAGTAGTGTGGATACTACCAAGACACTCTTTTGGTGCCAATGTATAGAAGTTTGCAGACATTCAGCGAGCAGTGATGCCCCTCCATGAGTCATTCTGTTAGTGCATGAGTCATCCTGTTAGTGTTAGTAGACCTACGTGCATGCAGACCGTTATGACGACACGTCAACGTTGCCAAAGATTGTGATGGTGTTGTTCCAGACTGTCATGGAGTGATTCAGAATAGCAGCAAGTCATCTTCAGTGATGAGTCCACTTTTGTCTTGGTGGAGACGACCAGTGAATACATGTGTAGAGGCACCGTCGTCTGTGCCAAGAAGACGGGTTTGTTTGTCAGGTCCAGAAGGCCTGGTGTAATTGTGTGGGGTGCAATTTCGTACAATGCCAGATCACCTTTGGTCTTCATTACAGGTACTTTGACAGCCCAATGTTAGGTTAATGAGGACCTGCAACCAGTGGCCCTACCTTTTCTGAACACGCACTCCAGTGCGCTGTTTCAACAGGACATCGCTTGTTTGCATACTGCTGCAATCTCAAGAGCTTGACTTGAAGACACAGATCATATACCATGGCCAGACCTATCCCTGATTGAAGATGTGTGGGATACTATTGGACATGCTATCAACACTCCACCCCTAACACAAAATCTGCAGGATCTCAGAATCTGAGAATATTCAAGCTGCACAGGATGGCTTATCACAGGACAGCATTAGGAACCTCTGCAACTCCATATCGAACGTCTGAACGTTGTTTCATATTAAAATGTTTCATCATGGCCTGACGCCATACTGAGAAACACTACTATATATATATACACACACACACACACACAGCCTGGCCAAAAAAGGTCACCACCTGGATTTAACTAAGCAAATAGGTAAGAGCCTCCCTTTGGATAATTACTGCATGGGTGATTGTGTTTCAGCTGGCAACAAGTTTAACCCTAACTGATGCAGTAAGTAGATTCTCATTTGTTAAACAACCGTGTAGAAAGACACATCCTGTGGTCGTGGTAAAGATGTTAATCTGTTTCAGAAGGGTCAAATTATTGACATAGATCAAGCAAAGAAAGCATCTAAGGAGATGCTGAAACTACTAAAATCGGGTTAAGAACTGTCCAGCGCTTTATTAAAAAGTGAAAGGACAGTAGGGAAACATCTTCGAGGAAGGAATGTGGTCAGAAAAAAATCTGAATGACCGTGATCTGCAATCACTTAAACGTTTGGTGAAATCAAAACATAGAAAAACAACAGTAGAACTCAGGGAAATGTTTAATAGTGAAAGTAAGAGCATTTCCACACGCACAATGCGCAGGGAACTCAATGGATTGGGACTAAACAGCTGTGTAACCTTAAGAAAACCACTTGTCAAGTGAGACTAACTGGCAAAAATGGCTTCAGTTTGCTAGGGAGCATAAAGATTGGACTAATGGAAGAAGGTTACATGGTCTGATGAGTCCAGATTTACCCTGTTCCAGACTGATGGGTGCATCAGGGTAAGAAGAGAGGTGGCTGAAATGATGCACCCATCATGCCTAGTGCCCACCGTACAAGCCTTTGGGGGCAGTACTATGATCTGGGGTTGCTCCAGTTGGTGAGGTCTACATTCAGCAATGTTATGTGCCCAAGGAATGAGGTCAGCTGACTACCTGAATATACTGAACGACCTGGTTATTCCATCAATGGATTTTTTCTTCCCTGATGGCACGGGCATATTCCAAGATGGCAATGCCAGGATTCATCGGGCTTAAATTGTGAAAGAGTGGTTCACGGAGCATGAGACATCATTTTCATACATGGTTTGGCTACCACAGAGTCTAGACTTGAACCCCTTTGAGAATCTTTGGGATGTGCTGGAAAAGACTTTGCGCAGTGGTCCAAATCTCCTGTCATCGATACAAGATCTTGGGGAAAAATTAATGCAACTCTGGACAGAAATAAATGTTGTGACATTGCAGAAGCTTGTGGAACTGGTACTGAACTTATTAAATAAATTGAGTAATGGCCAAATGACATATTCAATACCGTCTCTTAGCCTAGCTCAGTAAAGTTTGGTTGACATTGAGTATTCAGCGGTTATCCATCTTTTGCCCGTCATATTGTGCAAAAACAACTTCCTAGAATTTCTGAAATTTTCTAAGTCCTGGTAAAGGAGAGGACATACTATAGTCATTAAGTTTCATGGCAAATCAAAATAATCACAGCAGCAAGTGCAGAAGATGGCAGAGAACCATCTAAATAGTCTTGTAGCCATCTAAATACTTCACCTGCAACGTTGTAATCCAGAACATCATAAATATAAAAAAAAAAACTTTGTTTTTATTAACAGAATAGAATTGCATACATGTAATAACTGTGCATGATCACATTACAGGCAAACGACGTAGGAAAGGAGTTTAGGAAAGTAGTAGGCGTAAAATCTGCTATGGTTGTGTCCGAGGTAAATGTAAATACAATTTTTTTTTCTTCAGCTTCAACTTTGCTTTTACATTATTATCAAGTATGCTAGAAAGTTACAGTTAAATAATAATAATGTGGTCAAATTGATTAAATTAGTAATAAGGATGTTTTTTTTAATGTGTACTCTTTTTTATTTTTGCACTGAAAGGTTTACACTAGAATTATAGTTTTTGGAACTTATTTTTTTTCTAGTTACAGCCTTGTGTTAGATACAGTGAGGAATACATATACAGAAAAAAACTGATGTCGAATTGGTACTTTGTATCGGCTTATACTCAAAATCAGTATCAGAAGAAGAAAACTGGGGTCTCTAGTCACGCTGTCCACTACTATGTAGTCTTCAAACAAAAAAGCCTCACCATAAATTTCTTATCCATATTTAATATTAAAGGGTACATGAGAGATTAGATGTGGTGTGTACTGAAAAGAGAACCACACACTGAATCAAGTCAGTGGATGGCAAACCATCATTTCTGTCTTTTTAATAAGCATCTCTGACTGTTTGATAGATGAGCTGGTATGGCAGCTAATGATGAAACCGTGTTGTTAATTCACCTTTAATCATGGCCCTTGAATGAAGCATCTGTCAGCCTGCTTCATTATACACACAGACCCTCTCCCACACACACACACACACCCTCTTCCTCTCTCTCTCCCACTCTCTCCCCTGGGACTGGCTCTGATGCCATCAGGCTATGTAATGCATTTTGTCCAGCTGTACTCATCTCTCATCTAAACACACGTTTAGCAGATCAGATTAGCCCAGGAACGACACACTCAGTTTTTTTATTAACGACCCGCTGCCTTGCTGTCATAACTGTCGGTTTATACACAGCCAGGCCCAGGTTTAAACGAGCTTGGGGTGTTGTCGTTTATCTGCCTGTTTCTGCCTGTCTATGTATGGACCATTTGCTTTACTCTCTGAGGCCTGGCACCATCCTTTCACATCCATTTGGTATATGGCTGTCCTGTAGAGCTGCAACTAGTGATTATTCCTAATCGGTTCATTTATTGACTGTCATTCGATGAATCAGTTAATCTGACTGTTGTGCCTTTTTCAATTTCTCTCAGTTTACTGTCTGTGCAATAGGCAGTTTATTATTGGTGATGTAGTGAAATGATTAAACCTTTAGGTGTGATCTATTTTTGTGATTTATTCAGATTCCATGTTTTTGTGAACTTCTGCAGGCGATATGAACTCAACTGATCACTGTTTTGCAACTACAATTTTTTTTTAAACATGAAAAAGATTAGTTTATTGTGTACTTCATTGTGTGTGGAGCTGCATCTCTGAAAGTATTGCCAACCTGAGTTATGTAAAACTCTCTATGATCTTCTGTATCTCCTTCACGAAATGGAAAGTAGCCTGTCTAGTTATACAGTGAGCTTGTTCTATGAGGAGCAAATGAAATCTTTATACATCCCACTCATTTGTTTGCAGCAAATTTTCAATAAAAAAAGGTTGTCATGTTTAGTGTGTCTAGTTTTGATGTGAAAAAAAAAATCATATGCCAAATATTTGACATTTCCATTTTCCCACTTGTTGGTCACTGAAACGAGCACTGATATTAATATATATATTTGTTAAGTGCAGATTCTAAACTTTAAATCCATCCCACATATGTGCAAGTAGAATACTTGAACCTGACAGAACATGCTGGGCATGGTTAGCAAAATTGGCTTTAAAAAGCAATTTATTGGCAAGCTTTTATTTGATATTACAATAAATACAAATGCTATTAATATATTCAGTAGCAATTATGCACGTGTTTGTTTAACCACTTCCAAACCTCTTCTCTTGGCGGCCCTCTATTAATTGCAGTTGTCATCCAGCACCTCGTGTGGCTCATGGATGCTTTATTATGTAAAATCCATTGTGCTTGTAATGGAATTTAACAAGTGATGGCTGGGAGCTACCAGGAGAAATCTGGGACAAAACTTTTGTTCTTTGAGCTAGATCATAAGATGTCAACTTCTTTAACGTCCTTGTTTATTATTATTATTATTTTTTGCATATATTACTCATGTTTCTCACTTACTACCAAGTTAGATGCCACCAGTAACCATCAGTGAACTTTTTCAGAACTGGTGGTCAGCCTGATAATGCCTTCAGTTAAACATGCCAGTCTTATGTTATATCCCCCCCTCCCCCATTTACATCCTCATGCCTATCATGATGTCTGTCTGGTATTCCCCTGTTCACTTTAAATCTATATCAGATGCTCCAAAGCTGATATAGCAGTTACACTGTGTAGTGAATGGAATACAGCCATTAAAAGTTGAGTGAGACTCATTAGCACTGAGGATTGTGGGTACTGTCCTCCAGACCACTGGCATCTATCATCTCATCCAAAATTGGCGCCAAACGAACCCAAATGGTGATTAATTGCTTTTCCCTTCCTTGGCCGTGTGATGGTCCGCTGAATCCTGCCTCTCCTTTGCCGTTGCCACAGTAACTTTGACAATCTCTCCTCCCTTACCCTCTTCTTACATTTTTGTAACATAATTAGCTTTCATTTTTGAACTGCACTGGGAATTTCTAATGCTAATCTTTCTGTCCTAGACCTCTTAACTTCTTTAAACCTTTTTTCCTACCAATTGAGCACTACTGGGGTTAAGGCAGTGCTTGCCTACCTCATTATCAACGTTTTGAATTGAGTTCCACTTGCGGTATAAATCTCTATTAAAGCCGTTTTTGCATGGTGCGCAGACCAAGGCGTAAATCCGCTATCTGGAAAGATTCAAGTGATTTCCCTCAACATGGCAATTAATTGCGTCCCAGAGCTCGGTGTTATTTTTGAAATATCCACGGCCTGTGCTGGATTAGCCCGATGCCGGAGCCAACCCAGGCAGTGTGTGTTAAAAGGGCAACAGTGTTTCAGCAGCTGTGTGTGTGTGTGTGTGTGTGTGTGTGTGTGTGTGTCTGTTTATGTGTGGGTGTGTGCGTGTGGTAATAAGAACCTTTGCCAAGGCTGAATGATTGGTGTGTAATTTTTTTTTCTGCTATCAGAACCTAATTTGCTAATGGGCTGTTTCTTGTGCTCACATTACCTAAGGAAGCTGAGTCGTCTTCTTACTGTGAATGAATGTGTGTGGTGTTAAAGCTTACTCACAGTGTGATAGTGTTGCTGGCTTTCAGTTGGCACAATACCTCAAAGAAGTTTAGGGTGAACCTTCTACTTTGACTGTAGGGTGCTTTGAGCTCATATGTCCAGTAATGAACTGTTACTCGCGCAAACCTTTGACTTGGTGCTGACCACTGTGTCCACACACATGGATTTGTTGGTCAAGACAAAAGTGTGACCCGCCACTGAAGGTGATCCGCTGCCATTCTGAGTCACTCCATGACAGCATGGCACACCTTTGCAGTCTTTGTCGACGTTGATGTGGTGTTAAGGGCAGTCATCGTAATAGTATGCGTGCATGTAATCCTGCGTCATGCAGATGTCTGCCAATGGTTCTGGCAGGGATGACACATGGAGGGCATCACTGCTTGCTGAGTGTCCGCAGTCATGGCTGTTGGATCAGTCAGGTACAGCAATAAGGCCCGTCCTTGCTTATGTCACTTGTGAAACCTACCTACTAAATTTCATTTCTGTTGGTTGATTCTTTCTTGGTGCAGCTATTTGTGCAACAGTTCTTTTGATGATGAGTGTATTATTTTTCAGTATTGTGAATATTTCCGAAACTACTGATCTGATCCATCTTCGAATTTATTGTAATATATTCACTATGTTTATACACAACAATATCGAACATGTTACTTTAATGTCTTTTAATTTTAAATTGTCAAGGTACATTTTAAGTAGGCATTATTAAGCTCAGTATAGTAAATAACTGTTAGCTTAGTGCTTACATAACATTGCAAATCTCATCATCACTTGTATTTATATAGCATCTTTCCCATGCTCAAGGACAGTACAGGCATAACATTCAATTACAAGGGGAACACCGATGACACTGGTGAAAACAAGTGTTTCTTTAACAGAGTTTTAAACAAAGATAGGAGGCATCTCAAATAGACTTGAAAAGAGCATTCCATAATTTCAGAGCTACTACAAAATAAATGATCAACCACCCATAGAGATCAGTTTAAACCTTGGAACATGAAGTACTGCAATGTGTGATCTTAAGATAACCACTGAAGGCTCTGAAGGATAGGGGTCATGTGGTTAGTCTAGCAGTGTACCGTATGTATGTACCATAACCTGCTGAGGGATTTGACATGGTGATTGGATTGGAAATCATTATAATCGTTTATTTATGTTTTTATTTATTTATTTTTATTTTTTTATATTTATTAAACATTTCCATATAGTAAAAATAGCATATACTAAAAACCACTGTAACACAGACTCAAGTGGCTTATTGCTTTAATTAGTGGGGAATTAACCACATACAGACTCGTTTTTATTACAGGAATGAACATAGGCAGGAAGAAGAAATTAGGTAGAAGAACTAAAGTGAGGCTAAATGTAGTCCAAAACATGACAAATAATCAAAGAATTTTGCCTGAACCTGATGTGAATAGTCAGCTCCTGTCAGACTCAGGCGAAAGTTTCAAGGACTGTCCACATGTGGATGTTACTCTTTGCTAACAGCTGTCTCCACTTCTACTGTGTGTGGCTCTTCAAACAGGAAGTGACAGCACAGCGGCAGGAGCTGAGCGGCCTCGGCCAGCAGCAGCGCAATGGAGAGGAAGAGCGAGAACTGATGAAGAAGGAGCTGGCAGACCTGCACCAGAAACTCGCCAATAAAACTCGACAGCTTCAGGTTCGGACAGATTTTCACCCGCCATGTCTTTTTGAAGTGACACCAGCTGTAGAGCCCCCTGAGGCCATAGCCTGAGGCCTAGAATCACTTAAGGGGGGGGGGGGGGTTAACATGCTCTTCCTGAACTCAGGGCAAAGGCTGCTTAGAAAGAACCAAACTTTTGAGGATAAATACTTAATGATAGGCCTGGAATGGAGGACATGGGTGTATGTATGTGGCTTCTCCCTAATTGTGATGTGATGGGACTGAGATGATTTATTGATAAAGTGCATGTCTGGAAGAATGTGTGTGTGGGTTTTCGAGGGATGAATGGATGGAGGGATGGAGGGATTGGTGGAGGGAGGGATGGATGGATGGATGGATGGATGGATGGAGAAGGTAGCCACTGAGCAGTAGTGACGGCATAAAAGGTATTGTGGCCGGTCTAATGGCGTTGCAGTGCAGCACCCTCATTAGAGTCAAAGCTAACGTCAATAAAGCTTAAACATTCCCGCACTTCCACCTGTCTAAGACAAACAAGTGACCTACGCTATAACAGGTGATCTTCCTGTTACCAGGCATCCAATAACAGGTGATCTTCACAATCACAGATGAGCTTCCCTGCTGATCTCTGCTGATTTTCACCATTACATGTAAACTTTAGTCACAGGTGACTTTTCACGTATGGGAATTCTGCCATGGTCCTGTCCCAGCCGATCACTGGGGAGCTTCGGCGTCAGAAGTGTTGCAGGTGTCCCAATAAGACCTAAAAAATCCTAATATTAGTCAAATGCCTGCAGATTTCATCCCACCGTCGGTTCATTTCTTCAACACTAAAGCCTCCATCTCTAACACTAAAACCCTTCATCCTGTCATCTCAACACCTGTCCCCTTTATCCTTACATCACTACTGCTCTGCAACCTTACATCACTACTTCATCCCTCATCACTATCACTTATAGGCTCCAACAAGTCATCACTACATCTCTCCATCTCAACACCACATCTCTCCAAAACTTAACTGCTTCATTTCATTCATTCATCCTTATAGCAGTTAGTGCTTTGTCTGTACAACACATCTACATTTTGTCTATTACTCTATTGCTTCAGCATCTGCAACACGTCATCCCTCCATCACTTTATCATTCCAAAATCTCCTCTATACATCACTCCATTTTTTCCGTCTATCACTCCATTCCTTTTAGTCCCTTTTCATTTCCAAAGCTTTATCACTCTATTCCCCCACACTTGATTCATCCATCTGTAAACCAACACCAATGCTTCATCCCTCCATGGACACCTTTATTCCTTTAGTTCTTCAACATCCTAACACTATACCCTCCATTTCTTCTGTTCTCTATCCTTCCATTCATTTCTTCAGTACTTCAGGACTTTATCCCTCATTCCTTAATACTGCTGCTTTTCACCCAGCACACAGCACAAACTCTCTCTCTCTGTCGCTCTCTCTCAGGAACTGAAGAAGTGTAATAAGGAGCGTGAAGAAAAGGAGATGCGCCGGCAGAGTGAAGCTGAGGAGGCCAGGCACGGTCTTCAGGAGCGTTGCACTGTTCTACAGCAGGA
Source organism: Semaprochilodus insignis (assembly GCA_034552555.1). Taxonomy (NCBI): domain Eukaryota; kingdom Metazoa; phylum Chordata; class Actinopteri; order Characiformes; family Prochilodontidae; genus Semaprochilodus; species Semaprochilodus insignis. Next base: position 23,778,646 of record CM067478.1, on the reverse strand, counting down.
GCTTTGCACAGTGCAGGAGAACAGCAGGAGGCAGGAGGAGCTACACACAACCAGAGTAAAGGTGTGTAGATTCTCTCTCTCTTACACACACACACACACACCATAGAACACACCCTCATTCATCTATTCAGTCAGTGTTTTTTCACTGTCGTCTCACTCTCTTTGGTGTATTTTTGTATCCCTTGTGCTCTGTCTTTCTCTTCCCCTCTCTAATGTTTCCTCTATCCTTTTTCTATCTCTGTCTCTCTCTAGTCTCCTTTTCACACCTTCACTGATCTTACTCCTCTCTCTGCTGAGAATGCAAACGAACTCCTCTTGCTTTTCCATACATTTTAAATATTGATAAGCCTGTTCAGAGGGGGGTGAAATAATGACTTTTTTTACATGGTGGGGGCCAGACTCCTTATCACCCCACTCAGCTGGGAATGTGTGTGACCCCCCCCAGACCCCCCATGCCACTCTGCTGGGTGTGTCTATAGCCCCCGCCTTTCATTTTGCATGTGGCTAATTAGCCGAATCAGTGCACCTCCCCTGAAGATCACTGTGGAGCTGTGCTTTAACACATGAATACAAAAAATATCACAAACATCAGAGGATGCAGCTTTTTTGTTCTGGGGCCATGAAGGATAGTGGTACATACTGTATCTGTCTTTAAACCAGTCCAGCCGGTGGTTGTATGTGAGATTGCGTAACATTTCTAACATTTTGACATTGTTGTAAGAGGTATACAATTATTTGATGTAATTTATATTTTAAGATTTTTAAGTTTGTTTTAAGTAATTTGAGTTTATGCAGTATTTCTTCAGACAACCAGAATTGTATGGCAGCATAATCTTGGAATTAAAAATATAGGAATTTAAACTAGGTTTAGGAGATGATTCCACATTAATATCAGACGTATTGTCAGACAAGGTTGGTTGTGAGGAGCATAGATCTATAGATATAGGGTGAGTGGTAGCTATGTTTCAGTAAGAATTAGAGAGAGTGTGTGTGTGTGTGTGTGTGTGTGTGTGTGTGTGTGTGTGTGTGTGTGTGTATTCATATTCATTTGTATTCTCTGTGGCCTGAGCGTTTGATGCCAGGAGGAAGGGTCTGCATGAAGCTCATTAGGACCCACACACATGTACGTCACTTGCTGCCTCTTGCTCACAGTCTCATTCACTTTCCCTTGTGGTTTCCAATGTTTTACTGCTCTCAGTTAAATTTGGGATGCTTTATTGGTGTGACAAATTAAGGTAAATTTATATTGACTAGGATGCATAATGTTGGGATATTAAGGAGTGATAAAAAAATTAAATAACAATAAAATGTCAATAAAATGTAAATCACTCTCTCTGTCATGGTCATTTTGGTTGTTTTTAGTCACTCATGTAGTCACACAGCACAGGCCAGGTCAACCTAAAGACGAACCCCATAATCTGCAGCCATAATATTATGTTATTAATCTGCTTTTTGTGTTTGTGTGGTCTTGTGTACCAAATATAGTCAGAATTCATATGTACATGACCATTTTCTAACCTCTCTTTTTCCCTTACAATTACACAGGCTGTTTTTGTTTTCATACATTTAAGACTGATGTATGTAAAAGACCACTATCCTGCCTGGCTGCCCTGTATTGTGCCTCATTCAAAAAGCAGTCCACCTTAAAGACTCCTTATGAATTCAGTGTTAATGGGCGGAACTAATGTTCAGTAGGCAGACGTATGTAAATGCATGTTTTTATGATCTCCCTTTCGCAATGAATTCAAAATGACCTGTTCTGCAGTTTCATTTTATATGGAGTGTGTAAACTTGATGTTTTAACAGTGTTAAATAGGAATGTAACTACATTTTCTTATATTCTATATGATTAACAATTGTGAGGTTAAAATTAAGTTTGTTTTTTATTTTTTTGTTTAAATTTTCTTGATTCTCAACCATTTTTGATGATTGAAGCCAGATCATATTAGATTGAAAGGAGTTGTTGAGATCTCAGGTAAGTAGCTAGCAAGTACTAGCAAGCTCAAAGTAGCTAGCATAGCTAGTGAGCTAAATAGTAGGACAGCCTAGTTTATTTACACCAGAGAGGATACAAGAACATTTAAATATAATTTTTGGGGTAAATTCTTTTCTTCAGTCCGTGTCCTGTTTTCACATGTTGCTTCTGTGTGATCAGTGCAGTGTGTTGCGGTTAACCAGCAAATGGGTATTTTGGGCATTTTGGTCACCCTGACCAAAGTCATATACCTTGTATGTAGGCATCAGACCTTTAACATACAAGCCTAAAGTGTCTGATTAACCACAGGTTGCTGTCTGAGTTCACTTGGTAGCGGATTCTGGTTGTACTCTGAAATCAGTACTGTACTCACACAAAGATATACACAGAATTATGTTTAGATTTCTTCATGAGAGGAAACATATAAGCAAAAACAACTCACTTATCCTGCCAGCATACATGCAAATCTGTAGAATTAGTTAACAAATAAACAGACATTACTCTAAATATGCTAGACCACCAAGTTAGAACTGTTTTGCCCCATGATCATCACACCATTTTGAGTGTGTTATTTCACAGCTGTGGATAATGACCGTTTAAATCAGCTCAAATAATTAACGTTTAAGCAATTATGTATTAGTACACAGAAGAGAGTGAGTGGCATCTTAGCAACTCACAACTTTTATTTATTTTTTTTTTTTTTACATTTCCATACACTTTTCACGTTTTTTCTTTTTCTCTGTTGAAATACTTACACCCTTAACATGTACATAATATATGAATTTCTTAAATACCAGAAAATGGTAAGAAAATGTTTTTTGTTTCCCTCAGTATCTACTCATTGTGGAACTGCTCATGGTTCCCCTGGCCCAGCCTGGTACTGGTCTATCCCTTAAATCGCCTTTATTTAGAGTGTGCTCTGATCTGTATGCGTGGAGTTACTGATTGTTTTGTCTGCAGGCTGTTGGTACGGAATTTTCAGGGCACAGGAGAATTGCTTCCTATGAGCAAAACAATAAGCATTTCTGTCTTTTCCTTTCCTTGTCTGTAGGAGATGCAGGAGGAGTTGGTGAAGGCCAGACTGGAGCTTCTGGAGGTTCAGGGCCACAGTGCTGCTCTCTCTACCCAGGTTTCTTCTGTAGAGCAGCAGTCTTCAGAGAGAGAGAGGCAACTACAGCAGCTCAGGTGACTGACCACAGTAAAGGAGCTCATTACACTACACTACACTATATAGCACTGTGCTCACTAGAGATGTAGCAATCTACAAAATTACGCAAAAGATACTGTCGTACATTTTTGATACACCAGGAATAAAGAGTGGCTGAAAATGTGTTCATCACATGTTCTAAAATGTTTTTGAAACAGAGGTTCTGACTTATAAAGTCACAGTCTAGTGTACTTCTCACAGGCTAATATGTTCACTTCAAGAAAACTGGGAAGCCACAGGATAACATTTGATGCAGTACAGTTGTGCAACATGTGTTGTATTGTTACTTCTTTAGTACTAAGAAGATTTTTTTTTTTTTTTTGCCCCAATTTTTTTGGAGCATGAAACCCAGCCCATCATCTCCCAAAGTGTTGATTTCAACCACAAATGATATTGCAGTTAGTAATAGTGGTCGGTATACTAATTAATATTCTTCCTCCTATGTGAGTCATAACTGTTATACCAGTATACCACAAATAGGAGCAGATAACTCAACATGCAAACACGGTAAATCACACAAATTTTAGTTGCTTTAGTGAAGTGGATTAATCAGGTGTGTTTCATTGGTATTTCAAATGAAAATGACTCTCTCATCTCGCTGCGATCTGGTCTGCTGCCTCTGAAATAGTTTGTCTCCACTTTGTTTTTGAGGTAGTAGACAAAAAGAAATATATTTTTTTTTTGGTTTAGCCGCATTGGGTCTGCCTAACACGTAGGTGTACTTTTGTAGTTCTATAATTACAGACTGTAGTCCATCTGGTTCTCTGCTCACTCTATAAGTGCCCTTTCATTCTGTTCTTGAGAGGTCAGGACCCCCACAGAGTAGGCATTCGTTTTTAGTCTAGACTGAGATTTGTGACACAAAGTCTGAGTCAAGACCAAGATCAGGAGTGCCCAAGACTAAGCTCTAGCTGCTTCTGTTGGTATCCTAACAATGCATATCAGCAACGCAGCACAAGGAACACCACAGAGGGTACAGCTATAACATCTTTCATTCTTCTGGGAAGGCTCTACAGTGTTTCGGAGTGTTTCTGGGGGAATTTTTGTCCATTCATCCAGAAGAGCATTTGTGAGGTTAGTCACTGATGTTGGGCGAGATGGCCTGGCTCACAAACTCTGTTCTAGTTCATTCCAAAGGTGTTTGAAGGGGTTGAGGTCAGAGCTCTGTGCAGCCCTGTTCTTCCACATCAAACTCACCCAACCATGCCTTTATGGACCTTACTTTGTGCACTGGAGCACAGTCATGCTGGAGCAAAAACGACCTTCCCCCCGAACTGTTCCTACAAAGTTGGAAGCATATTGTCCAAAATGTCTTGGTATGCTAAAGCATTAGGATTACCCTTTAGTGGAACTAAGGGTACTAGGCCAACCCCTATAAAAAAAAAAAAAAAAAAACAACCCCACAGCATTTTCCCTCTTCCACCAAGCTTCACAGTCGACACAGTACAGTCAGGCAGGTAACTCTCTCCTGGGATTCACTGAGCCAAAATTCATGTTTTAGGAGTGCTTGCATTAACAGCCATACGTCTCATTTTGTCATCTGACATATGCAGGTAGTGAAAGCTGCCCACCTGTGACACATATACGCAACTAAAGGCTGGGTGTTGCACAACCTTTAAATATTAGTGTACAGTGCAACACTAGATCAACAAGGTTACTTTATAAACGCTCTGATGCCTACTATCACTCAATACTACATAGCCCAGGCAAGGGACGGTTTATTATCTCAGTGTGTGAATACTGAATTCATTTGAGATTTGTGTGTGTGTAGGCAGGAGCTGCTGGAGCTGCAGCGTCTGTACAGGCAGAGTGTGGAACATGCCGGAGAACAGTCTGAGCTGATTCAGCAGCTGGAGGGACTCAACTTGGACACACAGCACGTTCTGCGCAGCCAAGAACAGGCACACAGCACACACACTGCCTCATACCAGAAGGTACAGGACATATTCACACAGAGAGTCTCTAGACAGCAGGAGTGTGAGAGTATGTGAATGTTTGTGCGTGTATTTATTTGTTTTTATTTGTATTTATCCATCAAATCCCCTGAGTCTGATGAAAAGATGAAACAGGTTGTGATGGTGGGGACTTTAGTGCGCTCTACACAAAAATGCTCTTTGGCTTTTATTAGAAAGAGATAAAAGACAACGCTGATCTTTTTAGAGTGTGTGTGTGTGTGTGTGTGTGTGTGTAATGGTCTGTCTGTAAAAGGATGAGTCAGACTCACTCCTTCAGAGGCCTCCTTACTTTTCCTGATGATCTTAGCATCTGTCCTGTACAAGTTGCCATGGAAACTCCATGAAGTGTTCCCATGTTTCATTCTTCTGTTCCTTGTCCAGCTGATTGTACTGAATGTTCATATATTTCTCTCACTCTTGCTCCTCCAACCCAACCACCCCCTCCTCCCTCCCCAAATGATAATGGGACATATTTTTATTAAAGGGGACCTATTACGGTAATTTCCAGTGTTTAGAATTGTATTTTTGGGGTCTTCTAGAACACATTTACATGCTTATTGTTTTAAGAAACATTACTGTCATCTTACCCACTTGGTCATCTTACCCACTCTGTTCTGATTGGTCATTGACCAGAGTAGCATCATGTTACGAGTTCCACCCCACACACAACTGTGGCTGTTCTTACAATAGCGTCGGTTCAGCCGACTCAGTTTTATGCTAACCATACACTAGGAGACTTTGAAAAGACTGAAAAGACATTTAATAGACTAAAGTCTGACACCCTCTCACATCTAAAGACAAGTCACAGACTTTTAGTCACAGGCTGCAAAGACTGGGAATCTTGCAGAGTCACTATTTACAAGACTGCAACTAGATTTTGAAATTATTTCCCATCATGTTCGCTGGTAGGCTAAATGTAAACACTGTAGTCCCGTTCGGCAGTGTTTTAGCTAGCTAGCCAGTTAGCTTTAGCATACCATAACTACCAGATAGGATAACGTGAAAATAGCTTTAAAACGTGCGTGATTTAGAATCGGACTGTTTACTGCGCATTAACGAACTCTTGGATGTGTTTACGTTTGTGACGTCTCGGGCCCATGACTCGGGCTCGCGTTAGCCCCGGGGATTTCGAGGGCTTCAGCAATTTCTGTCCACCTTTTTTCCTTTCCCACTCTGTCGTGGTAGAAATGGGAAGATACGTCAAAGTGGCACTCTTGTTCACTCTACAGCTCCACCAGCTTCTCCTCCTTTTGAACAGTCCAGGAGAACCGCGGTTTCCGTGCCCTCGCCAGACTCCCCTCCATGTCGAATCCCCGCCAGACATTCCTGTATTTGGCTCGCGGCTTCCCGTTTGGAGCTAAAAAGAGCTCCTATTGGTTGTCGACAATGTTAACGTCACTATTTGCGTGAGCCAAGACCTACGACTTATGATAATATTAAACACGGTTGATTTTATCGGAACGCCAGGATGAGAAAAAGACTGAGCGCGACGCAACTCTAGCAAGACTCTCATGATTTTGTTCCGACTTTGAAAATTTGTCTGCGACAGTAAAATCGCTTGAAAATCAGCCATTCTGTCCAATCCTAATGCTGCCTACTTTTATCAACAAACAATGTATTGGTCTGGTGTTCATTTACACTATGTGTGTGTATGTGTGAACACCAGAACAATATATTGTTTGTTGATCAAACTTGGGAAGCAGTATGTTTGTTCCAATCTGTGGAAATCCTGTTAAAAACCCTTGAACCCTCACATTAAACACTCACTTGAACCATTACTTGAAAAAAATTGACAGCTATTTCTGCCAGTAAAGCACTGATTAAAGTCACCCAAAGGTCATTTTTCCTCCTTTGCCCCAAATGATCAGCCAAGACACGGTTGATGTACACTGAAGCTACAAGGCTAATGTAGCTAACAACTAATACCTCAAGAGTACTAAATCATCACACATTCACCTCAGACAGATGTGTGCTGAAATAGACTTGTTTATGTGGTTTCGATGTGGTTAAGATGCACTATACACCTGAAGAAAGTACAGATCAAACTAGTTCTGCCGTTGGTTGATTTTGGTCCTTTGTTATAAAATATAATGCAAATGGCAGTTTTGATATCAGTCAGACTCTTGTGTGTGGTTTTACGTTCTTTCTCTGACTCTCTTCTTTAAGCCTTGGCCTGTTTCTCTCATCTCATTGTTTTTATTTTTCTTGTCCTTCACCAGCTTTACAGTGAACTGAGTGTGTCGTACCAGGCCATACAGCGTAGAGAGGAGGAGTTACGTCAGAGGGACATGGTGCTCACTGCACAGCTGCATCAGAGAGACCAGCAGGTCTCCCAGCTCCAGAGTGAACTCCAGCAGCTCCAGCAGCAGCAAAGTGTCAGGAAGTCGCAGGTACATTGGCATTCATTTTTTCATATACTCTTTTAGCAGATTTTATCAGGAAGTCTAACAGACACAGAGTGCCCAGACAATCTGCAAGAGGGTCACTCTGAACAGTTTGTTCTGCACATTTCTGTCCAGACTGCTCTTAAACAAATCACAAAACTTGCACATATTGCATGTTTCTATATGCTGTCAATTCTAAGAGATAACAAGAGGCTGGGAGTTTTTGAGTCTTCTTGGTACATAAAACCACAAATACGATACAAGTGGACTTGTAGAGAAAAATGCAAAATGCAAAAAATGCAAAATTTCAGACCTTCAAAGTATCTCTATTGGTCTTCATATTGCTTGGTATCAGATAGATGAGAAAGTCAGTGGTGTCACCCAGCCCTAGATTTAGGCAGACATACACACGCTGCCCGCAGGCCTTGGCCTCCCACTCCTAGCTCTTTGAGGTAAGGCCTTGGTGGAGAAAAGCAGAAGAGGTTTACGTCATGCTTCACTCACTGTGTGTACGAGCACTGCTTAACATGCATTTTGGCTAACCACACACTGTTCATTTTACACAGCTGCTCCATTTATAGAGAAGTGCTTTTCCTATCCTCCATCACATACACAAACATTACACACACACACACTCTGCTGCAAGATGAATGTTTCTTTATGACTCATCAGATTGGACCCCTCAGACTTTAGCACGGTGGAACCCACCCACTTAAGAGGGATAAACAGGCTCAACTGCATAATGTAATATTCAGTGAACAGCTGCAAGATATATAAAATCATACAAAAAGATGTGTAAAAGTAAAACTCTCTAAGGCAAAAAACCCCAAAACTATATCACAGCATGCCCATTGAGTGCATTTCAGCTTCTTTAGTGTTCACAGATAAACCCTGCTTTTTCACCTGATATTATAAACTACACAACAAAAGCTACACAACTACATAACAAGACATTAATCAATGATAAATAATAAACTATAATTTTGTGTTTTATTTTATGGATTTGTTTAAGTACATAAGAAATCCAGAATGTACATAATAACCCTTAAACCGGTTCAGGGCTCTGAGACCTGATTTAAAGTAAAACCCACATCTTCATATGCAAAATAATCAGAGCCTTAGTGTTCCTGCAAAATTTCCAAACGGGCATTCCCGCTCAGGCCGCCTTCACTGTTTACAGGTAAGCGATAAACCCCGCCTTTTCACCTAGTAATGTTAATAAACTATGTTATATTCAGTAGTTGAAGTATTTCAGGAACAATAATAATTTATTAATAATAATAATAATTTATTAAAAGTTAAATATTAAACTAATACATTTTGTTTGTTGTTTAAATGCTTTATGTACATATAAAACGCTAGATACGCACAGTAACAGCTCTTTGTTTGTTTATTCATTGTTTGGAACTTTTTAGATATTTGGATCATTTTGGATATTCATTTAATTGCAACTTCAGTCTTATTAGTTTTTATGTAACCTCATTCTGGACATGAATTTTATTAGAACTCCATTCAGGATATAAATTTTATTCCATCTTCATTCTTAATATTATACAGCTTTCTCTGCTCATCATTCAGGACACATCATCTATGATTTTATAAAATATTTTTTTGCTTTTACAACCTATAAGTGCGCTGCTAATTGTATGAACCCTCTGAAGTTCTGCAGGATTGATCTGTTAGAATGATTTTATAGGTGTATCTGCAGCCCAGCTGGTTTTATTATAGCCAGCATTTGAACAGCAGTGTAGTGTTTTGGCCAAGTGGGTTTTGGCTGAATTTTTTGGGAGGGCATCCCTACTTCCTTTCCGTTGACGTCCAGTAATGCGGTCTGTGTTCAAATATAAATGGATCAATTAGCGAGTCATTAAGTACAGCTATGCAGAGTTCCCTCAGTAATTAATACTCAAATCTGTGGGGCTGCATTCCAGACGATAAAGATGTGGGCACGGAATGTGTGTCTGCACTACAAGACTCTTTCAGCAGCTTAAGGAAGCAGATCACATCTTTTTGGGCAGCTGCGATAATCAGCGCATGTCTTATGCGGAGATCCGATGCGCAGCATCAATATTAAATCGTGTTTACCGAACACATGTAGCGGCTGCTTGGCTGCTTTGTTTCTTAACTTTTTTACCTTCCCACATCAAAGTGAACAGATCAGGTATCCCAAGGTATACCGCGCAGTCAGGAGGGCTTTCGGTTCCCCGGCTGTAATTGCACTGACAGGAGTGTGTATTCCAGCGTAATCTGAAATTCTGTAACAACTTCCTCCTGAACACCTGTTAAATTCTAATGCATGGGTTTTTACACAGCGCTATTTTAATTTTAAATGTTTGGAAGTTGGAGATGATCAAAGTGCCGATCGGGTGGGTGGGAGTAGAGGGTGTTGGAGTATGTGCTTAGGGGGGGTTGCTGATTTGAATAAGGGGCTTTGAACGGTATGCTGAGGGACGACGGTGGGGGGAGGGGCTGCTGCTGTTTGCGAGGACTGAACAGAAGCTTCTATCTCTCAGGTCAATCTGGACCCAAATCCATCACAGTTCTGCAAATGAGAGTGCTGGAGTACAGAGCTGCGGTAGTGCTGCTCGATACTGGCTGTTGGTATCATATTTGTTTTAGTAGGATTGATGGACAACGCAAACAGTTTGTTTTTAGTTTTATTTTGTGACCAGAATCTTACAGTTAGCTGATGTATAGTTGTGCAATAGTCCTATACCTTCCTTCATGTATTAAATATCCAGACAGAACAGGCATAAAGCTGGAGATAAGAATTATTTAAAGATGTAGAGAAAATAAGCCTCAGAACAAGACCTTTAAGGAATAGGATGCAATCACGCACAGGTGTTTCTGTCTGTCCTTCCTCTGTGAGGAGACACTTGATGTGATGGGTCTGAAAGGATGTGTAGCAACCGAGAAGCTGGTACTGAGAATTAGACAAATATGTAAAACATTTGTATATCAATAAAGCTAAAGTTATTCTCAATTGACTTGCCACCCTAGTCCCTGATCTCAACATCAGCATCAAATGTGATGTGTATGTATATATCGAATGTGATTTTTGGCTGGAAATTAATTTAATGAATGGTGGTCTTGCACTTTTGCAAAATGCTGTATGGGGGTAAGAAAATATTGATACACTTGATTATTGCAATGTTATGTTTTGTGCTATTGTATTGATTTTCAAAAATACCATTTTTAAGTAATAGTTTAAATGTAAAGATTTTTGGCAGACAGTGGTCCTTTTTTTTAGTTGTTCAAATCCTCGACTACTCGAGCAATGTTGTAATCTATCTTCAGCTATTACACTCTTCCACTCCAGCTTGAGGTCAATACTGTGACAGTTTTCATAAAATTTTTATTAAGATTTTAAAAAATCACAATATATTACCTTGTTTACAATGTTACAGTACATTGGATTGTAACCCCTGTGTCATTTTATGTATCGTGTTGCCGAGTTCTTGCTAATACACAGCCCTAGTGCTTTATGTAATTGCTGCTGCCCTCTAAAAGAGTTACAGCACCCCCTCTTACCTTAAATTTTCCCTTGAATTTTACATGTATTTCCCTCAACAACAAAAAAATACATCCAGTTTACATCTTTTGAGACTTAAAAATACAATTAATCAGCTATCAATAGACAAAAATAATTGTAGTCATCTTAAAGTTGAAGTGAATGCAATGTCATCGTGCACAAATACCGGAGAGAAAGATATTAGGGACAGTCTCTGAGTAATATTGGAACATTATAGGAAAACAAATGTTGTCCTTTAAACAGTAGGCTTATTAATCGAGTCTTGATTAATATGACCAGGAACATGAACTAACAGTATACAAAGGTCCATTTTTAAATTTCATGTTGCCTTGTAATCAATCAGTTATGTACTAAAAGTGACAGGCCGAAAACCAGACGCTATTGCTGACCAGACCACAACAGTGAACAACACCTAGTGTATATATTAGTAAACTAATCTGCTCATGCTCTACCGAGGGAGTGTGTGTTAACATTAAGCAAATAAAGTCTCGTCCAACTTCTGTTCACATGTTTTAAAAAGTGCCCTCTGAGAAGAGCTTTACGTTTCTGAACAGAGACAGTCTTGCGGTGTCTCTCTCCCCAGAGCAGACAACACAACATTATTAATGTCTGGTTTGGAGGGAGACGTGTGTGGTATTTATCATGAGTGTCTGGACACGGGTCTGGGCCGGCAGCCCACCTGGAGGCGCAGGTGACTCCGCCTGCATTACTGCCTGCTCAGCAACCATTGCCAGGTGGTCAATCGCCACGGCAACCCGCAGGCGGCTGGAGGATCTCCCATCAGTGTGCGTCTGGCTGTGCGGGGCGATGACCTGGGTTGTCACGGTGCCGCCTGTGCCTCGTTCTGGTTGCGTGTGTGTATGTTGGGAGTGTGGGGAACGTGTGGTTATGCTTGCAATTCATCACACCACTCAGACTTCTCCACCCCAGGCATTTGGGCTCTAAACCCCAAACAAGCAGTTTCTAATTGTAATGGGCAGCTACTCAGAGTAGCCTCCCCCTCCCCAAACGCACACAGCGCCACCATGCAGATTTGGGCAAAGGCGAGCTGTAATTAGTGAGAGATTAGAGTTGAGCAATATGCAGAAATATATTTTACCTCAATACATTCTACATAATGTATTTTATACATGTTATGCAAAAGTACTTGTACACACTTGCCGTTTAGTCATGGGTTAAACTTTAATGATTTTTGGTTACTTTATAAAATGTGTAACAAAATGATATTTGTCTCAAGATCATGTTGAGAAAGCTTAGCAGTGAAGTCAACCCAGACTTCACTAAGGGTACTACTACTACTACTTACAGTGGTGTCAGTGAAGTTTGTGTGGATTGATGGGATCATGAACTCGGCAAGCATTTTGGATGCAAACCTGCAGAAGTCTGTAAAGAAACCACACAAGTGATAACTGAAACACAGCAGTTGCTATTTGAAAGAATGCATTGAAGAATGCCAGAAAGAAGAATAAGGTTTTGGAATGGTCTCCATACCATAAAAAAAAAATTCTGTTTCCTAACATAATAAACGGAATTAATTGTTAATATGCCACAAATGTCCAAATACCTTTTGGTGCACTTGACAATCGTTACTGTTCTACATATTACATACATATTATTGGATGCAACATAATTAAACTTCCTTAACTATTTGTTGTCAATCAACTCAAATTCTTGTTTTTTTTTTTTTTTCATCTATCGTTAAGTTAAAGAGCCCATATCTTGCATTTTTCCCTGGAGATCCCCGTGTATCATTTGTGTAGTTTCATACACCTTAATGGTTATGATTTAATGTTATATGACTATTTTTGGAAATATAAAGGTATTTATTTATCTCTTCTTGTTAAACAGTCTGTTTTGTCTACTGTGCTTCTAAGACTGATGAATGAAAAATGAGTGTGTTTCTGATTGGCTGTATTGTGCCTCATTCAAAAACGCTAAAAGCTGAAACACTCATCATAACATCTGTGTAAATGATGTGATGTTGATGCTAAACATCTGTGTAAATGAGTGATGCTAAACTTCTGTAAGCTAAAAAAAGGTGGATATATGGGAAAGAGTTGATTCTTGTGACCTCACAGAAATAATTTTAGCTTAGTGCAATATATAGGCTGAAACGTGAAAAGCACATTTTGAAATGTTTATGTTTTGCTTCAAATTCACCTTTAAGAAAAAATCAATTTGATGCTGGATGATAGACTACCTGCAGTCATGCGTAGATTACCTAAGAAAAGTTATCTGCAGCTGAAAATGTATCTAGGCACATGTGGATTGCTTCTGATCAACTGGCCTGGGCACTGAGCTAGATCAGGAAAGATCTTATGGCTCTGTCAGGTTCCCTTTTGACCTTTACTGTTTAGCATCACTGGCGTGCCAAAATCACCTCAAGACTTGAAATGCAAACTGATTCATTCTACAAATTTTACTTTAATTTTACTTTATTCTACAACTTTGTCATTCATTTTAGAAGCATTTATCACTCTGTTCATCATTTTAGATAAAAGTAACATTGTAGCGTCCTACTAATTATTACGTGTGAACTTCTGGGAAGCTGGTGTTGAAGCATTCTTTTCACAGCAGCCGCAGTAAAACTGTTGACAGTGGTGAATTTGAAGAAACAATAGCTGAAATATCATCATCCATTTAGTATTGCATCAAAAGTTTGGTACTTTGAGATTGCTGCCATGAGCTAAACAATTCAGTACACTAAAGTTTAATATTTTACAGGCTTACGCCTTGTTTATATTATATTCTGTTTATAGACTAATCAAATAATTATATTTTAATTGCTAATTTGACCCGGACATTTGTTGGCATATCCAACACATGTAGCTGAAAAGTTTCTTTCAGAACATGCTGTCTTTTGCTCTCCGAAACAATTAACTCATTTTGTGTTCCTTTTAAACACGGTTTGATGAATGTTGGCTATATAGTAGTACTTTATTTGACTGTTAATCTTTGAATTTCTAAAATACTTGATTCATTTCAAATGAAAATAGTTTTGTACTTAATTTAAAGATCTTAATTTAAAGATCAGATGTTATTGAGACTCTGACAAAGTATGACTTCACTTTGAGCCATTAATGTTTAGACACAAACCATTTTGCTGACAATGATGCACCTGAGCATTTTTTTTGACAGTTCTACAATAAACATTTGAAGTTTCTCTGTGACTTTGGCAACAGAGGCCTGTTGCTCAGCTGTTTTCCCTTTCTAATTTCTAACAATGACTTTTTTTTTCTTACATAATTGGTTTTGCCTATTGTAAATCAAAACACTGTTGGATAATTCCTCTGTCACTGATAGTTAATCTAACACCATTTGGTCTTCCCTTCAGCTCTTGAAGCACTAAATAAATAAGGAAACTTGCTTAGCTGTATTTAGAAATCAAAGGTAAAATAAACATTGCCCAAGTGGTAAATAAAAGCAAACTAAAAATTACATCTGTGTATTTTTGAGCTCTCATGAATCATGAGGCATTATTGGGCATGACAGAAAGAATGAATTAGACTTCAAATTTCCAAAATCTAAGGTTTACAAATCACTTTAATGGTGATGAAAAGTTTTGTTGCATTACTGCTAACACCTTAGTAGCGATGCGAAGAGTAATGTATGTTTGTTTGTTTGTTTATTTGACGTTTCTAAACGTCTTTGGAGGGCAACACTAAGTAATGTTTATTTGATCTTTGCTAATGACACCTGCAGAGGCTTTGGTGAATAATGCTTGTTTGTTTTTTGGCATTAATATCTTTAGGGGGCAGTGGTGAGTAATGTTTGCTTATCTGATGTTTGTTAGGATTGTACTTTAATAGTTGCATACAAAGAGATAAAAGACACATTGCTAATCACAATTATATGGCAATTAATCATCACTGAACATTTCGTGATCCTAGGAATTCTGTGAAAGTTGTAGATCGTGTACTGAGCCAGAAAGGCGGCTCTGCCAGATTCCCTTTTGACCTTGACTATTAGCTTTGCACCACTGGAGTGTCATGTTTGCCATTTTCCGAATCGCTCAGTGCTTGGGGCAGTTTGGTGGCAGAGAATTTGAGGAGGGTTATTTTGATTTGGGGCTTTTTATGTTTTTCTTGGTTATCTAATATGCCTAAAGCAGTGAGACGGGAAGTAATGAAAGCAGTTCGTTGAACCCTGAGAGGGAGAATATTACTCGTAGGTGATGAAAGTTGTATAGTCTTCCCTCTGTTCCTCTCTTTTTCCCCTCTCTCTCCTCCTCGCCATCCCTTCCCCAGAAGGCCTGGAGACCGAACTGCTTCCTCTGATAGTGTTCGTGCGTGTGTGCATGTGCCGCCTGTGTGTTATTAGCGTTAGCGTACGCAGGAGCTGTCAGATGTATAATTGAAGTGTCAGCTCCCCACACACACGCGGCTTGTTATGTGGGGTCATGTTTAGAAGAGTAGCCGCGTTTCCTTTGATCAGGACCATCATGTGGAGCAGCCGCCGCATACTGAGAGCCAGCCGGTGTGTGTTTGGGGTTTAAATGTTTCACGGTGACGGAGGAAGCAGATAGATCGCTGCACACCACTGCTCTGCCAATTAGCCAGCTCCATCATGTTTGCTTAAAAATAAATAAAACGTAAGTATGTAAATAAATAAACAAATATTATCCCATTTTACACCACAAGCTATATAAGGGGGATATTTGCATGTGTTTTATTCTTTTGGCTTAATTGCTTTTAGTGTTTGTGGTCAAAAAGAATGGAAATCCGTATTCAGTTTATTAGCTCTGTTGCCTTGTGGGAAAAGACTGAAACTTCTAGAACCATCTGGTTTAAAAGTGATTTGAATTAAGTAATATAGATTGAAGGATTTTAAAGCAGCTGAGGTTGTCAAAAATTTACAGAGCTCAGAATTCTTTAGGAAACGTGAGCTGTATAACAGAAATATTTTACCTTTAGTCCTACATTTACAGGCTCACATGATGTAAAACAAAACTGAAATGCAATGAACTGCAAGTTTTAGCAACACAGCTGAAATATTGTAAGTTGAAGTGTCCCACTTTCTCTGAGCACTTTACTATTTCTCTTAATAAACAGTTGGATGTTCTCCACATTATTTACTAGCATATCTGCTATATTGTATTTAGAAAGTAGGGAGGCACAATCTGTGATATTGTTTTAGTTTTGCCATTTTCGTGTTGTAATTTTACCAAATAGCCAGTCGCCTCTTACTGTTGAGGTAGCACTTTATTAAAAAGCAAATAATATTGTTTATATTGCAAGTTTGGCTAATAAAAAGTGCAGGAAATTAGCTAATGCAGAGAGAGTTCTTAATCTTTTTCAAAGTTTGGCCTTTTTTAGAGTTAAAAATGTCATAAGAGGTACTGTAATATTTTGGAGGGAATGAATAGCTCAGTAAGCGTTTAACGTTAGTTGGTGCACTAGTTAGATTTTTACAGCTGTGTTTAGTGTTTTCAGAAAGAAGACACCATATAGCCTTAATTTACCCCACATAGTATGAGCTTTAGATTAATGATCTAATGACAGATATCTAGACATTCACAAACATTGATAAGCTATAGATCAGACAATTTCTTTTCTGAATATGTGATCACATTGTGCCCCTTTCGTCTGGCAGATGAATGTGATCTGATGCAGATGAAACAGATGCTGCTTGCAATTTCTATAACGTCTTTTGCAAAGAAAGCAGAGCAGTAATGTTTTTTCATTTATTCCACATAGTGTTTTAAGTGGAATGATTATCAGTTGAAACTTAAGCCTAAGATGAAGGTTAGCACACTATTTAGGACTTTTTGGAAAATTGTGATGCTTTTGTAATTTTCTTATCTGAAAATAAGAAACAACAATAAACGTGTGAACTGTGGTCCAGTAAATTATGAAGGTGCCTAAATAAATAGCAGTTCAGAAGAAGGTTCTAAAGTATGACTCCTTGACCATAAATGATGAATTGAAAAGCTTGAATTCTGTGTTAAAAAGAAGATGGTTGGAACGCTTTAAATTAAATCAGACTGCTGTTTTGTTGGTTTGGTGTAAGGGCCTCTTTTTTTGGCAGTGTTTTGGCTGCAGTGCTGTGATCGTGCAGCCGCAGTGTTTTTTGTGTGCAGCAGCTCGAGTATTCTCATTAGATCAGAGCTGTGTGTACTGAGGCTCGTTAATAAACCCTGACCATGTGCTCTGGACCCATAGGTCACTCCGACACACACACACATTCACACTCCATGTCTCTCTACAGGAGCTGAAACTCTGCCACACACACACACACACGCATGCACAAAGTATCTTTACTTGCTAAGTATGCTTGCTTGCACACAGCCTTCACAGTCACAGCACTATACAAGTGCTATCTATCTATCTATCTATCTCTCTCTCTCTCTCTCTCTCT
>CM067478.1:23636784-23756771 GCA_034552555.1 Semaprochilodus insignis | reverse complement strand
ATGATGGCACTTTGTAGCAACGGGCAGCTGAGAAAAAGGGTTGCTGTGGGAGAGTCTTTCCCTTTGGCATGTGATTTGAGCTTTATCACTTTGCAGAGCATTAACATGAACTAAAAGCTACAGAACACACTAAAGGAATGGTAAAACTAGAAAAGCCTAATCGGTCCCCTTTTTGACTGATACATAAACGATCTCAGTTTTGGTTGCTGTTATTGTGCTTTATTCAAAGCGCAGTCCTCCTGTAGACTGAATAGGTGGATATATTTAAATGTGTTGAAATGGGTGAATTTTTATAGCTTAGTTTTCGTATATAGATTGTATGGACTGGGAGATGAATAATTTGTTCTGGAGCTTTTTACATAGCTGCTTCATAATCTTTTATTTATAGAATGAGAGAAATAATTTTTTTAGGACATGGGCTGTTGTATTGTGCTTCTTAAGGTGTTTTTGATCAAGTGCGTGGATTTTGAAATAGAATCAATGGTAATAGTAATATTACTTTATATTATTATTAATATATATTATTATTATTATTATATAATATTCAGTAATATTCAATATTCAGCCCGAACCATATAAATAAACTATAACAAATGATGTATTGTTTTTATTGTCTATTTTTCTCTTTGCATATTATTAAACGAACATTTCAAATTGTAAAAATAATTCAACTTTCTAATAAAACCAAATTGTAATTTCTTTATAACCAAAATTCCCCTGAAAATATAATGGCTTGAAAAATCTTGCAAGTGTGCATTTATTTGAAAGATGTTTGTTCTTTTTCCTCTTAGCGGTTAAGATTTAATTTACATAAATTATGATAGTTATAATATACAGATTTGTACTGTTAATATAAGTTTTTGATAAGGGTTTTTTGTATGTGTGTATGTGAGACAGGCTGTAGAGCAGCAGTGCGATGTGTGTCTGGAACCACAGGCCTCTACACCGGTTCTTCTCTCCCAGCATGAGGAGGCTATGGCTGGAAACAAAGTTCAGGCACAGTCTGCAACTTCAGGGACACAGAGCTCCAGGACTGAGCGACAGACGCAGCAGGTACACCTACACACACTGTGGGAGCACACACACTGCAGAAGAACCCGCACTGCAGATGCAGTGAAACACAGAGTGGTTCTAAGTAGGACTCTAGCCTCTTATCTAATCAGTTATAGCATTCTTTATATATATATATATATATACTTTACTAGAGCAAAAATCACAAATATCTCAATTTTGCATGTGTTTTTTTCTGGAAGTACTTATTGTAGTGTTATGCTGCTTCCACTAAAATGATAGCAAAATGGCAGCAGAAAAAAATGGGTTTGTGAAATTAATAAGGACAAAACAATGAAGTGTGTCCCAGGCTGGGAAAGTACCTTCACATCAAAATGTCAGGTTTCATCTCTAGCTAACATGGCTAATCTAGTTTTTGGTTAAAGATACTTATTCTTTGTTTTATTATTCTATAGATGTTAGCTGATGTTAAGATATGTATATTACTTGGTGGTTCCAGCTGTTTTGGACACAACCTTGAATTTCAGTCATGGAAACTATGACAGTGATGAAGTAACATGGAAATTAAGGTGATATGGACTCCAGTATTTCTTAGGGGTGTAAATCACAGTGCAATGCAAAAGCAATTATTTTACCCATGATTCAGTTGTTTTCAATACCTTACAATTTGGTACGATCCAAATCGATACTGTTTGATACTGGGGTCTGCAGTCGATATGAAGTGACATGGTGACATTCCACACAACCAAGCCACCGACTTTAACACCATATCACCCTTTCAGGTGAACTGACAAGTTTGTGGTATCTTAATACACGCTTACATTGTTTGTAGATGGCAAAAGTCTCATCTGTCTGTTCATTGTGTTTTCTAAAACCACACTTTTCCACACTCATGGTTTGTTACCAACAGGAGACTATAAAACTTTTTTTGGCTTCTACTGCATCATTAGGCGATTTAAATGTCTATTTCTGACACATTCTAACTTTGAAACAGCTTAAATAACCCTTTAATTCATAGTTTTCATAATCAGCCAACAAACCGCATAAATCTAGTATACTTCCTACATTAAAAATACTAACATTTTCAAGACCTGAGTGTTTTTTTTTTGTTCAAGCTAAAAGACAAAAATAGTCAAACTCTGCATTTTTGCCAGCAACAGTGGTATTTATTAAGAAATATGCATGTGATATGTTTATTTTTATTAATTGCAGGTGACAGCATTTCTATGGAGAGCTGGAAAACCATGTGAATGTTAGAAAAACATGAATGTGTAAAACATTACTGAATTGGTTCATAAAGAGGTATAGACATTTCCAGAAATTTAAACTGGCAACACCATGTTCCTTAAGTATTATGGCATGCAGGGTTGGCATGTATTCAAAGGTATGCGGGAGCTACAGTTGTGAGAGACGAACAAAATTCTGAACTTCCAAGCTAATTTTGCACTAAATGTATTAATGGAATAATTTATTTGAAGACAACTGCCAACCAGTAACAGTGATGAAAAGGAAAAAACAAGTATTATAAATGAATTACAAACGTATTTTGAATGGATACTTTTCTGTCAACTTTTTATTGTAATGGACTAAATTACTGAATACAATTTGGACAGTGCATTCAGTATTCTGCTTTTTCAATGTATTTTGTCCAACCCTGATGACATGTTTATTGACACTTACCATGCAAGCGTTCGATTTTATCATGGATATTTTAAACTGAGCTCACTCATTAAAATAACACATGAATCACCAAAAATATAAACTGTATGGAGTGGACTAGATATCTAAATTAGAAAGTGAAACACCACTTGTTGGTGAGGAGTTTTTCACACTCCAGAAACACGGTTACATTGCGTTACTGTGGGGACTAGGTGGGTGAGCACTGCTGCAGTGAGATTTTCTCTTGGCCAAATGGACTGTAGGTTGAACTTGAGGTGTACTCACCAGACATTTTGTTTCATGCACGCACTTTAGAATTGAGTAAATAAACTATGTGTGGTTTCCCTAAGAAAAAAGTTATTAGAGATTCGTAATTTGAGCTGGAAAGCTGTTCAGCCAAGCAGCTGCACACAAGCCTAAAATCACAATGCACAATGCCAAGTACTAGCTGGAGTGATGTAAACCACTGGACTCTGAAGCAGAACAAACATGTTCTTTGTAGTGATGGATCAGGCTGCACTATCTGGCAGTCTCATGGATAAATTTGGGTTTTGGCTAATACGAGAGGAACACTACTTACCAGAATGCGTAGTGCAAACAGGAAGGTTTGGTGGAAGAGGGATAATGATCTGGGGTTGTATCTCAACACAGCATTTAAGCACAGCCCCTTAGTAGTCATAGTAAAGGGTAAATTTAATGCTACCACATGCAAAGATGTTTTAGATAATGGTTTGCCTTTGAATTTGTGGCAGCAGTTTTGGGAAGGCCCTTTCCGGTTCTAGCATACCTGTGCCAATGTGCGTAAAGAAAAATCCATAAATGCTCACGGTTAAGTAGAAACATGAGTGCCCAAGGTTTTGCAAAAGGTTTTTCCTGTAAGCTTTTGTATGTTGGTCAGGTGATGACATACTTTTGTCCAAATAGAGTACATGTTTACATGTTTTCTTTACTGTAACTGAAGAATTATAGTTAGAACTGTTGATTTCCGTAAATGTAGCTCAGAAATGTGTCAGCACATTTTGGGTGTTTTTTTTTCTTCTTTCTTTTTTTTTCTAATTTTCCCAATAGTCTCCTCAAATTTGCCATGTCCTTCTACAAGCTCCGGTAGACGCTTGTAGCAGTCAAACTTTAGATACTGGACCTGTCTTGACTGATCAGCTACATTTGGAAACGTACAAATTGGGAACAGGAAGCTGTACAAATTAGACTTTTTGTCAAACTATCGCTTTAAACTTCAGTTGGGCCTCCTGCTGCTGCAGACTCAAATGAACACACCTGACTCTGCTTAGCACATGCTTCTCTGAGCTCAAGCCAGTGTGTGTGAGTGGAAGTGTCTGTTTTACTGTGTGCGACAGGGTGTGTGTGTGTGTGTGTGTGTGTGTGTGTGTGTGTGTGTGTGTGTGGCTCCTCAGGACACCTCACATCAGATTTTTTTTTTCTCTCTTCAGAGAAGACATATCATGTGATGGCGTTTGGTGTGTCTCGTCCCCCTGCTGGGGTCAGGTGACCCTGCGCTGTGTCTCATGCATGCCTTGGGCCCAGACGCTTGGAAATTTCTGTGGTCAAAACAAATCATTTTTTAAAGATATTTCACCTTCAACCAAAACGCTGAGAAATAACACACTGTGCTGTTCCACATGATAGTATCTGTGCCCAAAACAAACAAGTGCTATTAGTATGACTGACTTCTGAGCTACAGTCTAATCTGTAGCTGCCAGCCATTCTGCATTAAAAGCACTGCATTCATTAGTGACTGGTAGGAAAGGACAAAAAGACTTAATGTGAAGTGAATCATCATGATAATGGTTTATTGCAGTTGTCCATTAAGAGGCACATTTCAGAATTTGTGAAAGATGACACTAGAGCTTTGCCTGGAGTCAGTTAATCGAGTTACTGCAGCTCATAGAGTACCACTGTATTCTCCCACATGTAATTCTGTGTACGGGAACCTTACACTAGTAATTATTTAATCGTTAATCACATTATTTATATGAGAATTAATATGATACAATTCCATGATCATGACAGGCCTCGTCATTACTTTTCATTGGTTAGTCTGAATTAGAGGTCTGCTGCCTGACCCAAGCCCGACCTGACCTGACGACAAATAAGTTTCTAGCCTGGTTTGGGTCAAGTTCACACAACCAACATATTGCTGCGATCAAGCTTGGGTTTAAATATATATTTCACATTCCCGTTTTCTTTTCATACAAAACCTGGCTACTGACAAATCAGCGTTCAGGCTTTCCAGTAGTAGCCTCATTGGTGTAGTGTGGTAGGCAGTCAGGCAGTCAGACTGTATTGATGGCATCCCCACCTTTCTAAATATCACACAGCCCCTACTTCCACTGTCTGCTGCGGATGGGCCTCTGCTTCTGATGGTTTGTTTCTTCTGCTCCGCATCTGGCTTACTGGAAACGCAAGTCCTCATTATGATTTTGATGGGCTACAAACTGCAGTTCCGTAGCCAGTCACCATTATGTTCTCACCCAAGAATCACCATAGCTTAAGAACCCATTCAAGCTTTGAGTCTCTCCCAGGAAGTCAGTTCTCTCCTGGACAGGACTTGACTCTTGTGTTCATCCAGAGAGGTTTTACTCCGTTTATTTGCTTATTTCAAAAAAGGATGACAGTATGCAGCCAGGCTTTAATGCTTGAACAGGTTCCTAAAGGTTCTGGTGTGTTGAATGTTATATATTTAAGTTGTTCTTTGCACAGTTTGCAAAGCAGTGTGGTTTAGGTCTCACGGTCTTGCAGTGAATTGGGATAAGAATGCATTGGACCATCTCAACCTTTAACCTTACTAGGCATAGTTGTGGCATGAAGGCTTTGCTTTTTGTGAAATGTGCTTAAGTCATACTGCCTTATCCAGCAACATGATGGAGGCTCTTTCTTGCCGCGCCAGCATGTTCCAGTTTGTGTGGAGGTTATTCGGAGAAACACAAGTGGATCTCTTCACTTCATTAGACACAACCCCTTTGGTGCTGATCCCAGCCCTGCCGGACAAGGTGCATCTGAGGCGACATTGAGCACTCTGTGTGTGGCTCCAAGGTGGCCATGCCAGCCATGGTTTACTGGCTTCACTGACATGTGGGGCTCCAACAGAGCTTTCTTGGCAGGCAGGACTGCTCTCTCAATTGAACGAGCATGTGTGGCAACCACAACCGGAGGAGCCTTGCTTATGCCAGTGGTCCTATGCCCCCTACCACCCAACCTCCACCCAGCCGAAGTCCCTCATGCTATAGACAACACCAGAGCTTTGTCCACATGTGTCCTTTATGGCACTTCTGGATTGGTCATTGGTCAAGACTTTGACCCACACTCCTGTACACCACAGATGGTTTTGTCCTTCTTGCAGTCACTGCTGACTGATGAGAGATCCACCTCAGTACTTAAAGTGTGGTGGCTTTGGGGTACTGCCTTGTTTTGCTGGGCTTTCAAAAACTGATGACTACAGTTTTCAAGTCAGCTCTGCCTCATTCTCTTAGATCTCTACCTTGGAACCTTCTGTTGGTGTTGGACAGTTTGTGTGAGGCACCCTTTGTGCCTGTGGGGTGAGTAGATCCTAAAAGGGGTGTCCTTGAAGCCTGCCTTGTTGTCTGCATGGCAATGTGCGGTCATCCACTATGCACATAACCATGTTTGTAGACATACCAGCATTTTCAATGTACAACTTGGTGGCATGATTTCAGTTTGTGTATCTGAACTTTTTTCTTTTCAGCACATTAACAATACTGGGATAATGCTAATAACCAAGATCATTTTGGTCACTATATTTGATGTGATCTCTGTAGCATACTAAGTGCAGGGCAGCAGTACCCACCACTACACCAACCTTTAGACACAAAGACAGACGCACAGCCAACGTAATATGTGTAAATTGGACTTAATATTATTCTAATAATATTTTTAAATATCTAGGTCTTTGGTTTTCTTTTACATAACGTGTGTGTTTGACAGGTTATATCATAATTACTAAGGTGTTTTTGATGTGCTAAGCTTTAAACAGGTCTTACTGGACACAGATTTAATGAAGTTATTCTTCTTTACCAGCGTAATCACGCATTTGAAGTTATGCCACAGCTCAACAATCAATCCAGCACACTACACATCCTCACCTGTTTCTACCTGTTAACACACACGCTGTCTTGCGTTCTTTCTCCATCTTTCTCTTTCATTTTTATCTCTTACATGCCTTCTAGTTTCTCTCTACCCCCTCACCCCCTCTCTTCTCTCTCTCTTTCTCTCTCTCTTTCTCTCCCTCTTTCTTTCCCTCTTTTACTCTCTCTACTGTTGTCCTGTGGAGTGTAACACTAGGCCCTGATAGAGCAATTAAAAGCTTCTTCCTCCCCACCTTTTGGTAATGAGGCCTGGCGCGTTTCTCCCTCTCTAACCCTTTCCTCTCCCCTAATGGGACATCATTATTGTCAAAGAAACAATGCAGATGGAAATGAACGCGCTCATTAGGCCTCATGCACGGCACCCTTCAGAGAAATGCGCTCGCGCTCTGGCCCGCACGTGCCCCTGTTTGTTTAGTGTGTGTGTCTCTGTAGTGGTTTGGGTGGTGTAATGTAGCTCACTCATTTGGAGCGTGTGTAATTGTTGCATTGATGTCGAGTGTTGGTCGAGTGCACCCTCTGTGTTTGGGGTGTATCGCTATACAGTATAATAACAAAGTAGCTGGCCTATTGCGCGCCCCCCCAACACACACGCGCGCAGCACTGTATGTCTTCTTTCTCTTTTTTCTGTCTTTCTGTCTGTCACACTCTCTCTAACTCTCTTTCTCTGCCAGCACCAATCACCATTCCCTACACAGAAACACCATGTAGAACACTATTATATGGAACAGAACTACACTGGGACACTATGTGGAGCAATGTTTATATACACTATTAAAGAGCAAATCAGAATGTAAACATTTTTGTAAACATAAACATTTGTGAACATAAACATTATCAAAGTTCATAACTTACATTCAGTCGCCATGGAAGCAGCTCAGTTTACAAAACTGTTGACAGTAAAATTTTGCGCTACACATATACACTTACATACTCAGTAGTGAGTCCTTTGCCGCAGTTGCTGATTTGTCCTATAGGGAACACTTTTTCTAATCACTGCAAGAAAATGATCCCCTAATCACTATTTTTGACACTGGAACTATATAGAACACTATTATAGGGACCAGGCATTGTCCCTTCATCACTGTCCCCTAGATACTTGTACTATATACATTGCACTATATAAAACATAGACCAGAAGTGGTTCTTCAGTCTCGATTTCCAATATTGGAGCACTATGTCGAAACAGTATTGTAGAGTGCAGATATCCTAATTGAAATAAATGATTCCACATGCTAAGGTTATATATATTAGCTCATCACATTAGTCACGTTCTCAGATGTGACACAGGGCATCTTTGTTATTCCATCTCTCTCTCCCTCTCTCTCTCTCTCTCTTTCTTTCTCTCTCTCTCTCTCTCTCTCTCTCTCTCTCTCTCTCTCTCTCTCTCACTCTATCAGCGCTCCAGATCACTCTCTCCAGGTAGCAGGAGCAGCAGAATTGGAGCTGAGGGGAGGATCCAGCAGCTAGAAGAGTTACTCTCTCTCAAGGTGAACAGACACTCTACACTGTCTTTCTGTTCTCTCTCCATCTCTCTCTCTTTCTCTCACTTGTTTGTCATTTTGGAAGGTAACTGAAGAGAAAGGAAACAGGAATCATGGTAAACATAGTAGAAGCATGTGCAACACTGTTTTTCCTTAATTTTACTCAATGTTACAACAAAGCAGTTAGAGGTGGAGATAAGTAATCAGTTATTGCGTGTTTCTGATGGATTCAGATTGATTCATAACGCTTAAAAGTCTTTCCCTGCTTTTAAAAAAGACTTTTAGAAGTAGGATCCTTTGGCATAGCCAAGCTTGGAGGAGGAGAGAAAATGCCTGATCTCACAAATGCATCAACCTAGAAGATTGCTCACTGGCTAACAGGCTAACTCAGTAATATTAATAGTAAGTTGAAATATTAACTGGATGTGTCCCATTACAGCAGCAAACAGAGTTTAAAAATATATATGTTGAGAGTTTCCCCAGAGTATGAAAGCCTCTGAGCAAAATTGTCTCAGAGAGTTATTATGAAGATTATGAAGATACAGATATTATACAAATTATGAAGATATTATCAGTTATTTTTTAGATAGTGCCCATGCGTATACCATACATACAACACAATAAAAAGCCTGGACACAAGACAGGGCGTATGAAGTCAGTGCAACTTATTAAACGCAGAGTAGAACAGAATATGGCACAGTTTTGTTCCCTAACGAAAGGTATTGATGATATACCCTTGAGGGTAGTAACAAGTGGGATACTGCTATAGTTTAGTACCTTTTATGAATCAAAAATAGAAGTTATTTTTAACGTTTCTGTAAATCCATCTTGGCACCCTGAATCAGAAACAAGGAGATTAGAGATTAGCTCATTGAGATTAGAGATCCACCTCTTCTTACAATGAGAATAAACTGTAGAATTATGGCCATTACACTGTCACTTAGTATGAATAAGGAAGACAGAAACACTAAATATTCAGATACAGTTTTTTGCATTAAATTATTCACAGCAGACACAAGTTTTTTGGGAATTCTTTATCTTATTCAAGTTGTGACAGAAACATGCAGAATGTTTTCACAAGGCAAAGATCTTTTACTTCTCTCAAACGGGCAAAAGATGATGTTGGGTGGATTACTTTCCGTTGAGGAAAAGTGAAAGGTACATGGGATGGTTTATTCACATCACTTATTATAGCAGTAGAGTGCTTTTGTCTGTGTATGTGTGAGATTAAAGTCCAGTGCTGCTTGCTGAGATGATGTCTTGATGAAGAGTTATCCATAGCACTTACAAAGAGTCAGTGACACACCGGAGACTCATTCAACACACACACTGTTACACTGTTCTGACTGCTGTCTTCCACCTGACCTTCTACCCATCCTCCAAACACACACACACTCGTGCACATACACACACTTGTTCGCCGTCTGTGAAGGCAATGAAACAGCAGGAGAGAAGCTACTTTGGCGCAAGACTGCTTCAGGACCTGCGATATAAACGCTAAACGAATCATCTTCATCACTCTGCTGACCTTCAAACAAACACGCACACACACACAAACTTGCTCTGTCTCGCTCGTGCTCCCTTGCTCTTTGACCTTGCCTACCCTTCACAGATCTCTTTCATATAGGAGCTAATGTAGTAATTTATTTTAAGAATAATTGTACATAATGATTCCTTACTGTATGGTAAACCTAATCCTGTAGCTCAGAATTATATCCCTCATTGGTTTGACAGAATACTTGATTTAATATTGTTTTCATGCTTTTAGTGTTATCTCCCTCTCAATACCTAGAATGCATTACTTAAATTACATAATGCAGCTGTTGAGAACTTGTGTGTGTCAACCAGTCCTGGCTGCTAGTTAATAAATGCAACCAAGGTAGCATTAGTGTAGCTCTTACTCCAGTCGACAAACAAAATTGTAATAAACACATCAATTATATTCTGACTCATGCTGTTGTGTTGGTAGCCTTTATCCTTTGCGAGACAAGGTTTCTAGCTAGGTAGTCTTGCTAACTTGTCCACTTCATCTGACAGGTCAGTTCTTTTGTTTGAGGAAATCATTCTCACCATAGTAAAGACGAGTTAAACACGGTTTCCACTCTTCCACTGCTGCATTCCCCAGCTTGTTAGGGAACAAAAGACATTTCAAACAGCCCAGCCCCAAAAATCCACCCCAAAGCAGTGACAGTTTTTCTAAATTTCCTCCACCCTCACATCATCAGTAAGGGTTTTTTAAGTCTTTAAACTGGAAGATTCTAGCAGCAGATGCAAGTAGGCATGTTTACAATAGACATAGTGATATTTCCATTCTTCATTTTCATTCTTCAGTTTCTTAGAAAAACTGTTTTGGTAGGGAGCCCTAAAAAGACAGCATGAGCCAGTGGCTAGGCTTTTTAACGTTGAGCATGCAATCCTTCGATAAGACCATTTCGCTACGAGCCCTCCTATGCGACCCGTCTCCAACTCTTCTCTGAGGCATACTTCGCTTGCAAAAGATGCTACCAACACAACAGCACTAGTCAGAATGGAACACACGCACAACAGGACATCCTTATATAGTCAGTCAGGTACAGCGGTAAGGCCTGTCCTTGCTTACATCACATGTACGGCCAAGTATTCGCATGTCCCACAATGTCAAACCTACCCAGCAAGTTTCGTTACTGTCGGTGGATTTGTTCTGGGTGCAGATTTTTTTTGATAAAGAGTTTATAATCAGTCCTTCATTAAATTAATTGTCAGGTGGTGCTAATGGAATTGAGCTAAGCTATGCAATGACTGGAGTTCAGAGAGAAGTCAGATGTCAGTCTGTGTTCTTCTAACAGTACTCTTCAAACTAACACACTAACGTGATTTAAGTTTTTATGATTGTGTGTATGGATTCCAGTTATATCGTGTTTATTTTGCAGCTACTGCTGAGAACTAGTTTTTGGCAGCATTAGCTTCTGCAGAGTACTACATGTCTACAGTGGGTTCAGAGTCCCTACTCTGCTCAGGGGTGTGTGGTGTTGACCGTCAGGTGGTTAAAAGCCGGGCTATGGACGAACTGCCTCCTGTCAGCCTGTGCCTTTCTGTGTGCGCGTGTTTTGGTGTGCGTATTGATCGCAGCATCCGGCCCGCGCCATACCGTCCACTCTGAGGCCCCTGCGTACACCATGATGTGGCTAACGCCCTGTCACTGGAAACAGGAAACACTTGCTCGTCAATCGGAGACGAGCCACGCTGCTGTTCATTAGAGCTCCACACTGCTGCTCACGCTTTCAGCCCCCTTTTCCCTCCTCTCTCTTCTTTCGCCTTTCTTTTCTTTCCCCTTCTTTTTTCTGAAGGGTCTGCCTGGGTGTCCTCTGGTGAATATGTGAGCAGTAAATCCATACTTGTCACACAGGCGGAGGGGCCGAGGCCGGCTTGTTCTCTTTGTCCTTGTTAATAATAACAGGGTTCAGGGTTCTGTGCTTTTCCCGGCTGGCAGGCCTGCCGTGTCATCGCGGCCGTAAACAAGCTTTCTTCCTTCTCTCTCTCTCTCTGTGCGTTCGGCTCCTCTCGTCTCCCGGCTCTGGCCGCTCAAGCAGAAAGCTGAGCTGACTGGCTCTGCCAGCTCGCGCCCTCGCTAAGGTCAGAATAATAGGGGGGCTTCTTGTCAGGAAAATCTATATGTTCACCCCCGAAAAGTCCCATGTAATCTTTAGTGGTGATATTTTTTTTTCCTCCCCTCTTCTCCCTTTTTTTTCCCTCTTCTTCTTCAAATAGCTGCCAGACCAAGGCCAATGTTTTCACGCGATTGGGAAGCGACCCTACTCCCCTAACTGCCCCCCTCCTCAACCCCCAAGTTACCCCCCACTGAGCGGCTTAAGTTGGAGTGAAGGAGTCGGCCTCTCCCCGTTGGCCGGCCAAAGAAATGTCAGGCTGTAATTATGTCTCAGGTGCCAGGTTGGCGTGGAAACGCTTATCAGTGCCTTGCTCTAAAAGAAAGCGAGAGCAAAAGAAAGACAAGCGTGAAAGAGGGAGAGCACTTCGTTGTTGTTTTTTTTGTTTTGTTTTGTTTTTTGTTTTGTTTTTTTTGTAAAGGAAAAGTTTTCTTAGCAAAGTAACCGAACTGTTACTCTGTTAGTTTTGATTACCCCTAGACTCGCTCTCTAATGGATAGATGTTAGGAAAGTGTATTCACTTTGGCTTTAAAACAGTACTCATAAACTAATTACGTGGCTTTTAAATTATTTATCTGCTATCATTATTTTTCCCCTATAAAGACTTATTTGAATTAGGACTTGAAATAAAGGACATTTTTAAATGTATTTTATGTGTGTGTGTTGCAGACAGAAGAGAATGAAGAGTTAAAGAGAGCTCATGCAAAGCGTCACGATCGCCTTCGTCTGATTCAGACCAACTACAGGGCGGTGAAGGAGCAGCTGAGGGAGGTGGAGGATGTGCAGGGCCAGTAAGTGACCATTAATGTCTGTCTTCCTCAGAAAATATCCTCAAACTCCACCAGCAAACACCATTTCCCTCCGTTAAACACATGCATTCTCCACTAAAAGATACAATGCTCCACTAAACAACCAGTGTTTCTCACCAAACACCAAAAACGTTCTTCATCTAAGCTTGTTGTTCTCCAGCAAATAGCACAAATCTTTAGCAAACAGTGTTGTCTACCAAATAAACATTCTCCACTCAAACACCTATGTTCTCCACTAAACACATTCTTCATGAAAAGCCATCATTTTCCACAAACAGCTATATTGTCTACCAAAAATAATTGTTCTCCTTCAAGCGCCATTCCTCAGCAAACATTCTCATCACATGCTGTCATTCTCCACCAAATACCACCAAACACTAACGTTTTCCTCCAAACACCAACATTCTCCGCCAAGCACTAACATTTCCCTCCACGCATGAACATTAGCCACCAAACACAATAATTGTACCACAATTACCATCACACTTTACCAAAACACTTTCATTCTTCAACATCATCAGTAAACACAATAGTTCTCCAACAATTCTCTATCAAATGCAGTCATTCTGCATGAAACACCAGCATTCTCCAACAGGTACCCCCAAAATATTGCATTTTTTCACCAAACACAGTCATCTTCACCAGACACTATTAACTCCAACAAGTTTTCCATCAAATGCGATCATTCTCCACCAGACATCAATAAACTTCAACCAATACCAACATTTTCCACCAAACATAATATTTCTCCAAGAAATGCCATCATTATCCACCAAAACACTGTAGTTTCCCACCAAACACAATCATCTCCACCAGACCCTATTATTCTTCATCAAATACCATCACTCACCAACAAAGAATTCTCCACCAAATGCCATCATTCTCCACAAAACACCAACAATCTCATGCTGGGATTTGGCATCTCGGAGGCATCTGTGTGTGACCTATGGTAGTGGGATTCTCAAAAACGTTCACCATAGATGCCTCTCTGGGATACTTCCAGTTCTCGTTTAATGCAGTAGTTCATATCTCTCTCTATTTTTTTCTTTTTATTTGTGTACATTGTTGTGCCGATCTTTGGATAGGGAAAGACTGGCAGGAGATTGAACGTGCAATATTTGAGTTCCTTTTTAGAGTAGAGGTTGTAGATAAAAGCCTGGACCATGTGCTGAAGCAGAGCACACAGAGAAGTGTCATTAAGATTTCCCGCACCCTCTCGCTCTCTTCTCAAGCCTTTTAAATGTAACTAATGGAAGCGTATGTTGAGTATCCACACGGGACACAAGTGTTGACCTTGTCGGCTCTGCTCTCTCTGGGTTAATTAAAGAAAACAGCCATGCAACGTGAGCCCGTGTGAAAGGAGTGTGAATTTATCCACCTCCGCCGCATGTGTGTCTATAAATGTGTGTCTCTGCGCGTATGTGTGTACGTTGAACTGGTAAAAAGGCACACAGTGAAAGATCTTGCTTTTGATCAGAGGTCGTGTGATTACATTTCCTGGTGAAACTTGAGGGTTTTTTGGCTAGAGATCCACAGGTGCCAATGCTCGTGTCAGTCCAGTACTGAGATTAAAGTTCTTATACAAAACAATATGACTGTTATATATGAATTTCGTGTTGTTGCTTGCATGAGTGAAAAGCCTTTTTTCATGACCCAGAGCAATAAAAGAAAGTCTATGGTCATCATCAGTAGTGCTTGACATTCTTCATATTTTCATCATGGTTTATTAGGTGAACTTTTATTAACTTTGCTGTCTCTGAACCTCAAATCCTAATGATTGCTCTAAAACAGTGCTGCTTAAAAACCAGTCATTAGCTGACGCCCCAGTCTTCTTTGAAAGCGCTGTTCTGACTGGCCCGCGTTACTGGCTTCTGAGCTTTGCGGATGTTTGTGGCTGTTTGAAGCCGATCCCTGTCTCTGAGGCCCATGGAGACCGTGCCAGTCAGTTTGGAAGACAATAGGAAATGAAGAAGCTCTGTTAAATGCAGAGAAATCAGTCCTAACAAGCCAGGGGGGAAAACGTCAGCTCTCATCGCTTTTTGGGGCTTGTTAAGGAGCCCCCAGCCACCACCATGCTGGGCTCCTGCTCCAGCCCCCTCCTCCTGCTGCCCCATTCCTTCACTTAGAAACTCTCCAACGGCAGCTCAGTGGGTGGCAGGGTTGATGGGGTTGGGTGAAGGTGGGGTACCCCCGAACTCTCTACCTTTCCTTTCACACAGTTTTTGTTTTGACCTTTTTGTTTGTTTGTGATGCGGGAGAGCACTTTCTGCATGGTTCCAGTAACAAATCAAACCAGTGCAAACTCTTAGGATGCTAGCTACGCCTCTGCAAATAAATCCATTAGCTATCATGGCTAAACGGATTAGCCTTTCTAACTAACCATGTTACACACCTGCTGGCTGAGGTGTTCCGGAGAGGTCAGTCTCGCAGCGCTCTCGTAGTATTGGAAGGCCAGAATTGGTGGGGAAAGAAAGTGGACCCCGATGAGGCCCGAACCCCCTGGAGCAGTAGCACTCCGCTGCCTGCTACAGTGCTAGCGCCTCATTAAAATGCAACAGCCTCATGCTGCAGCCCCAAGACACTCGCCACGTCATTCACAATTAGCTGTGCGCTAACCCAACGCCATTAGGAAGAGGCGCGCGCACACCCTTTTCAAAACCCGATTTCTAAGTTTCTAAATCAGACTGGGGGCGATGGGATAAGTAAATAGAATTAAAGGTTATTAAAACATCCACACCCTGATCAAAGTTGCGCTCATAAACAGATTCGCAGAATCAAAGCAATTAGCTGCCGCCTTTCCGAAAAGTTCTTCCACTTCCCCCCCCATGCTGTATAATGAAGTGAAAAGTGCTGTAGTTGTAGGTGGGGGGGTGTTTGGAGGAGGGGATGTCTCTGTTAGAGCTGGAGATTTTACTTCGTCTCATGAATATGTGCTCCCGGAGACCATTCACAGCCGTTATGCTGAATTTGACAATGGAGTGAGGGTTGGTGCTCTCCAGAATGCGCTTGTTAAGCCCTTCAGAGTGGATCACAATGTGGATTTTTGGATAGAGCATTTTTCACACAGCGTTCTGCTGCCCCCACAGACCCCCGCAGCACTCTCTCCGTCATAGCAGAGGTTCAAGGGCATTATGGAAGGAAGGAGATAGCTGTAGGCACCTGTCTGAGGAGTGGGGTTTAAGTAGTATTTGTGTTGAGGAGAGCTTTGCTGCCACTCTAGAGCTTTATTCCCTAATGGAAGCTTTTTGTTTAGAGTGTAAAAACACAACACACTTCAGAACTGCACTTGTTTTTTTCTCACCGTGGGTTGGAACACACATGCATAATGAAACCATTGTTAGAAAATGAAACAAGGTTGTCGCAGTGTGTGTTTTGTGTGTGTGGTAACACCATGTAAGAGCATTAAGAATTTAAGTGAGGTGCCGTGATGAGCCTGACCTCGTTTGTGTTTGGCCATTATTTACATTTGCATGGCCTACTGGGAACACTCTGCTGCAGGCCACTCAGGGCTGCCTTGGGCTCAAACAACTGTGTGTGTGGTGTGTCAGAGTCAAGGCCACTGATTTGAATACTGGCAAACACACAAACACTCAGGCCCAACAGTGCCTGTCCGACACCTCCCCTGTGTTTAGAAATCCCCAGAGGCTGCCAGGTGTGGCACTGACTGGAGCTCGTATGTGTACTTGTTTTTTTCTGCATTTGAGAACCGAATGTTCTTAAAAAAAAAAAAAATGTGTTCAAACTTCAGTTCCACAATAAAAAACAATATTTAAAAGTGGTATTCACTTATACATGTTCATATTACATATTCAGTGTTTGTTGTGTTTATTTTTAAGCCCCATGCAATATATATAATAAGTGAAATATACAGCTCTGGAAAAAATTGTAGAGACCACCTCATGTGGTCATATGATCAGTTTCTCTAGTTTTACAGTTTATGGGTTTGTGTTTGACCAAAACGAGCAATTTTGTTTTATTCTATACACTACTGGAAACATGTCTCCCAAATTCCAGATCAAATATTGTATTTTAGATCTGTTTATTCAGAAAATGGCTAATGACGCCTCCAGAAGCCTGTTTTTTGAACCATGCTCGCTGTGCATTTCACCCCAGCCACTGCAGTCTTTCTGTAGGTCACTTGAGGTCATCTTACGGTGATTAAGTGACATTTGAATGAGGTGGCGCTCATCACGGTCAGTAGAGAGTGGTTTTCGCCCTCTGCCAGTCTGTAGCTGTGTTGTCCTGTGTGTTTGCTGCTTGACCTTGTTCTTATGAACTAGACTGTATATGTCAGTAAAGCTAGAACCGAACCTTCTGTTCCTCACTAAGAACCTGCTGTACATGTGGAGATAATGATTTAAGAAGAAACTGGAGTGGTCTCTTATTTATTTCCAGAGCTGTATATACAAAATCATAATTTGTAGGATGCTTTTTATTAGTAGGTGGGTGTCCCAAACCCTAGCTCCAGAGGTCTACACTAGTTAAATAATATTTTGCGTATTATTATTATTATTTTTTTATGTTATTTTTACAGTTACTTTTTTGGCTGAAATATTTAGTTTTACTATCCCAAAAATACGGCTCTACATTTTTCAGTCCATAGGTGGAGCCTTATTTTAGCCATAACATTTAAAAAATTAGTCATAACAGTAGAAACAAGAAACAAACAATCCAATAAAACAAATAAGACAAACTATAGAATGATTAGTTTGGTATAGTTAGGGTATAATTAGGGTCAGGAGGTTCAGTCAGTTGCAGAACAAGTGTGAGTGTGGCTGACCCTACCCTAATTAACAAATGAGTCTTCAACGTCATAGTCTGGTCTCCCATTAGACTGTTAGAGGTCTTGTCTGGATTCACTGATCCACTGTCAGCCATATAACGTACAAATGAAGGATTGTAAAACACACTTGTTAAACATCCCTGGAGTAATCGTAATCCAAAAAAATGACTCCAGGGCTAGGACTAATATTCTGTGAGAAAGGACCTCAGGGTGACATCTAAGGATCTATAGACCTCTCTTCCCCACCTAATGTCAGTGGAGAGGAAGCCACTACTCTCCAGGATGTGTTTCTGCCCGTTTTAAATTTCCTAAAGGCCACCTGGATGATCCACACGATTATTGAAATACTTCTTTTCAGCATAAGAACCTCATCCCTACTTTAAAATATGGTGGTGGCAGTATCATGGTTTGGGTTTGTTTTGCTCAAGGGGGTTACACGAGTTCCTAAAAGCAGAGGCTCACATATATCGCCAGAAAAGACATTTAATGTTTGGTTTCTTAGTTATGTAGATCAATTTAAAAAAAAACTATATACTTTCTGTGTAATTAGTTATACTTGGGTTCTCTTGATCTGTTGTTATGAGTTAAATGAAGATTAGACCTAATTTTGTATTACATTTATCTACAAATTCACAAAAAAGACAAAGGGTTCACAAGCAGCACTGTATGTACACAAAAAAATGGTTTGTCAGTTCAGCTGAATGTGGTGATGGTGGTGGTATGGCGGAGCCCAGCAAGCCTATAATTTTGTCACTGGTCCACCAAAATGACTACTCAAATGTTTCTTGCGATATTAAAATCTTACTAATAAATAAAACATGAATTTGCACTTGCTAAATATGTGACGTACTTATAAATCCATTTTTGACATTGGCTAGTCAAAAAAAGACATAGAAACTAGGTTGCATATTGCAACACGTTGAACATAAAACTAGATAAATACTTTAAACATAATGATTAAAATCAAAATGAATAGTTTAGAGAAACAAAATCAATGTTTTACATTGGTTCAAACCTCCAAAACACATCCGCTGTATAATTTGTTAATCATTGTCACACTTTTGGCTTTTGAAATACTGATCACATAAGGCTGCTATATGCATATGTGGCCTTTAACTAATGACTGTTATGTGCTGTCAATGGCATCAGCAGAATTATATTTCATAGTAAGCACAAGAACCACCCGTCCACTTGGAGGCTGCCTTTAGGCCAGAAACGTAATTCACCCAGAGGTGCAGACGCTTTGAGCTTACACAACGCAAGTCGGAACTGCATTCTGAGGGTTTATAGCGAGGGTTGCTTGTATCGACAGCCAAGCCTAGCCAAACAGTCTCAGACCACCAGTGGGCTTTCTTAACTGAAGTGAAGTATATGTCTAGCCTTAATGTCTCTCTATCATGACTGCACGCGCAAGCAAGAGTGGTGTTCATGTCACCTGTAGCCAGTGACATGAACACCAGTCATCGACTTTCAAATGTGTTTGCATCATAACGTTGTGAGTGGACGTGATGCACACAGCCAAAAAGTGCATTTCTTTCACATTATTTAATAAAATAAAGGAAATTAACAAATAAAATGTTTAATTTACGCAGTCTGTACAACCATGGATTACAACCGTGTGTGCTGTGAGCCTTCTGACTAATAACAACTGTTTCATTGGATGTTTGAATAAATGAATTGGCATTTACATAATTCAATGAACATAAATCATGATGGTTAAAAACTAATGCATGCTAACCATATTGTATCACACTAAGGGTTCACTTGAGTGTTTTAATATGTAGCATTTTCTATCATATAATGATATTACAAAATGTAGCATTATGATCACAAATTGGAAAAATACATTGTTACTGTGCTCTGTATTTCTGAGAGTGCAACTTAGTTTGGACATCTAAGTCAGCATTTAGCCTTTAAATGTGGGTGTGTGTGTTCAGGCCAAAAGTCAGGAGGAAGCGTGCAGAGCCATGGCAGTTACGGCAGGAGAACAGCGATGCAGTTTGGAACGAGCTGGCCTTCTTCAAACAGGAGAACAAAAAACTCCTCACAGAAAGGTAAGTGAGAAATGCTCAAACTGAGGGCCTCGGGGAAGAAGAATCTTCTCGTCTATTTATGAAACCTGTTTTAACCAATGTGGTGCTCATCTTAAAATGGTAGAGTTTATTTAAAGCTATTAAAATGAAATACATGCCAACAATTCATGTCCATACCCTGCCCTTAAAAAAGTGATCTTGTAATGTCATGGAACTGCTCATGTCTCTGTTTTTGTCAACAATGGTTACCAAAATTACCAGGGACTGGGCTATGAGTGGGGGGAGTGGGTGGCACAGTGACACTCACTGTTCACAGCGAGGTCCTGTGAAAATTTAAGGTACCCTGGCAAATAAATGATCATTGTAAGACCCTCACTGACATTCCTTTTGGCTGTTCCATTGAAAACAGTGGAATCTCTGGTTTGCCATTCCGACATGTAAATGCAGCTGAACTGATGTGTGGAAAAATAGTCTTGCAGATTTCTGAAAGAATGAAAGCTGTAATAAAGACAATAAAGAGTAAGTATGTAATAAAGAGTATACACACCTAATCCTAGACATTATGAAATTGTAGTTAATGTTTAGTTGTTGAATCGTGTGTGATATTTTGAAAATAAGTGCTAATAGCTGTTCGGACTGGAAATCAAGTAAATGAAGGGTGGTCTCTGACTCTGCACAGCTTTAAATAGTTTGTCAGATACAAATAGAAGTTGTCCAGCAACCATTCTGACTGCCATGCTGTACTCTAGCAAAATAAACCTCAAAAATCACACTGCCTAGGATTTTTCAGTTTGTCATTACTGTATTGAAATTGTTAAACCCTTAATGACAGTCTCAGCATGTGTGTCTCTCTGGCTTTCTTACACATTATTTCTGTCTTAACCTGTCACCCATCTCAACCCCATTTGTGTGCCTGTGTTAATATGTATGTCACTGTGTGTTAATGTGGGTCTCTTGTCACTAGTAGTGTTTCTGTTCTTTTCTGCCGGCCTCATGTTGTGGGTGTTAAAGTTTGATCCTTCTGCTGTTCTTCCCATTGCCGCCCCCACCCATCTCATTATCAGCTCCTGGCAGCCATCATTAGGCCCACTACCACCGCACTGCCACTTTCAAACTCTCTCTCGCTCTCGCTCTCTCTCTCTCTCACTCACACACACACCATAACCACGGAGAAGAAAAATTACATTACCAAGTTTTAAATGGTGTGTCTGTGAAGAGGCTTCATTTTCTGGCCTGTGTTAATGATTAATGATAATTTCAGGTGTTAATGGTTAAGGGCTTTATTTCCTACCAGAAACAGCATCTCTCTTGACAATCCTCCCTGTAGCAGGGGCAGCAAATATTAATGGGTTAAAATAATTGGTGTGATGGCCAATATTTCTCAGTGTGGAAATTTCAAAGAACAGGCTATATGTTTGTTGCGTAATGTAGACAGTTTGCTGAATTTTGTAGCCTGGAACCTAAAGATGCTAAAGTTCTCTCTGAGCAGTTTCATGGAGTGCTCTCTAGAGAAGGGTGCGGGTGCTTTCCGGTGACAGTGCAAGTGTGTGTGTCAGTGAGTGTGTATGTGTGTGTTAATTACCACTGCTCTTGTCTGCTGAAGGAGTCGTTCTTTATTAGGCCGGCTTGGCTCTCTCCTTGCCAGGCCTCATTTGGCCCGTGCTGTGCTGAGGGGTCTAACCCTGCCAGCCAACGTGGCCCGGCCCTCCCCTGTTTGATCTCTACCCCCGGCCCGCTCTTCCAGGAGCCCCCTCCCTTGTCCGCCCCCCTCCACCCTGTCCTCCTAATCCCAGCTGAGCTCATTATGATGTAGCCTGACTGCCTGCCCCCCCTCTCTCCGTGAGCTTGAGCTGTCCAAGCTAATTACGGGCTAGCGGCCGCTGCTGCCTGCTCTGGGCCTGCTGCTGCTGCTGGTGATGGAGTTGGGGCTTCTGGGGGTGGGAAGAGGCACCGACTCCTGCTGTACCTGGTAGTGGGTCTGATAGGAATGGGGGTGGTCATACTGGGTCTTTAGTATTGGGGGGGTAAAAGTTGGGTCTGTGGATGGGATTGTTCTGGTTGAAGTTGTTGATGTTAGGACTGTTGATGGAATTGTTCTAGAGCGAGCTGTTGATGATTGAGCTGTGAATAGAGTTGTGGGTGTTGGGACTGTAGATGGGGTAGTTCTTGTTGGAGTTGATGGCGTTTGGGCTGTCGGTGGAGTTGTTCTGGATGGAGCTGTTGAGGTGTGAGCTGTGGATGGAGTAGTGTTGTGACTGCAAATGAGGTTCTGGGTGGAGTTTTTGGTGGTGTTCTTGTGGATGGGGTTAGAGTTGTTTTGGATGGGCTCCATCCAGGACTAGCTGAGGCTGGAAATGGATGCAGCTGGGGATGGTATGTCTGCTTTTGTGGGAGTGACCTGTCAAGCAGCATGAGGGAGCTGCTCTCTCACTTTTTCTGTCCTACAGGGTTAGCGCTGATCCCCTTAACGCCCGCTCCAGCGGACACTGCGTAAACCTGCCCACACGGCCTCGTGCTCTCCCTGGAAAAAACAGAGAGAGGGCGAGAGGGCAAGGGCGACTTGCTTTGATCTCTACTAGCTCTTACCACCATTACCGCCTTGCAGTTTGATTGAGAAAGCAAAGGTCCCCTTTAAGCTTCTCAGCTCTTGCGCTGTCTCCCTTTCACACACACTAATTCTTTTTTCTTTTTCTTTTCCGTATTTTTCTTGCACTTACATTCTTTTTTTTTTCTTTCTTACTTTCTTCATCATACCATCACTGTCTTATATTTTCTCACTTCCCACCTGCTCTCTCTCCCTCCTCTTCCCTGGTGTATATTCATTATGTGCAGTAAGAGGGATGGTAGGAAGATGTGAGGTGTAATTAGGCTGCGTTTCTTTATCAAGCTGTTTTGCGGCCTGGTGAATGAAATTACCGTTGATAGGCAGCGATTAAAGCTGGGCGGCTGAGCTGCAGTAAGAAGCCAACGGGCCCAAGCTGGAGGAGCCGACTGGTGGCAGGCAGCCATTTTGCTGACCGTACCACAGTGATTGTGGTGGTGAAGGTTGAGCTCAGAAGTGTTGCAATGATCTGTTAATGGTTAATTACCTCCTCGTGGCCTGTAGTTTTGGGATGTCTAATTGCCGGCAAAGGCGGCTGCCTGATACTTAGAGCATCAGCGGTGGGCAGGCGTTTGCTCATCTCTTAGCAATCATTTCTTCACCAGCCCCCTAGTGGCCAGACACTCCCCGCCGGCCGCAGTCAATTCCACACCCATAAAAAGCAGGCATGAGATCCAAACGACCGTTTTTTCAAATGAGAAAAGAGTTTGCTTCCAAATCCTTTCAGAGTTGCAGGAGGAGCTCACTCTGCTCCTTTGCCTGAGTGTAAGGCCAGCTCAAGCCAGGGACTTTCCTGATGGTAGAACTAGAATGGTATGTTGATAGCTATTTGTAGAATTATTGCTTGCTTAGGTGACATGAGCTAGTTATTAGCACTTATGCTAGCCTCCACAGAGTAAGTGCTTTTGCTGATATTGACACAATGAGCTAGTTATTAGCATTTATGCTGGCTTCCACAGAGTAAGTGCTTTTGCTGATATTTTCACTCAACAGAGAAAAAATATAAGCTTTGATTAATTCTACAGATAATTCTGTATATTTGACACCAGTAATGTTAGTGTGTGAGCACATAGTTTTAACACAACTAGCATTATTTTAGCAATATTAGACGTCTGTAAACATCTGATTTAAGATGACTGAACCGATTTTAACCTGCAAAGATTTTTGTATAAATATATCATAGCACTTGTTACTCAACTTCACAGGTTTAAGATAAACATGAGCTGTACTTGATTCTGAAATGACAAGGTACAATGCAAAAAAACAGTTTAACATATTTCAAATTTTGGGATCAACAGATACTTGACAAAAATCATATGTGTAGATACAGTAAAAATTTGTTATATAACAACTTGCAAACATTGCCACAAAGTACCTTTTGGTGTTTAGTTCCTAATACATTTTATTCCGAATCTCTTGTAATTGTCTATAAAACAGGATCAGTTGTTATATGATGAGTGATTCAGGACATTTAAATGGTAGTCTATGTTTTCCTCAAGTTCACAGTCTTTGTTACTCTGTGTAATTTAAACACTGAAAATATCCAGTACTGGCGCACTCTTAACTATGCCACTGATTTTTGCTGTTGTAAGGGAACTGCTAGACGACTTCTCCTTTCCAGGAAGTAAAAGGCAAACATAGCCTCCACCTAGCGTGCTGAAGTAGCAGCTTTTCAACGTTCAAGTCTTGGCATAATTATTTTGTCCAAACTGATCGAAGAATTTTGACACTGAAATTAGTTTATTTTTTATCATTTTTATTGCCCAGGCTTTTGTATGGTACTCTGTCTACACAAATGTTCCGCTGCTTGCTTGTGTCTGGAATCTCTTGATTCCTCTCAACACACAGGATAAAGTCTCTGCCTCAGGGACTGCCATTTTGCTTTATTGCAAATTAAAGCCGGCGGGAGAACAAGGTGCGAGTGATCAGCGGTGCAGTGGAGTGATGGAAGGCAGCGAGACGGAGATCCAGCGTTAAGAGCAGGGCTGGAGAGCACTCTGGAGGGAAATAAGTTAAATTAAGTAAATTGCAAAGGCAAATAAAGCCGAGAGCCGGGCTTTTCCCTGCTGCAAATTCTTCTGTGTCGTGCAGCAAGCTGAGAATGTTCATTTGCTGCGAGATCATTTGCACAGCACCCCCTCCCTTTTCCTTCTTTTCGCCTTCGTTAATATCTCTCCCCCCTCATATTAAGCGTGTGTCTAGCACGCTTGGTGTCCGTGCTTGTTAATTGTAGTTAAAGGTCTGTGGGTATGAAGAGGCAGAGATGATTTAGGCCTCATAAACACAGTAAACACGGCCCTTAGCCAAAGATGGCTACACTCACACGACATCAAAGCATAAATTAGGCAGCCATTACGCGTGAAAAAAGCCTTTGAGATGATTTGCCCAGCGCAGCCTCCACTGAGAGTGACCATTACAGACGTGCTCCGCGACTTTGACTTTAATGAAGTTTAATAAAGTTTACCCTTTTTGCACTGCTGTTTTTCTTGTTTCATCTTGATTGCTAAAAGGTATTAGGAGTAATGAGGGGCTTTTGGCCCTGGGTACCGCACTGAGATCCAGAGACAGGGGAACACACAAAGACCGAATGTTTAATGTGTGATGGTGAGTGAAAGCGTTGCTCCCTCCATCAATTATTTGTTTAAAAAAAAAGCATATAATGATTTAACATTCTGCTCTCCCCCCCATCCCCTAGTCCTGCCATAAATTGAGAGCAATCTAAGTCTAGGTGATATTAAACATCCCAGCCAGCTCTATTTTACTGTGTCTCTCTGTTTGGAAAACACTTCATTTGATTTTATTTATTTATTTTTTTTGCTTCTTGTATATAAAGGTAAAGCATCTGGCTTTGGAATGTTCAAACAATGGGTGTCAGTAACTGAATACTGAAATCACCATTTATGTATTTGTTAAATTGCAACACAGAAAATGTACATGCTCAGTAAATGGTAATTTTGGACATTTCTGTAAAGTGCAATAGTTTCGCTATTATTGAAGATTAAGCAAGTATAACGATTCTTCTGTACATTAAGACATGAGTACCTTAAAAAAAAAGAATTACACATAATTATGCCAAAAAATAAGTAATTATACATAATTAGCCAAGATGTAAACAAATTCATTCACAGACTTAGTATTATTCACAGTAGTGGTGATAAGAAATAGCCACCTAAAGCAATTACTGTTAAAGGTCCCACACAAAACTATTACATGAATGTTATAGAAGACCTCGGAGGATAAGTGCACTGGTTATAATGGCTTTATTTGTGTTGCACACATTTTTGCTTTTTGTCACGACCCCTGTAACAAAATCGGGATTATTTCTGCACTGTTTGTTTAAGTGTTCTGAAGCTGACCTTGACAGACAAACATATTGGTACGTCATCCATTGAGGAGAGAAACTTTGTATAGAAGATGACCTCCTACAAGTGTGTTGATTAGTTGTAGTGTTACCTTCAGCTCATTAGCTCAAGTTAACATCTGTTACTCAAATGTAGTGACCAAAAGATGTTTTCAAATGTGCTGTTTACACTGCTGTTTATTGGTGAATATTTTTTAGTACAGTTTGTAGCATTTTAGGAGCAGTGTCTGACTATGACTTGCATCTCCATTACGGTAACTTTATAGGAGCAGTAAACAATGTTCTTAACATCTGTTGGTGTAATTTAAGTACAGAAAGTGCAGAAAGGTAACTTTTTTGTGTGTGTGTGTGCCCTTGTTCATAGCAGGATAGATGGGTGTTTTATTAAAAAAACAACATGAATTTAGAAAATCATACTGTACACCATAAAATGCTTATCAGTGAGTGCCTAGACATTGAGTGATTCCAGGATTTAGGAGCCGCTTAGCCCTGTTCTTGATGTGCTGTAGATAATTAAAGATTTTGTCATTGTAAAAATGAAAACATGGAGCAGTAACATGCAAACACTGTCAACAGAAATGTAGTACTGAACAGCTGTTTCAGTCTGAATGACCGCAGCAGAAATAGCTGCATGGCTCCAAAAAATACAAAAAAAATCTGACATTAGACAAGGCTGCTACAGAGGGATCTGATAGGGACATATAAACATGCCCACACCGTTCCAGTAATGAAATGCTGAAGCAAGTGACCCCAGCAGAAACACAGCCACGGCTCCTGTATGTAACGCCTCTAGCCACACAGCAGAAATCCCTCTGAACTGCTCTGAATCTGCTGATGGCCAAGGCCTCGTCCACTTGGGGCCTACCATCCAGCCGCGGGCTCAGACAAGAGCTAATTCCCCCCGGACCCTCCAAACCGTGCAATTTTTCCCCCCCTCATTCTCAGCCTCAAAGTGCCAGAAGTGTTTTCCTCTGTTGTTGCAGTGTGTCTAGTGTGAAGCGTACTGGTCAGAACGGACATGGCCGTCTCATGGGCCTTTCACTGGCCTTTACAACTTTCAGCCCCAGAGCCATCTCAGGTAAAAGAGCAGATGACTGGGGATGGATGCCTCACGGCTGTCCATGAACCTTCTACACAGTGCTGCTGGAACTAGCAGGCCAATTAGAGCTCCACAATTACAGGCCATTTGTTGCGTTTTTTTTTCTGTCCTCAGGCCACCTGTG
This sequence comes from Semaprochilodus insignis, assembly GCA_034552555.1. Taxonomy (NCBI): domain Eukaryota; kingdom Metazoa; phylum Chordata; class Actinopteri; order Characiformes; family Prochilodontidae; genus Semaprochilodus; species Semaprochilodus insignis. The sequence continues at coordinate 23,730,044 of CM067478.1, read as the reverse complement.
TCTCGTACTGTTAAGTAAAGCCATAAGCCAAAAAAAAAAAAATCCTGAATGCATGTCCAGGCGACTGACCATTCCTTCTCCTTTTATCTGCTCATTTGTTTACTCATGTATATTTATGTGGAGGCCTGGGTGCATGCTGTAACATCATTGTTGTGAGTTGGGATTTCATAGAGCTTGTGGATTTACTGTTGTGGTGGCCAAAGACTCAATATAGTTTCACATCCAAAAGTCAGGGATCAAGCTTGTATAACTGTATTCCTCTAATCAACATATCTGTAACATATCTAAAGGCCATATATTACTGTTACATTTTACTGTACTTATTTACTTGTATTTATTCTGCTATATGGTGGTTTTATAGGTTATAAAACACATGCTGCAGAAATGTTTTCTCAAGTGTCTAAGACACAGTTGTGTGTGTGTGTTTCTTAATGTGTTTTTTAGTATTTTCTATGTTGAGTATGTTTGTTTTCATTTAGATGGCCAACAAAACATGTAATAACATGTATATGGTTACATTTCTTGACAAAGGTTTGACAGTAATTTGGTATTTTTATTAAATTAATTTTTGCTCATCAGTTTTTATATGTTAAAAGTAGCTACCATTTGCTAACTCTTCTGTTTCACTAGTATGTGGTGTTGTGAGTGAACAGCTAGACTTTTCCCTCCCAGTCTGAAGAGTAAAAGGCACACTGTGTACAGTGTGAAGTAGCAGCTGTTCAACTTTCAAGCCTGTGCTGCTAAAACCAGGTTAAAGAACAGAGCAGAAATCAGTCTATTGCAGAGACCTCATACACATATTATTGATATTGAGAAATGCTTGATTTCCATGATATTCTTTACTGTACAAAGTCAGCCTAGGCAATATAACAGTTTCTTCCCTACATGTCTGCATCCTCATAAGGTGTTTTGTGTTGCTTGCTCTCTGTGCTATTTTTTATATCCCTCCTCAATCAGAGTAGAGAACCTCTTTTTTTTCCTGGCTGGTCTCTTGAGCAAGCTGAGCCAAAAGCAGCAGGACTTCGACCCCTAACGCCCCCCACCATCCTCCGCTTCTTTATTTATTTATTCCAAAAAGATACCCAACTGGAGCGGGAAAGCTCCGGAGAAGGACCTGCTAACCGTCCTGGGGGAGTGACCCAGCTTGCAAATAAACATCTGTTATTCAAATGGAGGTATTCACACACGGCCTGCCCGAGCTTCACTGCAGGAGGAGGAAGGGGAGGGGTTTGAGCTGGGAGTTAGCAACATCTCAAAAAACAATTATACGCTGTTGACATGAAAAGAGGTGCTGCAGTCACTGTGTTTTAATTGAGCGGCTGTCGGGGTCAGGAGAGACCGACTGCAAATGTCTCTACAGCTGGAGCGCTAATAAACTCACCGCTACTGTCTGTACATAACAACCCATGCCCAGGAGGGCCACCTAAACAAAGCAGCAGAGCTAGCGTGCTAGCAAAGACGAGGATTAGGTGCAGACAGCTCACTTTAAATGCACAGGTGTGACATTAATGATTTTTAAGAAGATGCCAGTCTACAAGTACCGTTTATAGACTTCTGACAAGTGCGGCGTGTTTGGGATATTGTGTTAACGCCTTTGTTTAGTTTCACGAGTCACAACTTTTAGAGGAATGTCAAGAGACCCATAATGCACCTAGAGCTCGAAGCAGAGTTTTTTCCCTCTCCATAAATGTTCTTAATTTAATCCACATTTCACAGTGATAACCAGGCTCCAATCAATAGCTAATTTCTCTATCGGCAAACGTCTCAAGACTCCATGGCTGATTCTATCTCTGGCAGCGGCGTCTTCTCCAGAGTGTCATTGCTTTTCTCTTGAGACCTCAGAAGTGAGAAACTCAATCCATATCTCCATCCGCTGCAGAAAAACTCGGGTTTCCTAATGAAAATTTGGCCTGCGATCCGTACCTCTCTTGCTGTCGCATCAATATCCAGACATCTATAACGGCATACATTAGAAACCCTAGATGACTGAGGCCTAGTAAATGCCCAGCATGATGGTACTCACATGCACCGTTAAAGCGATGGATACGACTTCTTGTAGCCTAGTGCTGCATTGACTGGAGGCGTTTATGGAGGAAGAAATCCATAGCTGTGGGACACTTATCCGTCTGCTTTTACACCATCAGAAAAGATTTTATTTATAAATCCATTTATTTAACCTCATTTCTGCCGTGTTCACTAATTAGCCCCCTCATATGACATGCCTAACTTACAGTATGTTTCAGTGGAGACCGGCTTTTGGTTTAGGCCATAAATGTCAAAATTTCAAAACTTATGCCAGCTAACAGTGTGTTAGTGCTAAACTAACAGTAGTGCACATGTAGTGCATTTTTTGCCATTCTAGATTAAACATTTGCATTATGCAGTTTTACAGTGACTATTTCAGAGAACACTGGAATAAAGCAGAATACTGCTCAGTAAGTGAGGTGTAATCTGCTTCCAGAAAGCCTAAAGTAACTTTTTTTCCTCTTTCTTTCATGAAATCGGTCTCACCATTTGTAAATCAACACATGATTGCTGATTTGCACCCTTTTGTTTTCAAGCAACCTAATAATGAAACAAGCATAGTACTGTTATACTTGGGCTATAATATTAATGTAATACTATATAAGGGCCAGTTTAAGTATACTGTTAAAACCCTGGCCTATGCAGTCCGTGTATAGAAACTAAACTGCAACAACCAACTTTTTTTGTGTGTGTGTGTGTGCGCGTGTGTACGCGTGCGCGTGTGTACGCGTGCGCGTGTGCGCTAGTCATTACGCAATGCTACCAGTGCTGTGAGGGTGAGGCCTAGTACAAGTAGGACTGCTACTGCTGCTAATGTAGTGTCAGTGGACAGCTTAACGTACTTTTAAGGAAAAAGCTAGCTGTGAGCTGTGTTGGGTCAACGAACAAACGACCACACTGGCCGAGTGATGGAGTGAGCAAGGTCAGTTAGACTGTCTTGGGCCATGGATGGCATTGGCATAATTTGGGATTGAAATTGCCAATGCTTATTCAGCCTACAGCAGTTCAGCTCCACCCGTTTATAGTGAAGTGTTTGAACCAGGGCTATGTTTTGAATGAAGCAGAGTAAAGGACAGCCAACCGGATCAAATGTTATTTACATATAGTGTAAAAAAATGATTGCTATAATAGTAACATGTAGACTGTAATATCAGTCTTAAAGAATAAAAACGAAAACGACCTATTCAATTCTAAGGAATAAAGAGAAGTTGGAAAGTGGTGATTTAAAATGGTAATAAAAAAAGGACTATTTTTTGTAGTTTGTGAAAACACAGAACTTTTATAAATGAACCATACACAAGAAACATTAAGGATATTAGGCCTTGAGGGTTCCCGTCTGGTAAAAGTTCTGTACATGACCAGATGCTGTCAAACAGTAAAAAACGGTCCACAGTTTGGCGTTGTAGCTCTCAGTATGGAGCTTTATCTGGAGCTTTATCTGGAGTTTCTTTGCTAACTTTTTGCCGCAGCTGAGCAAAGTCCCCAGGCTGAGAGCGAGTGAGTTCGAGTTTGATGAAGCATGCCACTGCAGTTCAACAGAGGATTCTGCCGGCAGCACTAGAGCTAAAGGGAGGGGAACTAGGTGTGTGTTTCAGGTGCGGGCGTCTCGTGGGGGCCTAACCCTATCCTCCACAGACTTCTTTTGGGTCCTAATAATAACTTGAAAGTACAGTCTTGAGCATGGTTCCCGTTTTTTTGCTTCTTAATTAGCCTTTAGCATGAATAAAGCTAATTGCTGGGAGCTAATTGGGCTTAGTTTCAGTTCTTGTCTGTTTGGACCCCCCTACACCTCCACCCTTCCCCCTCAACCTTTCTCTCTAGGTGAAGTGAACACCGTACACGCCAAGCGGGTTTTTTTGTGTTGCTTGTCACTTCGCACTTTGATTTTCTTGGCAAATTAAGAGCTATTTAATTAGTGGTTTCTTTTTATGTCTCTCGTAGAGAGGGCGAGATTAGGATGGTGTCAGGTTTGAGGCAGAAGTTTGAAACACGTTAGTGCAATGTGCTGCTGAAAGTCACCCGGCTCACAGACTGCAAAGGATTTGTTCGTTCCGTAAAAAAGACCTTGCAGGAAAACATTGTGATGAATTGTGTATATATTGTATCGAACTCACTGGAGTACAAAAAATTCCAGAAAATGATATTTAGATGTGCAGATGATTAAATATACATTCATTTGCGTATATGAATGGTGTAAGGTTTGAAATACATATTTCATTGTGCAGGTATTTTCCAGAGAACAGATTGCTGGATCTCACTGTTTTGTTTTTTCAATCAGTAACACAAAACAAATCTGGTAATTTTGTGGTATCGAAGCAAGTTATTAGCAGTATATTAAGAAATATATCTGTAATGCCTTTAAGAATAGGATTAGGAATTAACTTGTAAACGTTCCTGAATGCAGATATTCTGCATCTACTTCACATAGTGAGAGCGTAGAAGAAGATGCACCATTTGTGGGACAGCTGTTGTCATTGCGGTGCTTTTGGATATTCTAATTAGATTCTGCAGGAAACAAGCTTTTTAGGCATTTATGATTATGGTACTGTGGGCAAAGCTAAGCCCTTATTAAAGTTGCTTCATTTCGGAAAGTATAGTGTAGACATGAGTAGACATAAAGTGACAAAACATGCTGAAATAAGTATTTTTGAGGTAATGTTAGTTAAGTAAGGAAGTATTTATGTGGAGTTTTCACATATTTGTGGATATGGTTGAGAAGAAGACATGCTGTAGGTGCAGTTAGCAATTTACCTGTAATGTAATCTTTAATTAATCTTTATTTATGCAGTTTAAACATCTGGAAATGATTGGCAAGACCAAAATCAGAGTTGGAGGTCAATAACAACTTAATTTAAAATCTAATTAATAAAGAATTATGAATTTTAGTTATAAAGTTTAGAATTGTGTCTCATTATAATGGTGCTTGAGTGTTTTCTTTGAGCATATGTTCCTTGTGTTATCAGTGTATTGCTAGTTTTAGTCTGAAGTTTTGCCATTGTGTTGTTGTATTGCTGTAGAGCCCACCTTGAAGAGGAACTGGATGTGGCACGTGTAAAGGCAGCCATGGATCGCGCTAAAGCCCAGGAACTGCGTGTGTGTCTTCAGGAGCAAGGTAACAAGCCTGAATATTCTGCGTTGTGATAATTTTAGACACCTCGTAGCAATAGACATATTTACACTCACCTAAATTATGCAGTCCAAGTACAGTGTCCAAGGCAAAGTGGTGCTATCAGGGTCACATCCTTTTCAATACCTCTGATTCTCTATGCAATATTTGTGCGTCTTGATTTAGATGCTGTAGATGCTGAAGCCTCCTCTGCCATCAAAAAACTGTATGCATTTACCCACTCAGAGTTGTTGTAAGAAACATTGGTAATAGCTACACTGATTAATTAGAGGAATAGTCCAGATTTTTTCAATCTAATCTCTGTCCACATCTGTATTTTACCATTAATTTGAGTTATGAAGTGCTTTCCATGACTTCTTCAGTACCTGTAATGGTTTACTCAGCAACTACTATGTATGTACTATCAGTGTATTATTATCTGCTATTAAATATTCAGTAAATATTATGAGTCATTGCATATCTATTATGAATTCTTGAGAATTTGTTATGAGTTATTTAATTGCGACTATGAAGTGTATTTTCTGTTTAGTTTTGGTGTATTTAATTTCCTTTAGTAGGGCTAATAAGCTTAACAAGTTTAAAGGTTCACCAACACCCAAGCCCTAGAAGTCTTATGGAATGTAAAATCTCCACATTAAAGTGTATTTATATATTTATCATTGATTTGCTGAACTATCCCTCTTATTCTAACATGCAATAAGCAGTTATTAAGATATCAGTGCGATGCTTTGTTGATGGATGTCACTAATAGATCATGGAGGTGAGTGTACTTATTATCCAGCCTGTCTGAAGCCAAGTCTATTAAACATGGACTGTGGCTGAACCTCCTGACCTAATCAAAGAGGAGAAGAATCAGGCAGCCGCACAAAATCGCAACAGCTAGACCTGACAGACCAAAGGCATATTTAGAGCGAGTGGAGAAGACAGCGATTTTACAAGTCTATTAATCCATATCGGCTGTGCAGGAGCGCAGTGGGTAGTAATTAAGTGGCAGTGGAGACACTGAGCTTTTTGCACAGTAAAGTCACCTTCTGAGTTAGTTAATCAACTCCTGTGCTTACCACAGACCCAGAAAGAGGCCAGCGATCACATGCTTACTGCCCACAACCTGATTAGTCCTGACAAGCTCCTGAGACAAAAGAGACAGCTAATTTAAAGTAACAAACTTCTAAGCCTTTCCGAGTGTGTGTGTATGTGTGTCGGAGAGGCCACAGAGAGAGGGAGAGCGCACCATCTGACTTCATTTTCTGACCGTCCAAAAGGTGAGCTGACCCCGAAAAGTCAAAATCCTAAATATTTCACCATTTGACAAATGAGCATACCCACACAATACAGCATAGAAGTTTTATATAAACTTGGAAATGCAGAAAACTTCAGCTTTCCGGATGTTTTTCTCGCCGCTTTCACCTTTACCCAAGTTTCAGTGTGTTCCACGTTTACGTCAAAANGGTGGGGTGAGCGTGCTATTTTGTTTTTGCTTGATGCCATATTTACTTATTGTACAAAAGAAAAAAAAAATGTAGATTTCACTATTAAATTAACAGCACATTTTTTGTCTACATGAGTTTGTTGATTGTGTAAATGTTAGGGCTGTTAAAGCTAACATGTTAATGCACTAAATTCGTATCACAACTATGTTTATGAATGCCCTTCTAACTGTGGTAGTGCAGGCTGAAGCCTAGTTTCTCAGGTGCTGTGTGTTGCTATAATAGAATTCAGGATTGTAATCCTCTCATTTAAAGACAGCTTTTAAATCAGTAGCTTCTTCATCTTAAGCAGGCTTCACCGGGTAATGCACACTGGACACCCATGGATAAATCAAACAATAAGCAAACCAATAATTACATCAGCAAAGTGGACCACTCTAGTTCCCCACGAGAACCTCCACTGTAACAAGAATCCATGAGCTGTGTGAAGTACAGTATATACACTCACAGACCACTTAATTAGAAACACCTCCTTGTATCTACTTACTTTCCAATGTTCAGTACCACAGAGCAGGTATTATTTGGGTAGTGGATCATGCACTGCAGTGACACTGACATGGTGGTGGTGTGCTAGTGTGTGTTGTGCTGGTGTGAGTGGATCAGATACAGCGGTGCTGCTGGAGTTTTTAAGCACTGTGTCCACACACTGTCCACTCTATTAGACACTCCCACCTTGTTGGTCGACCTTGTAAATGTAAAGTCAGAAACAATAGCTCATCTGCTGCTGCACAGTTTGTGTTGGTCATCCTCTAGTCCTTTATCAGTGATCACAGGAAGCTGCCCAATTGATGGTTTTCTGTCTCTAGCAAAGGAGCACAAAATCCATATTAATTACCTTTAGAGACTGGTGGATACAGTCTTTTGGACATATAGTATATCCACTCATTGGCCACTTTATTAGGTGCTATTTGATCCATTAATAGGCCTTGTATCTACACTCATTGTACAGTTCATAATTTCCACTTACACAGACACGGTTATGCCGGTGACAAGTTAGTAAGTGCTGAACTTCTACAAGAGTATCAGACACAGACACTATCAGATAGTGTTGATACACTGATACACTGAAATTAGTGCACCAACTAAAAAAGCCAGAATTACCTGTGGGCAGCATGTTGTGACCAGAAACTGACCATTTATAAAGGACTAGAGAGTCACTACCACACATTTTGCAGGAACAGGTGAGCTGTCATCTCTAACTTAATTTCTACAAGTAAGTACACAGGAAGCAGGGGTGATTTATTTAGTTTTATTTATTTATTATTTACCTACAAACCTGCAGTAGTAGTGCACTGTTAAAGTTAAAGCTGAATTTTCATTATAATGAGGTCAGTCGCTTATCTCATCAGTGTTGACTGCTTTTGGGGCATGTCGCTAAAACACAAGCATGTTTAGGAGGCCAAAGTTAAAATGGCCTAAGTGGCCTGATGTTGTTTTTTTCCTCCGCCTTTCACTAAAATAAAGTTGGTTCAGAAGGAGAGGGAGCAGAGAGTGCATCAGCTCTTTGATGTGCCAGTAGCTGGGTTTCCATTCAAATGTTTCTCAAATGCTACGTGCATTTACGTAATTTCAGCAGCAAAAAAGCTAATCACGCTGTGTTTCCATCCACTACAGTTAGGTGAAGAAACTTCAGATGACGTAAGCCACCATGATTAAGGGCTACATTGAAACGAGCAAGATGGAGTGATTTATCTCAGTTTTTGCTTTAAGCAGAATTATCTTTGCAGCCGTTTGCTATCTTATTATGGATGTGCAGGGCTCTTATAGACCTGCATCGCTGTGTCACCCCAACGACATACACCTTCAGGAAGCTAAAGCTGTCTTCCTGAATGTAACTGACAAATAATTTATGATGGAATGGAAAATTCAGAAAAAACATTTCATCAAAAACCCTTTTCATCCATTTTTCGCATTTTGGCTTTAGCGCGATTCTAACTTTTCCATATCTTCCTTGCAACTATTTTGGTGATATTAACCACATACTATTTAGCACAACTCCACAGTGCATCACCACAGCTGCTAAAAATGTCAGTATCCCCTGTGAAAACACCTTCCTGCATCCTTCGACAGTCAGTATACACAGTATTTAAAAACTCCAGTAGCACAGATTTATGTGATCAACTTGTAGTAGTGCATCACACACTAACATGTCATCAAGTCAGTGTCATTGTCGTGCTGAGACAAAGGGTTCCTGACCAATAATGAACAAGGCAAAACAGGCTAACAAATTATGCAAAGAAACAGATTGTACTTGTAGTTAGCCGATTGTAATTAGAACTACAAAGTTCCCCCATATGCTGTATGTGGAGCTAATTAAAGGGCAATAAGAGTAGCTACAACGGAAATGTGCCTAATAAAATGGTCAGTAAGTGGATATATATACCCCTTAAAAATATCATCAGCATGTTTGATACAACAATCCAGCTGATATAGTGCTGAGAATAACAGGCCCGTTTGTGTCTGCCTGCCTTTTTTTTCCTCCAGCTACTGAACTGTATTTCACACTCATCCACATCCTGGAGCCATTGCTTTATCCAGACCCCCACAGGGCGCACATATACGCGGCTATGAGCCACTAGCCTTTATTTAACACGCGCCCTGCAGCACCGCAAAGATGCTTTGGTAGCTGGAGGGCCTTTTGTGGGCCGCGGGGGGCGCTTTTGAGCGGAGGAATGAAATGGGTTGTGCAGTAATTCGGAGCATATGATGCCATTGAGCTGAGTGCCAGCACCTGCCATATGGCAAAGTAATGGGGGCTGTCATCGCCTTTATTACTGAATGACAAGCACCATGTTAAACCAAATAACCTACTGGGGGCGGACTGCGCCCGTTAACACGCTGTAATGTGCATAAGTGTGTGTGTGTGCGTGTGCATGTGTGTGCATGTGTGTCACCCGCATTCCTGGCAGGCCGTTGTCAGCCAGGCGTAAAGGGCCTAATGTTGTTTGAAAGGTGGCATGCTGCAGCTCGAGGACCCAGTAAAAGCTAAGTAAAAAGAGGAGATTTGCCTGAGGGTAAACACCCAGCAGGCATGCTCTCTTCTCTGTCTTCTCTCTCTTCTCTCTATCACACCCTCTACCCGGATCTGACAAGCAGCCTAAATAGCCCTCTTTTGTGTTTGTTCAAGAGGAGCTACAACCAGGGAGGGAGCTGTGGGCCTTTACTTTAGGACAGCATCCTCTCCCTTATATGCACACAACACACACACCTAAGGCCACTGGAAATATCAGCAGTCTTCTGAGTTTATTTTAGTACAAAAATCATAAAGCTGTCTGAATAAAAAAATATTCAAAAATAATCTTAATAAAAATAGTCTTAATGGTGGGATTTTAACTGGGTCATTCTCTAATTGGTGGATTGCTTTGCTGTGTTATTCTCTAATTGGTGGCTTCCTTGCTGTGTTTTTCTCTAATTGGTGGATTGTTTCGTGGCATCATTCTCTAACTGATGGATTGTTTTGCTGTGTCTTTTTTCCTGTTAGAGGAGTATTAGCTATCCCAATATATTGTGGGATATTTAGCCATGCCATTTCTCCTGTTGGTGGATTTTGTGTGTATGTGTGTACCATGCTGTCAGTGGATTTTCAGCTCTACCCTTGTCTTATTGGGGTTTTTTTTGGTTTTTGTTAAGTTCTGCCTTTGTTTAGTTGGTGGATTGTAGCTCTAGCATTGTCTCATTGATGGATTTTTAGCTGTTCCGTTCTTTTATTAGTAGATTTTTTGCTGTGCCGTTCTCAGATTGGAGGAGCTTTAGCTATGCCACTATTTGAATATTCAGCAATGAATATTCAGCAATGCCATTTTCCTGTTGGTGGATTTTAGTAATGCTTTTCTCTTTTTGGTGGATTCATGTCTGAACCATGCCACTGTTAATTTTCCATCTTGAAATTCTCCCAATTTAGCATTTTTAGCCATTCTACTGTTGTGAAGGTTTAGCTGAGGCATTCTGTTGGTCGGTTTTCTGCCATACTGTTCTTCTGTTGGTGGATTTTAAGCTGTGCTTGATCATGGATTCTTTCAGCCATGCTGTACTTCCAATTTCTGGTCTAAAAGCTATTACTCTGACACAACTTTGAGACGTCCTCCATCAACCACTATTTTACTTTTTTTTTTTCACTATTTTTATTTTTACTACTTTTACTCACTACCAACAAATTGACTATTTGATTTTTTTTCTACAGTGGCGTTGTCATGGCCAAAATTGTGTATGCGTTCCTTTGATTGGGAGACAGTTTAGAACAAAGCTTTTTTTAGAAACCAAGTGGATTTTTCAGATATAAGGCTGGCATTTCAGCCTAGGGAAGCAATGTACTCGCAGTGACTGTACTGACGGGAGCCAATCATTGAGAGTACTGCTGTTACTGCCACTTAAATGTCTTCCGGACACTTGAGTTTAGCAAAGCTGTTCAAATTCCACCCCGTCTGATCCATCCATCCAGGTGAAATTGACTTATTTCCTCATCATTGCGCCTCATAATGGCAATGATAGAATAGAGGATATGTTTGGTAATAAACATGTCAAACGTTTCTTTCATGCCTGAAGAAAAGCACTTGAAGGTGAAATGATGCAGATGAGAATGGCCGCTGTCATGAGAAAACCTCGACGAACTGTAACTTAAGATGAAGAAAAGATAGGGAAAGGGGGAAAAAAGGCATTTTTAACTTCACGTCTGGTAATGTAAATTTCAAAGATATTTGAAAGGTTTGCTTTTCAAAATCCGTAGTGATCGACTTGTCATAAAAAAGGTTTTGTTCCTTCATTTATTTGTTCTTTATTGGCTTTCAAAGTGGAGATTGGTTTGCGGTTCTGGCACAAGCACATACTATGTAACACAAATTTTCAAGTATAAAATACATACAGTCAGGTACAGGCGTTTGGACAGTGACACTTTTTGTAATTTTGCCTCTGTATACCACCACAATGAATTTTATGTAATGCAATGTGTGATTGAAGGGTGGACTTTCAGATTGAATTTAACCGGTTTAACAGTAATATTGCATGAACCGTTTAGGAATTACAGATGTTGTTTTACATAATCCCTCCATTTTCACATGCTCCAAAGTAATTTGACAGTTGACTGATAAGTTGTTTCATGGCCATGTGTGGCCTGTTCTCTTGTTATTTGACATGACAAATTAAGGAGATAAAAGGTCTGCCATTGATGCTAAGTGTATATGCAGCTTTTCGTGAGAATTCTCATGGGAATATGTGGGCTAAAGGGGTGCCAATGCAAGTGAAGAGGGCATCATATATAATAAAAAATATATATAATATATATACACTGCCTGGCCAAAAAAAGGTCACACACTATAATATTTTGTTGGACTGCCTGTAGCTTTTATCGCAGCATGTTTCCGCTGTGGCATCGTTTCCACAAGCTTCTGCAATGTCACAACATTTATTTCTGTCCAGAGTTGCATTAATTTTCCCCAAGACCTTGTATTAATAATGTGAGATTTGGGCCACTGCGCAAAGTCTTCTCCAGCACATCCCAAAGATTCTCAATGGGGTTCAGGTCTGGACTCTGTGGTGGTCAATCCATGTGTGAAAATGATGCCTCATGCTCCCTGAACCACTCTTTCACAATTTGAGCCTGATTAATCCTGGCATTGTCATCTAAAGGCAGAAAAACAAACAGCAACTGAAGCTGACTGAAGTAAAGGCATCGCAAAGCTCCTCAAAGCTTGAAACTCCACATTTGGTGATATCGATGGTGTCCAGACTTCAGACATTCAATGACTGTACACTATCTATGTCCAAGTATTAAAAATAATCCTTGTATTTATAATTGTGCTAGTTTGTCCAGTTACTTTTGAAGTGGTAAAAATATTGGGACTATGTGAAAATGACTATGTAATTCATGCAATATTCAATGCAATATTCATGCAATTTTATTGTTAGTGTTTTTAGGTGTATGAACTGTTCTACTTAATTAGTTAAACATTCAGTCCCACAGGATAAGTAGTAAAAGCATTTAGGTCTTTAGAATCCTAGATATTTACAAGGATTATATTATGATTAATTTAAACACAAGTACTTAATGAGCATAGTAATAGCGTAAATGTATACAGAAGCGTACATTTACTGGGAGGTGGTGGTACCAAACCCTAACCCTAAATTTAACTTGAAAATAATACTTGCATATTTTTATTTTCGTGTTTATTTGAAATGTTTTGATTTTAGCTAAAAGAAAGTAAAAGACTGAGCTTTACCCCACAGTTAATTTTAAGAATAAAAATATAAAAAAAGTCTTTATTTTTAAAAAAAATTGGTCACTTACAAAACAGAAGAGACAAAACATGAAAGAGCTTTAGTGTATAGGTAGAGCCTTATTTGAGCCACTTCCCTGCATTTTGGAGCTTTAAATTAGACTAGACTACCTCCCTGTCCTTCCTGGCCACAGACTAAGCAGTTTGTTTTAAAGTAATACTAAGTCACTACTGGAACTCTGTGTGTGTGTGTGTGTGTGTGTGTGTGTGTGTGTTCAGATTGAATTGTTAGAGAGAAAGATGGTGTGTTTGGAAAGAGAGACGGAACAGCTGAGAGAGGATAACCATGCCCTTCGGGAGGCTGCTGAAATCCTGTCCCAGGAGCGCTCTGACCTCCGGGCTGCTCTGAAGCAGACCACATCCCGAGAGGAAGCAGAGATGGAGAGACTACGAGGTAAAGCTGCAACTAATAACTATTACAGTAATCAGTTTCCACTAAACAGCTACGCTTGTTTGTGCATCATCAGCGTGCTGTTTAAATGCAGTAAGTGTAATCATCACAGTTTTTTGGCAGACATTATGGCATCATTTTTCACACCATTTTTGCCAAGAGCCACATCAAGATGCTTTTTCAAAAACAGACATAGTCCTGCTTTCTTGGCTTGTGGTGTTATAAACATGAACACATTTACATATAACCACCCATTCAGCTAATAACAGGTTAGAACTGTCCACTAATCCTACTGCAGCTTAGCTCCACTCATTCAGTCTACAGTAGTTTACCACACACATTCACCCTAAAGTAGTTTAGCCATGCTTAATCTGCCTACAGCAATGTAGTCTTGTTCTCCTATTGCCATCACCCTGCCTATGTAGCCAGTCAGTACAGAGATCATTTACAAATATGACTCTTAAGGATGGATCTGGATCTGTTATAAAAACAGCTTGTGTTAAATTTAATAATGAGATTTTAAGCATGCTACATTAAATTACGTAAACAATTGGACAAATGAATTTTGTAAAATAGAATACAAGAGCCTGTTAGAATATGGGCGTATTTATAATTCATAATTGCTGTTCGTCGACTTTAAGGCTAACTAATGCAACCATACTACTAGGTGAGGTAAAGGCTTTGGAGGCCCGGCTGCAGTGCTCCAGGAGAGAGGCGGCAGAGGCCCGAAGAGTGGAGGTACAGACAAGGCACGTTCTACTGCGGCTCAGACAGGAGCTGGGGGTCCTAAAAGCGGAGAGAGATTTCCACAGAGCAGCCGCCCGCCGCTGGAGTAAAGCTACGTATGAGCCGCCTGAATTCAAAACTGCTAGCTTGTACATGACTAGCAAAAACAGCTTTGTATAGTTTTTCATGTAAAGTCATAATATTTTTCATTTAAATATTTCACTGAAATTTCAGTGACAATTCTTAAAGTTACATATTGATTTTGAGACTTCTGGACTCATTTACTTCAAAATTGTGGGATCTATCTGCTCACCATGTGGCCATAAGGGACAAGGATGCTTACAACTCTAAAAGAAGGCTCCACCTGTGAACTAAAACTGTTTGGGTAGTTACATGAATGCGGTGGGCAGTGTTTTTGGAATAAATTGTTTTTATTTGTAGATTAATTCATGTTAAGTCTTCTTATTTTTTTCATTCAAAAGTGGAAATGTATGAGTTAGAGGTAGAGAGAATAGAAAGCACTCTGTAGATAAAGATTTTGTATAAATTTAGCTTATTACTATCTTTAAAATGTTGTGGCTTTAGATAGATGATAATCCTCTTAAATATCTTAAAGGTGTGGTGCTTAATTACTTTAAACTAATTTGGTAGAATTTGTATAATTTCTCATATCTTTATCTGACTGAGAGAAACATTGTAACATTTCCAGTGCACCTGTATTACATATAAATGACAATAGAGATAATTTGATTCTTGAATTTCGAATTTTGAACATTGCAGGAGGCCCAGACTCCCAGTAGGCAGACCCAGAGGCTCGACCCAAACATACACGCGCTCAGAGCCGGAACGTAGGACACACACACGCTCGGAGCAGCAGAGGACGCACAGCCCTGCCAAGGACGAGTGGGAGGACATGAGTCCAGACAGGTACACACACACACACCGTTTTCCCCCGGCCCCATCTTTTTATCTGTCTCTTTCTCTCCTGTCTCCATCCCTCGCTCTCTCATTATTTTTTCCGGCCAGAGGGACACCACGCATATGCAAAAAGCCATAAGGAAGCGGGGTGATTGAATCCCAGCCCGCGTCTCGTTGGTATTCAGAAGAGGAGGAAGAAGAAGGCAGAGTGAGAAGAGGGGGAGGGAAAAAAAACCTGTCAGATCCCTTTTGAAATATCCTGGGACGTCTTGCTTGCAGCTTATTGACTGAAATTTGCATGCAGAATTAGCCACCTCTGCACAGCGGAGTTGAGCCGGTGCCAGGAAGCGCCAGAATCTACCGGCGTTTCGTTTCGTCCGGTGCAAACGCCATCTTACAGCCGTCACAAGCCCCAAAAACTGACAGTTTGGCAGCTTGATTTAATTTGCGGCTCCTTTGCATATTCACCCCCCTGACACGGGAGGAATCCCAGGCAAACCCCTGGCCGGCCCGTTCAGTTAGCTTATGACATGTTGCCTTCACCACAAGCAACTGTCTCTTCCCCCTCACCACGCACCCTCCACCCCACCCTGCCTTCATTTAGCCGAATACATTTTGAATGACCCTCCCCGGCTCACTGGCAGATGTTTACAAGCTGTTTAACATCCTCCAAATTAAGAAGCATCTACAGTAATTATTTTGTGTATGTTTTATGCAAAGCCACTGCGTCGAGCTTCAGAGATTGAAGGGCCTGTGATGTGATGTAATTTTTTATTATTTTTTTTTAATGGTTTAAACTGTATGGTTCTGTGTTACAGCCCCCACCCCTTTGTAACCTGTGCTAATTCTTGTCCTCTGCCATGCTGAGCTCCTAAGGCTCCTCAAAGACACAGTGTACCATTATGAGGCAGTGAAGTGTGCCTAACTGTGGCTCTCGGGATACTCAAAACTAAGAGTTGCATGCTAAATAGCATAAACACCACACATACGTATCTACTTAGAATACAAGAAGTACTGTTTCTTTATATTTTATGCACACTGACTGATATTATGTGCATATTGATCTTGCCCGCATGCGAAATTATGCTGCATGCATAATAATTGATATAGTATGTGTATGATCACTGATATTGGGTTGATGGCTCAAACAAGCTAGCTGTCGTGACAAAACCTTATGTTAGATGCCAGCTGCCATTGTTTATACTGTATGTAATTTAATGACAAATAGTCCAAAAAGACTCCAAATAAAATCTTGCTACGTTAATTACATCAAAAGTTCAGAATGTTTTTAAAGCTGTCACTGTTTTTGGAGAGGTAAGGTTTTGTTTCTACAGTGCCAGTATGCATGCTGGTGCTTATATGTGCGTGTTTTTGTTAAGTTAATGTTGTCTGTCGTTTCTAGTGAAACTGAGGAGTTCTCGGACAGCCTGGAGAGTCAGCCTCCTTCACGGACTCGCCGAAATCCATCTGTAAAGGTTGGAGACACAGATGTCTAATGTTTAGTTTACAAGTATGTGGTGGTTTACAAACCACCACATACTATACTTTAATACTCTACAGGCCAAACGTTTGGAAGTACTAACTTAGTAAAAACAAAAAAATATGACAGTTTTATTTTTTCATCAGATAATGTGTGTATATGCGTGATCCATCTTAGTGAAGGTTACCAAGTCAAAAATGTTGACAGTGGTGGTTTTTGATATCGGGGCATCTGATTTCTTAGACATTGTTTTGCAGTAGTTGTGAAAGTTCTGGCTTAAAACGTATTCTATATGTATGTACTGGGCTAGTTTACCGTTACCAACATTATATATAAACACTGGTTTACTTTGTAAGCATCTCAACCTCTGGCTGCGTAACTGGTAGAGGATATCTGGCTTGTTATGCTATTTCACCTCAGTGATTCAATTATGTGGACATTTTTAGAAGACTGGTGCAATTCTCCTTTAAGTTCGAGTTGGGGTCAAGTGGTGGGTTTCATGCTAAAAAGAGCATGTTCTACAACAACTAGGTGCTGAACAAAAGTTCTTGTTCACATTTCAGATGAGTTTTTGATGGTGTTTATTGAGTCAAGCAATTCCATGTTTTTCAAGAAACAATATTGATCCAAACAATGTAGGCCAATAGGGCATCAAGTGGAAATGAATAAGCTCAATGCTGCAGTGTTCATTAAGCTGCAGAGCCCAATCAAATGTAACCATCATGAATAACTGCCTGAAACATGCTTATCATTCAGCAGTTAATAGAGCATGCCTCAAACTTCTCTTCCTTCCAATCTGTCAACCTAGAAATTTCATTCTCTACTTTCAGTTTAGCGTGAAAAATTGTCAAGACCCAAGGGGATGGGGTCTTGCCTTTTAGCCCTAAGCAGAAGCTGCCCAGGATTCCATCCCAAAAGTTCCATCCACCAAATATCGAAGGCACAGTCTGAACTCTGACTTTTGTTGGTTTGGAATCGTAGCCAAGTTCCTGCCAAAAAGGATCCCACTTTTGCTGAGTTCATGCCACATGTTTAATATACCGCAAGTTACATTGCAATGCAAAATGATCCTCACAATATTATCTATAACATCTAGCCCAAGATGCTGATTTGACCTATTCTTTGTCCAGGGAGTGTTACTGAGTCACACTGATGTACTGTAAACTGCGTGTACTCTGTGTGTGTGAGTGTTTCTTCCAGGTTTCTCCTGAGCGCTCTTGCATTCCTCTCATCTGTCTCTCTAGGCTCAGTAGCCTCCTCTCTTTCTCCCTTCAGAGAGTGCCTGAAGGCTGGGTAACTGCTTCTTACTTTCTCTTTCTCTATCCCTCCTCTTTCTCTTCTCCCTCTCTCACTCTTCTCTCTCTCTCTCTCTCTCTCTCTCTCTCTCTCTCTCACACACACACTCACTCACTCTCTCTTTCTTGCTGTCTCCCTATCTGTCAGCTCCTCTCTCAGATCCTCCTCTCCCTGGGCCGTGTGTTTGTCAGCTCTGCCGGCTCACCTCGCTGTGACAGCTGGAGCGCCTCTCGTTGCTCGTGTCACGCTAAAGAGCTTCCGGATGAATCCGTGATCAAACCGGAGGAGACGAGAGAGAGAGAGAGTGATCAAAACCTTTTAACCAGCGCTCGATACAAACCAGGGGCAAAAAGCCGCAGCTGCTTTGATGTGACTACAAACGCTTCCCTGTGTCACAGGAACCGCCACGTTGCTTTACGTTAAACTGTTCGCCCGGATTAACACTGTCGTGTTTTTGGCTCCCTCCCCCTGTCTCCCTGCAGGGCTGCAGGTATAGGCTCAACGCTCTCGGAGACAGGCTCAGAGACGACTTCACGGCAGATCAGACTCAAAGAGCCCCGGGCCCAGGTAGCCTCCTCTTGCTGCATTCCAGTACATTGATCACATCGATTCCTTCTGATTAACAATGATTCACATTCATACACCGATGTATATTCATGTCACCCTGATTGTGTACTGATACCATGATCATATTATTAATATGGCATTTAAGCATACTGGTCACCTTAATGCATGCCACTTGCATTGGTCACAGTCACGTTGATCGCATTGATTCACATTGATTCATTAATCTGATTGATCATATTTATACATTTATACACTCTGGTGTTACAATGATCTCAGCACCTCAGTACATTGCTCACACCATTTACATTGTTTACATTGACCCTTACTCTGCCTGGCCAAAAAAACAATGCCGTTCTCTGAAACATTTCATTGGACTGCCCTCAGCTTTGATTATGGTACACATTTACTGTGGCGGTGTTGTGACTACCTTATGCAACGGAGCAACATTTATTTCCATCTAGACTTGCACTTATTTGCACTTATTGACAACAGGATAGTCTAACTACTATCTAACTACTATCTCTAGCAGATCCCAAAGACTTTCACTGAGGTTAAGGTCAGGATTCTGTGCCCAATTTATATGTGTATAATAATTTATCTTTCTCCCTGAACCACTTTCCCTTGAACTACTTTCCCTTGAACTACTTTTTCACATTATGAATCTTATAAATCTCAGCGTTTTCGTTATGGAATATGAATGTGCCATCGGGGGAACCAAAAATCCACGGATGTGGATCATTTAGTACAATCAGGCAGTCAGCTGGCATTTTATTTCCTCATAACATTGCTGAGCATAGACCTGACCAGTTGAAGCAACCCCAGAGCATAACTCTGCCTCCAGCAGCTTGTACAGTGGGCACAATGCATGATGGGTGCATTGCTTCATAGGCTACCCTTCTTCTCTTTCTGGAATATGGTAAATCTGGGCTCACCAGTCCAAATGACCTTTTTCCATTGTTCCAGAGTCCAGTCTTTCTGCTCCGTAGCAAAGCATTTTTTCCAGATTATCCCCACTAACAAATTGTTTTCTTATAGCTGCACAGGTGTTCTCATCACATTGTGCATGTGGAAATGCTCTTACTTTTACTGTTGCGCGTAGTCGTTAGTTCTGCTGTAAATAATTTATGATTGGTCTTTACCAAGTGTTTAAGGGATCTCCAAATTATGTATGTATCAAATAATATAATGAGTACATTAACACACTTTGATCACACTAATACACATTGTAATAGGTGGCTTGACTATACAGTAAAGAGAGATATGTTGCGGTTTTGAAAGAAAGGTGGTGTTACTTGTTTCTGACTCTGTTGCCTCTGCTCCTTTCTGCAGTGAAGAAAGACCAGAGGAAGATGAAAAGCACCGCATTCCGGCAGAGGCTGCTCTGTCTGCAGCAGCAGGTGGCAGTGTTGCAGTCGGCCAGCAGGGCGGCGACACGCACAGCGCAGGAACAGAGTGAGAAAAACACTCAGGCTCAGATGGAACTGGAGATGCTCACTCACAGACTGCAGGCCAGCAAACAGCTCTCGCAGGTACAGGCACATTTAACAACCAGGGACATCCTGAGCATTCCGGCTTGATTTTCTGGATCTGTATGAGCTATATTAAACCCGATGCAGCACTGATAGTTTGTTAGGTTATTTTTGCCTCACTCTGCTTTATTTGTGTCATTTCTGTAGAGGTGTGATAAACTAGAGAGGCGGCAGTTCAGAAGTTAACAAAGCATTTAAAATGTCTGCAAATCTCTCTCTCTCTCTCTTTCTTTTTCCCTCTGTTTTCCTCTCTATCTCTTTCTTTCTCTCCCTCTCACTCTTTCTCTTTTTCTCTCTCACACGCTGTCTATCGGTCTCGCGAGCGAGAGCACTCTCTCTCTCGCTGCTTCCCCTCTGCCCTGGTCAGCTCAGGGCCAGTCTGTGTATCCTCTGCCCTCATCATGTTTAATAAGTGTGTATGGCGAACACAGCCAGAGGTCAGCACTGCAGAACACCACGTCCATCGCCCTCGTCTGCTCTCCATCTCCATTTTTTCCTGTCCCTATCTGCAGTCTTTTTAGATTAATGTTTTATAATGTACTCATTTCTCAAGATTCAAAATTCAGATTCAGAAAGTCTTTATTGCCACACAACAGCACAGATGCTATTTGGTTTTGTCCAGCTCTATATGTGCATAAACAATAAAGTGTAAGCCAGTACAGAAGGTGACAAGCAAGAAAGCATTAGAAACACCACATAGGGTCGGAGGTGCAGCAGAACACAACATACCTGGTCACATTACAGAATCATGAATCATTTGTTTTGAGTTATATGGGAAAAGATATATATATATTTTTGCAAAGAAGTTCTAATTAAATTTCTAATGAAGTTAATATTTATGAATTAAATTATAAAAAAAAATAACATCAAGGATTTAGTTGTAATCAATATAATATCAAAATCAGTTATTATATTATTTTTCAGAAGTCATAAAGTAAATGGAATACTAAGAATTAAGTTATTAAAATAATAAGATAATAGTAATAAAATAATAAATGATATTATTTATTATACAATTAATGTTTAGATTGAAATAATATAATTGATGTCCTGAATGTAATTATAATACAATTAATATCTGCAATGAAGATCCAATAAACTATGTGAATAAATCCAGAATGAAGTAATGGAGGAATTTCTATATAATAGAAAATTTATTTATAGTTTATCTTATGTCTTAATTGCTTGTCTATCTGTTATTTAATAACTTTCTGAATAATCAGTAATTCGTATAAAATGTGTATTCTGATGTTCAGTTTATAATATACAGACACAGCACACACTAGCCAATATTTGTCTGCAGCCTCTGGGTGGGTTTATTTTTATAAAAAATGTGAACTATTTATCTACAGAATATATCTACAACAATAAGAATACATCTACACTGGAGAAGTTGAATAAAATCGTTAATTCTCTGAAGAGTGATTTTAAACTTCTGAGGGTGTGTGTGTGTGTGTGTGTGTGTGTGTGTGTGTGTGTGTGTGGGTGTGTGTGTGTGTGTGTGTGTGTGTGTGTGTGTGTGGGTGGGTGTGTGGGTGGGTGTGTATTTGATGAACATACATTTGCATGCACAGATACATTACTTTGGTTACAGAGACATCCTCTAGTCACACACAAGTGTACGTACACACACACACACACACACACACACACACACTTGTGCTGTAAGCCCAGCAGGTGTGCTGGTTGTTTGGACAGGTAGCAGACAGTGCAGGTACACTGAGCTCACCTGGGAGCTGATTAAGAGACTTCTCATACAGGAGGTCAAAAAGGATGCCCTGACCACTACACACACACACACACACACACACACATACATTGTCTCTCCCTCTCTGTTTGTGTCCTCCAAAAGCAGCAGGATGCAGCAGTAATGGCCGAAGAGGGAGGTGTGTGTGTGTTGTAGTATTAATGTGGCTGTGGGAGGGCAGTAGGTCTGTGCCCTGTTGCCCCCTGATGCAATGCTGTGTTCTAATTGGCTGGATCCAGCTCCGGTGTTGTCATCTTATTGGGCAGTGGCTGCCAGAGGAGAGTAAGGGAAGTTGGGTGTGTGTGTGTGGTTGTGTGTGTGGTTGTGTGTGTGGTTGTGTGTGTGGGTGTGTGTGTGGGTGTGGGGGGTGTGGTTGTGTGTGGGGGGGTGAGGGTGTGTCTGTGTGTGTGTGTGTGTGTGTTGGTTTAGAATGAAACTGTGCTTTAGTGATGTTCTACAGTTACATGATATTAGTTTTTACTGCTGTGCTAATATTTTATTCCTGTATAACAGTGCATGCATGTGTGTCTGTGTTCACAAGCCCTGTCATAGTTAGCTGTACTGACCACTCTGTCCCCAAGAAAACCAAACCAAAGTTTACTCAGCTACCCTTTACAGATGTGAACTGTACACATTTCTCATGTTTTAATCTTTAAATTGTTTTATACATTATGTTTATTGTTAGTAAGTCGTGACTTTAGAGCTCCATAAGTTTCTGAAAATTGATCCAATATTTTGAATTCTTTCAAAAGTTTGTCATAGTTCTAAAACTACATCTGTGTCAAACTTGAACACTTGTTATTTTGTAATGGCAAGCAGTCGACGTATAACACACCCACCCTGTCATGAAAACTTAGTCCTGTATTCCTATTCGAATTGGACTTTAATCTTTCCTTTCTGGCTGTGTGTATATATGTGTGTTTTTGTGTGTTCAGTCTCCAACTTGATGAGTGTTTGATAGATTTCTGACATGAGGCAGCTGTACAAGAGTAAGAGCGTGTATTTTGTGTGGATGTGTCTTGTCCGTGTTTGGCATGAGTGGAGCATGCTGTACAGCAGAGCGACACTTTCATCAGTCAATCACACACTCCTCTGTAACTTATACACAGACTAGGCTGCCACGACTGATGGACACACACACACACACACACACACACACACACACACACACACACACACACACACACAAACACTTCTCTACATTTTTCTCTGACAGTCTCTCTGTGTCTCTCTCTCCTCTCACCCTCACTGTGTCTGTGAGATGATAAGTACCTGCTGTCACACTCTAGTGTCCCCCATAGTTAGTGTCACTATCATGCTGACATATACTGATATCACACACAAACACACACGCACACTCTGACTCTCAGCAGTTTACACTCTTGTCGCCTCATCTTTAAACTGATAGAATTTGCAGTGTGTGTGGGAGACCAGTATAAGTGTACTGATCTACTGCCTTGGCCTCTGTACTCTACATGATCAATAACAAGAGCAGCATTCATGATTTCGCACACCATGTATAGTTTATGATGCAGAATGAACACAGTTCTGTCTTACAAGCAAAACAGTACGTCGTGCTAAACTGTAAGGTCTGTACTTCAAACCTAAAAATGTAAAAAAATGTAATAGTGTTTACTGAGACGTTTGTTAAGCATTAAAACACTGCAGTATAAAATAAACTGCACTGGGGAAACATAAACGACTGCACCACACCTGTAAGCCCAGTTGTACCGCAGATACTGGTTCCACTGCTGGCTACCATTAACTAACGCTTTTTAACCAATCATTCTCTGAGTAGAGAGTTTAGGGCCATTTTGTGCTGTTTGTGTTTTGCACACAGAAGAATTTCTCTTTCACATTTTACCCATGCGTGAAGTGAAACACCCACATGCACACGCTGGTGAACACACACTAGGGGGCAGTGAGCACACTTGCCCGGAGCAGTGGGCAGCCCTAACCACAGCTGCCCGGTGAGCAGTTCGAGGGCACTTCAGTCGTTACTGTCAGTTCAGGGAATCAAACCAGCAACCCTGCGATTACAAGGCTGGTTCCCTAACCTCCAGCCCATGACTGGAGGTTAGATTCTGTGTTTTCTGAAACTGGACTGTATACTGCCCCCATTTGAGCAGTTTAGCAAAAAGCTAGCACCAAAAGAATGCTGAACAAAAGCAGAACATAGCAGCTGCCACTCCTCTGAAGGACCAAACCTTGTCATTCTTCATCTAGTGACTTTATGGGCTTTATGGGTAAGTTAAAAAAAAAAGTGTGATATTTCTATAAAATATGACAAAATGTGATGTATTAAAATACATTACGAGTATTGTTTTTTAAATATTAAACTGATACTTTTGGCCTGTTGATGTAGAAACATTTGGTTTGTTTCTGTTTATTAAAAAGAAAAATATATATGTTGTGATGTGGCATGTTACCATAAACCCCCATCCCCCAGACCCTAGTTTGAATAATAGATGGAATTAATGCTCTGGTTTGAGTAATAAAGAAGAGTAACAACCAGGTTTGAGTAATAAAGACGATTAATAACCCAGTTTGGGTACCCTAGACTGGGTAGTAGGGGAGATTAATGTCCCAGAGTTTAGGGTTCAAGCTTTGAATTCTGAGTGGGTAGTAGACTTTGTGTAATAGACATATTGACACACTGGAGCAGAAGACCTGTTTAATATCCTGCTTTGTGCTGTGGAGAAGGTTTCCGCTGCTTGGACAGGCAGGTGTGTAAAGGGGGTTGTATTAATCTGCAGGTGTAAATCTGCCTCTTTTCCGTGTTCTGCTTTTGGAAAGGGTGTGGATTAGTGAGGGATTAGCTTCAGAGGAGGAGGAGAGGAACTTCCAGAACGGCCGCTTAGACCCCCAAACATTGCTAATCTACCCTAACTCCCTCACAGCTCTGCTAAACCTGGTGATAACGTGTCGTTCTGCTAGCTGGAGCCTAATTCAGGATATTAGACCTTAAGGGGTGGGGGGAGGTGGGGACTTGATTTTGTTTCATTAGTGTTACCATCCCTAAAAGCAACACTTTCTGTGTCTAGGGATATATGTGTATAGATCACAAGCTTGGGAGATATTAATAAATAGATATTAATTTATTGTGCGCTCATTCCACACCAGCTCTTTTCTATTTGCCACAGTCTTTTCTCTTATCATCTGATAAAAATGCTCCCATGTCATATTTGCCTGCTGTATCCAGTTATGTGTGTTACTCTTTACTGGCCTCACTAGCCCAAGCACTGAAAAACTGTCCAGGGACTTTATTTCTCTTCCACCGAGCTTTACAGTTGACTCTGTGCATTCCGATAGGTAGCGTTCTCCTGGCATCTGCCAAACCCAGATTTGTCTATCTGAAAAACATGAAGTCAGTAATTTAGAGTGGTGTCAACACACTTTTGGCCATATACTCTATAATTCTATAATGTACTTGATATAAACACTTATTAGGAACATGTAGCCGCTAGATGTCAGGGATGAAAGTCGTGAAATCGTGAATTTTATTTTATTTTATTTTTTATTTTTTTGTTCAGTTCACTTTTTAAATGAAAAGAACATCTTCAGAGCAGCAGTTCTGCATATACCTTGTGTAAAATTCTAAACCGTGGATCTTGTTGGTAGTGTTGTCACGATATTTAAAGACTTTGATATGGTACTTGCCTTAGTATCTTGAAACGGATGCTGAAATAACACCACAGCAAAAACCTAAAACACCAAGAAAGATAATGGAATAACAGATGACAGAACAGCTTAAAATACTGTTTTTGTTGATAAAAATAAACAAACAAAAACTAAATATTTTAACAATGTCAGTGCAAGGTCAGAAGTGCCAGACTTGCATGCAGTAGATGCCACTTCTATTTACTGTTTTTCATGGTCAATAAAACGTAAGTTTATCTGCTTTTAGGTGTTTGTTTCATGTATGTACATGTGTTTTTGACCATAAACAGGCATATTTATAACATTAACAATTAGATTAAGGTCATATTATCAGTAAAGCTTTTACATGGTATGCTTTAATCTGATATGCCCTAAATCTTTGATTTTACATGACTTCCTTGATAGTCAACTTGCAACCTGATATCACTGGTTAAATGTAATAATTATGTATACTAAAGATCTCTTTCACGTTCTCCAACCTGATGGTCTTTGAATTAGGTGTACATGTCAGCATGTCTCTGGGCGAGATGCTTCGTAAAGTTTAATGTGTTGGCTCCTTCGTCTACATAGGTTTTAAACATGTTTTGCAGGTTGTGCTTGTCTGTGTCTGTGAACTTTCCATGACTGTCAGCTATGTATGAGAAATAATACTTCACTTTGTGTGTCTGCTTTTTCTACAGGACATTCAGCAATAGGGCTGCCAAAAGTATCAAAAAAATGGCATTAGATTTTTCCTTTTAAACACAGAGGTTCAAACCATTCGAATATGTCGTTGCACAAACTTCAGTAAACTTCATTCATGTTCCCCTTCACAAATCAGGAGTGGCAAGAAATCAAATGGAAATCAAGTATAACATGAATTTGAGGAACTGAAGTGGATGCATGTTTTCGAGATGTGCCCTCAGATTGCTAGTGCTGGAATGGTAGGTGAGTTTACGCAGCTTACACGGATGCGATACCTTTCTAGTATCGGTATACCATGCAACACTACTTGTTATCTTTTTATAATTTCTTTGTAAAGTGCTTTAAGATGGAGTTTTAGAAATGCTGCAGTTCAGTCACAACAGAACACTCCAGGTGTACAAGTTACTTTTATTTGAAGAGATTTTATTCTGACAGTTCTTCATCATAGAGTCTTCCAGAATCATTTCCACTGTAGTGACTGACTTTGCTGTGTTTCTGAAGTCACATGTGTGTTCTGTATTTGTAGCACGCTCAGGTGCAGTTACTTTGATGTCTTCTAAGTTTGAGGTGTGTCTGTAAAATGTTGCTCTGGTGTAAATGACTGTTTTCTGAAATTTGGACAATTTGAGAACACTTTTCATGCGCTGGAAGTCTGATCTGTTTGGCGACATGTGGCGTAGTCAAA
The DNA here is from genome assembly GCA_034552555.1 of Semaprochilodus insignis. Taxonomy (NCBI): domain Eukaryota; kingdom Metazoa; phylum Chordata; class Actinopteri; order Characiformes; family Prochilodontidae; genus Semaprochilodus; species Semaprochilodus insignis. The sequence goes on along the minus strand of CM067478.1, from coordinate 23,703,453 downwards.
TAAACAGCGTCAGTTTTTGCTTTTCGGATGCTGCATGTCATCCGTCTGACCCATCCAGTATGCACCAAGCATCTTGGGTTGCAGTAACGACGCCGGACACATGGGCCTGCACTCTGGTAACAGCCTGAAATCCAACCTGTGCTTTACGGGAAACTCCATCAGTGCCACACTGCAGAAACCTAAAGCAAAAAGCTTCTATTAAAAGGTGTCAGCAACCAGATAGCACCCGCACGCCCTCGTGCATATGTGTCTGAGAGTTTTGGTGGGGGTAGATGGGAGTAACGATAGGAAGCGATAATTTTCCTCCTTTGTCCTGTATTAGAAGGTTGTTTGATCCTGTAACTGAAGGCGAGTCATTTGTGTTGATGCTGTAGACAGAAATACTACACACAGTGTATGAGCTTTAGTCAGATAAAAGGTCTGTGTGAGAATGCTGATACAGTGCATGTGGTTTAACACCCCTAACCACAGCAAATAAATCCTGTCCCGTACAAAACTGTTTTTATGTGCAGATGTGTGTGTGTCTGTGCATGTCTGTGCATGTGTATGTGTGTAAGAAAGTGATTTGCTGCAGTTCTTTGAGCTGAGTGCAGTGTTGTTAATCTCCCAGAGTGCACTGGGCCGGGCGGAGATGGCTCTATTATAGCTGCCAATCACAACGCAGTGAGGGTTAGAATAATCAGCCTTATTAGCATATGCGAAGAGTTTAGTCATAAACTCCTGTTCATCACTGAGACGGAAAAGCACACAGCTCATCTCACATGTTACAAAGTGATTATGTTCATGTGTTAGACTAGTTCAGGGTGAGAGTGTCCTTCTTTTTGGAGAAGAAAGATGGGGAGCCCCCTAGGGAGCCCATGTAAACATTAGCAACGCTACCAAGTGCCTAGAAAAATCCCAAACAGCATAGAGACAATGCATTGTATTTATCCATTAAATACAGGATGAGGGGAACTCATTGTCTATTGTTTACATGTTGTATTGTTTACATGTTGTTTACATGTTGTTAGGGACATTAGAAGGCAGTGATAGTGTAGCCTTTTCTTAGTCTAGGCTAACTACTCTAGCTGGTGTTACCAATACATGTTAAGCTGGACATCCATATATTAACTATTGATCTGGAGGTACACTCCACAACTTCTCAAATCTTACAGATTTCTAAAATGGAGTGCACCACAAAGACCTTGATCTGTCACATTTTGAATGAACTTAGAATCTAAGATCTCCTTAAATATCACTTGATGCAAACTAGCTACTTACTGGACCGGACCTGTTTATGCTTTTATGTGTAGTAAAAAAGCCAATGGGGATTTAATATGTACTTGATAAACACTAATAGCACAGAGAAGACTGAGTTTCAGAACAAACTGGCTGCTGACTTGAGGCTGAAAAAGAGCGACTTCTGAACATCTGGATGCTTATTTTGTGTGCTCATTGTTGGACTAGACCTCTTTTTGCTTTAATGCATAGGGAAAACGCAAACTGGGGATTAACACAGACATTACAGTGAAAGCTGGAGAAATGTTTCATGACAAACTCCTCTGTCTCCTCGTGGGCAGTCGTGTGCTGAAGGCTAGGGCCTTGTGACCAGAGGGTTGCTGGTTCAATCCCTGAATTGACATGACATGAGCAAGACACCTAACCCCCATTGCTCCGGGCAAGTGTGCTTTCTGCTCCCTAGTATGGGCATTCAGTAGTGTGTGTGGGTGTTTAAGTTCACAGATAAATGCAGAAGATAAATTCTTCTGTGTGCAAGCACAGATGGTTCTACATTCTCTCTACTCCACCATTTCAGGTAGCATTCTTGCACGTCTCTTTGCCTTTTTTATCCACTTTTCTAGTTCTCTGATTGACTGTTGTTTGAGTCACTCATTAAGTACATCTCTGACCATCTCACACTGCAGAACGTGTGAACGTCTTAAATATTAAACATGTTTGAAAAGATTGGAGGGTCACACTTCAGCATGATCTGAGGGCTAAGAAGTGGCTTGTTTCTGCTCTGACACTACCAGATTATCTGTGCCATCAATTGGTTCAGATCTTAAAAAACTGCTTCATCTCCTGAAAATTTGTATCAAGAGACAAATCAGGGTTAATATTGGGCAACAAAATCATGTAGTATAGTCCAAGTCTTGTACAGCTGCCCACATATCAAAATATTTAGCACGAGACTTAAAACATTGAGGCGCATCATATTTTTGACTCTGTGTGTATGACGTTAAAACAAAGATTTGTGACTGAGTCCAAAAAACAACCTGACATCTCTGACAATATTAAGCCTGTACAGCACACAGACACCGTATTTTATCTTTTTTTTTTTCCCTCTTATCTCAGTAACGCTGTACAGGCTTAATATTGAGTATCAGTTAGTGTTGACTCTATTTCAATATTTTAGTTTCAGTTGCCTGAGCTAATACAGCTGCAAAGTGCACACTTCAAATACATCAAAGTTAGTAAAAACATTCCATAATCCTGCTAGGCTGCTAATTACTGTAAAATATGACCATCTATGTTGACAGTGTGACAGCCTTCCTTTCTGAAATATTTTTATAAACTGTATATCCTGAATATACCCTTTTTATATTATAAGTTGCTCTAACATGCACAGATTGGCCTACTCCTTTGTCTCGACTTGCTCTACTACTGCGTTTGCATTTTGGTTTTGGAAAAAAAGAAATTCTGTGCTTTGTAGCAGAATTGGTGTAATCAGCAATGGTATGCAACCAGCGGTGGCCAGAATAACAAGCATTCCTTCCTGTGTGCAGAGCAATGGTTGTACATAAATGGGTATGCCTGGACTTCAGCTACAAATGTTCTGAAAAAAGTTACCATCCTGTTGATTTCTCCTGACAGCAGATGGTTTAAAAAATGAAGTCTTGAAAGAACATTCCGCTGACCGCTGCAGAACACTGCCTTTGCCGTTGGCAGAATATTTCATGGCTGCCTCTTCCAAAAACTTTGAAGTATCCTGTGTCATTCTTCATCTGCTGTCATAAAGTAATTGCAACACATGTAAAAGTAAACAAGTAGTTTATTTGTTTGTACATATCTACAGTGTGTATTGGAATTGACTTGGCCACATCGTTTGGAAATAATCTGGATGGCCAAAGTTAGACCCAAACATTTGGGCATTTAAACATGTTTCTGTAAACTAGAAACAAGGTGAACTACATACACCCTGAAAAGCTTTTTGCTGTTTGGGGGTTTATTGCCATCACCTGAATCCCAAAACAACCCCCATCCCCAGGCGAACACATTAGAGTTTATGAATAGCTCTTGTATTGTTTTTTGTAAAAATTTTACACACCTGTAGAGGCCAACCTGCTAAAGTAATCCTGGTTCAAATCATTCATTTTGAATGAAGCACTGTGTATGTAGTAAGCAGATTCGGATGGGTGGCTAGTTTGACCTGGTTGACGGGGGCAAGCTTTTCCTTGGCATTGAAGATACTGTGATAGTTCTCTATCTCCGTCTTTTAAATTGCTTGTTAGATTCCGAAAATGTGCCTCACTACTGCAAGTATGGGTAAAGTTGCTATTCAGTTCAGTGACATTTTATTTGTATTGCAACCAAATGCAACTTTCCAGGTACAGTTGTTTATCAGGGGTCACTGAGGGAGATACTGTCAGGAAGAAACTCAGGAAATGTATATGCGTTTGTAAGATCCTACTGGAGGGGGCTCTTGTCAGTTTCCTGTCTCTTTAATAATGGACACAAGCACTACTTTGGTGTTCACTATAGTGGAGATTCTTGTTTTACTTTGTTACTTTTTTACTTTGAGCTTTACTTAGTTATGTTGTTTGCTTCATGTCATTTTGTGTGTGTGTGTGTGTGTGTGTGTGTGTGTGAGCAGAAACATGCATGTGAGCTGGTGGTGCTGCAGCAGCAGAAGGCAGTGTTGGAGATGGAGTTGGAGCAGTGGAGGAAGTCTTGTTCTCTGTCCCAGGTGCAACAGCAGCAACCTGTTGTTACCTTGGATCCTTCCCACCCCACTATTAATCCACTATCTGCCCCAGATCCTAATCACCCTTCCCTCAAACAACTGGAGGCCGACATCAAACAGCTCACCAGCAAGCTAAAGGTATAGACTTTCTGAAGATCAGTCAGGGTGTTTAGTTATGTGTTTGATTGAAGTGCTGTTACCTGTAAGCAAGTTTGTTAGCATGGCTAAAACAGTAGCCCATCTTGAAGACAGATTTTTGTCTGCACATTTGTTGATGTTCACGCAACCATCGCAGTACCACTTAAATTGCTTAACACCTCTCACAGTTTGAGGCAAGCGTGTGATGATTCAGGTATGCAGGTAGCACAATGCTAATTGGTGGATTTTCCACAAATTTGTTAGCTTCAATAGCTCACATACTAAAGTGGCTTTAGACACTAGTAACATTTAAGGTGAGGGAGGATCTTGTTCACGTTTTACTTTAAATAGATTGTGATTGGAGACTTTATCTCTCTCAGAGTGCCAGTGGAGAGGTGAACAGACAGAACACCATTATCAAGGACCTCAGGACGGAAGTGCAAAACAGGGACCAACGCCTCAAGGAACTGCAGGACAAGTACACATTCCCCTATTTACTTTTCCTCTCTTTTTCTCTCTTTCACTCTCTCTTGTTTCTGATTCCACCAGGTACCATGTAGCACTCCAGTGCCGTCTGTGTACACACACACACACACACACACACACACACACACACACACACACACACACACAAGGAGTCTTTAGCAGAGACTCCTTTCAGGGTCTTTATTTTCAGCTTTATTTTTAATGTGGTGTCTCTAGGCTTCATTTAGCTAATGATGTAATTGCTGAACATGAATCAGTATCTTTTAGTTTTTGAAGGATTTCAGAGTAAGAGTCAGATATTTCTAACCTATTTAGCGATATATTATCCACAAAATAAATTAAATTTAATAATAATGTTATCATTAAACATAATTAAACAAATTATTCACTAAAATCTATACATTATTATATATTTGAGCAGTATTTATTATACAAACTACGTACACATCTCTGCTATAACTGAAGACACCAGCACCTACCATTTTAGGTCAGCTACAGTTGACATAGGTACAGTAGAAACAGTTAACCTGTTGTTGGGGTTACCTGTAAAAGGCTGGGGGTTTAATTGTAAAATTCAGTAGAAAACAAACACTGCTTAATTCAATACAAGGTGGACTGAATCCAGGTTGTAGTAGTGTGTTAAAATGAATGTGTAGTTTGGCTACCTCCCACTGTGAGTAAAAAATTGTGCTATATTATAGCCACCAAGAGGGTGATTAAAGTTGGAGTACATTTTGTGACCTATTTATGTAACCCAGTAATTGTTAAACACTTTTAATTGAAAACAGTTCATTCATGGCACAAAAATAGTCTTCAGGGAAAATGTGGAGAAATATCTCTGCTATTGCTGTGAAAGTTCACAAATTACAGTGCTATGGGAGTACGAGATGACCATTCTTTCAGTGTAAGACCCTTTTCCTCCAAATAAATCTGTTTAGATTTTAATTGAAAGTTATGAAATTGTTAAATAAAAGTTAATATGATGAGTAATCTAAGATGGAAAACTTCTTGGATTTCAGTTGTGATTTTGATATGTTCTAAGCAAAAGCACACACTGTCACAGTCACATTGCCACAAACTGATCTAATGTTTAGGTCAACAAAAACTTTAAAAAACTTTAAAACTTTGAAATCGCTGTTCAAGGCAAAGAGAGTGAAGGGTCGTGGGGCAATTGAAACATGCAGTCGTTATACAGCCCTTTATCATGTGAAGCCTGGATACTAATGATGACACCAATGTTAATACATTTTTGAACGTATTAAACACATTCAGAGGAAGAATTTTGTCCACTCATCCACTCCAACTGTAAGTTGCAACTGTAAAATATATGACCGAATAGGGCAGTTATAGGGCAGTTACGAATGTTAAGTATTCACAATTCACTACACAAAAGAATGTGATAAATTATAGTTAATTATTGTAATTGTTTCACAGGCTTATATAAAACCAGTTTGATTGTAGATAAGCATAAAGTCATTCTAAAATGTTAGTCCTGCTCAACTGTATTTTTAAATAATCAGTAGGAAGCATGAAAGTAACATTAAGAATGTGATCAGTTAGATGTGTCCAGAATGATGAACTTTGCTGTAGATGGTTCTCAGCGACTCTGTTCTGAGTGGTCAACAATCGGAGCCATAGCTTCTTCCCAGACTCCACAAGTTGCTGTACATTGTGTGAGGGCATGCCACACTTGCCAGTAGGTGGGCAGTAAGGATTGTGTTATGACATTGCGTTATCTTGCAGCAAAGGAAAAGGACTGAAATTCCAATAAGGGGTTTCAAGTAGCTTGAAAATGGTTTCTCTTTCTCTCTCAGAGATTTATTTTGGGCTTTATAACTTTGTAGACTGTTTACATGCACAAATTGCTATAGCAAAAAAGTGCATTTGATTATAATGAAACAAAACAGTGCCTTTGGGAACCAAAAGTTCAATGTGAGATAGCAGACCGGTCCAGGTGCAACTTTTGAAATGTTCGGTATTGCACTCAAGAAATGTTTGTAATGTTCAGGGTTGCACACTGGACCCGTTTAATACGTTTAGTATTGCACTCTGGAAATGTTAGAAATGTTCAGTATTACACTTTGAAAACGTTTACAGTGTTCAGTATTGCGCTCTGGAAACGTTTGTAATGTTCAGTGTTGCGCTCTAGAAATAGTAGAAACGTTCATGTTCACCCTATGACTGAAAGTGTTATTTTTTTCATGCAGGGAGTTTGAGAGGCATCCTCCTTTGCAAGATTCTAGAGGTTTTCCTAAGTTATGCATGTGTTTTACTGGAAACACTGCACTACAGGTCCACAAATAGGCTTGTATTAATACTTATTTAATGTGTTCTTCACAGTGAATTAATACCTGGACTGATACTAAATACAACTGTAAATTATGAAGCTTACGTGTTAATTAAAAAATGAGGACAGCAGTATGTAAATGGATTTTGAAGTGATGTTACCTCAGGTGACCAGTTGGGAATGTCCACGTAAGTTTTGAGGTTGAACACTGGTCGCTGTGCTCATGGCAAGGTGACCTGAATTATCAGAGTTCGAATGAGGCATGATAGCACTTGGGCTGATTACATTATGCTTTTTTTTTTTTTTGGTCTGTTCATCATTAAATTTACCCACAATAACAAGGGCAACAGATTGTATTCAATATGTTCAAAACTGAAATATGTTGTCTATATATATGGTTGCACACAAGCCATGAATTTTTATTAACCTATAATTTGTTTTAATCTGCATCATCTCCAAACAAACTTTAAGCTTTATAGAAAGCATGTTAATTAATATATCAGGTCAGGGTATTAACAGAATGAGTTAGCAAGATGTTAATGCTTAACGGTTTCCAATAGTAATGGTTATTCATATATGAATTTATGACCATATTTGCTTCAGTATTTCCTGATGTGTTAAGTATCAGTCTCTACATTAATTCATTGTGATGAGAATATTAGTTAAATATTAATACATCAGTATTTGTGGGCCTGTACATTTAAGTGTTACGGTTTCACTTTTGTTCTTTAGTCTCGTTTTCACAATTCTCATTCCTACTCCCCTCTTTCTGTCTTTTGTGTCTTTTTTCACTCCTCTGTTTTTCCTTGTCCCACTTGATTTCCTCTTCCTTCTTTTTCTTTCCTACTGTTTGTTTTTCTCTTTCTCTTTTTTCATTGTCTTTTCCTGCTCTTCATTTGTGTCTGTTCTTCTGTCTCTTTTTCTCCCTCTATCTTTCTCTTTCCCTCTCTCTCTCTCTGTATTCCTCTACCTCACTCTCCTATCCTCTCTCTCATCTCTCTTGTCTTCTCCATCCATCTTGAAATGTAATATGTGTGAATGTTCGGTGTAACCTGTTGTGCTGTGTGTGTGTCTGTGTGTCTGTGTGTCTGTGTGTCTGTGTGTCTGTGTGTGTGTGTGTGTGTGTGTGTGTGTGTGTGTGTGTGTGTAACAAGCTGGTTCAGAGCATGTTTGAATGTGTGTCCCTCCCGGTCATCCGTGTCTTGGAGTTCCCCCCTCTTTTGAATGAGAGACGTGTCTAGACGCCGTAAAAAATACATCACCTCTCCTGCCCTGCCTGGGAACGAAAGGAAAAAAAAAACTAAAAAAGGAACCCAGAGTGAATTTCAAAGCTCAGCGGCATGTCGTCAGTCAATATCCGGCGCAGAGCTCTCTGCCTTATTCATATCGGCCTAGCTTTCATCTGCAGCCTGTTGTCTTTGGGCTCCATGCATCTTTAATCTGCTTTTGTTTTTGCAGCAAAACACACACATACACACCTGCTGCACAGACACAGTGTCATTAACACTCAAAATGCGTAGCTCACCGGTGTGGAGGAGCATGAGGCACCAAACCCTCTCTCAGACCTGTACACACACACACACACACACACACACACACACACACAGACACACAGACGCACAGACACACACACAGCTCACTCAGAATCAAAATCAGAACAACTTTGCGCGCAGTTAAATCTCAGTAGGTCACATGAAAGGGGAATTTCATTAGTCTTTTTGCAGTCAAAAATGAAGTTACTGAAATAGTATTAAACCATTTTCTTGCCTGCCTAAACGTATGCAAAAAACTTTGTGTGGTGTAAAAAATAGTCCCCAAAGGCAGCATTTTTCAGATGTACTATTTTTACTATTTTCAACATATACAAGCTCAGGAGGCGCAAGGAGGTTCAGTGGTCAGTTTATTTTATGTAGCAAATGAAATGGCTTAATAACTGTCGTGTCAGTGTCATTGCAGCGCTGATAATGATCCACTACTCAGATAATACCTGCTGGTCCTGTGGGTTCCTAATCATTGATGAATGGGATATAAAAGGGGTCTACCAAATTATAAAAAAAAAAACCTGTCTGCAGTTGTAAAATTTCGTGTAAACACATTATTGATCTCTTTCAAAAATGTAGTTTTTTTTCTTATACATGATATGATTGCTGGTAGTACAAGAAATATCAAGAAATCTGTATTATGATGAATGCCATCTGTATTAGAGAAATACATTTGTTTAATCCAAGCTACAGAAACTACATAGTGCAGCTATATGGTTACTGCAACAGTATGATAAATGGAACAGTATGTACAAAGTTGTATATGTTATTTATCTACCGCACACATCTCATTCTTTTTTTTTTTGATCTGCCTCTGTCCTTTGCCTTTTTTTTTTTTTTTTTGAAGCCCCGGTCTTGTAAAATAAATGTTATAACGCTAATTGCCATTAGCTCTCTTGAGAGAGGGATGGTGGGATGGATGGAGGAGGGTGAGCGTGGCAGTAAGTCAACAGGAGGAAGTGCTCTATCCCCCCTGAAACAGGGTCAATATGGGTTTTCTCATTAATGCTGTGGTCTGTAGAGCCAGCACAGGGTCCCCAGGCCACACTCTCATTTCAGTTAATGTCACTCCAATAAGACCACTCACATTTATTCAGCCTGTTTGCTCTGGGCTCTCTCCACTTCAGGCACAGACATTCACCTGGAGAAAAAAAGCACTCACTGCTCATTTACAGCATACACACTCCCTCGGCTGTTTGTTAGCTGGTAAATATGTTTGCATGTGTGTACCTGTGCATCTGGGTATCAAGACTAAAGCTGTAGAGATTTCATTGCACCAGGCCCGGGTGACGTCACTGTTGTTCAGTATCATGATATTTTACAGTTTTAGATAATGTAAGTTTGCATTACTAAAGTAAATGAGCCCATTTGTCCTGATAGCTGATGCTCTATGCTGAAAGACTCTAGTACCAGCCTGACACTGACGTTTGGTTCCTTTTATCCCCACTGTGAATATTTACAACTAATTCACCTTTAAGGTAATGAATACCATGAGTAAAAAAAGAAAGAAAGAAAAACAAAAAAAGCATCAGGAATACCAGTATTTTAGATAAAGGATATAATGCTCATTATCTTTTCCATATATAATGGTGTGTCCGTGTCGTGTTGTTCATAATACAACATTAAAAACTAGAATTGATTCATTTGTGAAATGTGTGCATAGAAAAGTAAATCTGTACCGCCAATACACCAATCACTCTCATTCACCTGTTATTTACTAGTTTTCATGGACAGTACTGTGTGCGAAGGAGAAGGCAGACTTGTGCTATGGACACACCCATGTTCAAATGACTGGACTTTTTGCTGAAGAGCTGTTGTATAACACAGACAAAGGAATGTATAAAAATGTGTAGTGTGAAAGAGTGCAGATTAGATTAGCTGTGCTAATTACACAGTATATGTTGGTTCTGTGTGTGTGTGTGTGTGTGTGTGTGTGTGTGTGTGCGCGTGTGCGCACGTAGGCTGAGTCATGCTGAAAGGGATGTGATGATGAAGAGGCAGCTGGTGGAGGACCTTCGCAGCCGACTGAAGATTCTACAGGATTCAGAAAGCAGCCGCTGCTCACTCATTGACGACCTGGAGAAGAAGGTCTGTAGATCCTGTAGAGTTATTAGATGACAAAATAAAACGATACAGAAACCAAATTTCTACAGTTTCTCCCCTTATTCTAAATGTAGTCTTTCAGCCAAGACACGTTTACTGTCTGAAGCATGCTTCTTTAGTTTTGATTTGGAGCTACAAGGCCACTGTAGCAAACAAATTATGGACATTTTATACCCCAGCAATCATCATGTTGCTAACTAGATGCCCAAATCTTAACATGCTTGCTTTAAATCATGTAAACATATCTTAAATAGACTTGCTTATATTTTAAAGTTCTAAGGCATACTGTAAAACTCTTTATAGTACCACAAAAGGTTAAATTACTTATTATAATATCAGAGCCCTTTTGGTGCTATATAGAACCATTCTACTACATAGAATGCATTATATGTTTCTTTGAATTGTTAAGGTTCTGTGTAATTCAGTGGCTTGATTAAAGAACCTTTAAAGAAGGTGACCTGTCACACTACAATGCTTTCATCACAGGTGTTTTTGTTTTGAATCTGGAATCAGGGTCCAGGCCATTTCAGAGGAAAATGCGTCACAGACTGGAGTTCACTCAGTTTTAGATGACACTTTCCAAGTAAAGATCTGAGTCAGTCTCTGTACTGGAGTGAACTGGCATGAACCCTGACGGCCCTGAAACAGCTGGAAACCTTTACAGGTGTTTTTCCCCGTTCTAAATCCCTGCTGTTGACTTCCTGTTTGGTGTCAGGTGAAGACTCTGTCAGAGGAAGCAGCTAACCGGAAGGCTTTTATTGAGTCTCTGAAGAGAAGGCTGAGCGTAGCCACTCAGGAGAAAAACCAGTGTGAATCCATCAGCCAAAAACTCAGAGAAGATCTACAGAAAAAAGTAAAGCTTCACTATTTAACACCAGTACACAGTCACACAAATGCGTCTTGGTCTAAATTAAATTTAACATCAAGCACGTGCTTACGCTCATAGCAAATTACTGAATTACCTTTCCCTATTTATTTAGCCATTTCATTTAGTTTAACTGTTATATTGATGTTGCTTCTTCCTCCACAGAAAATGATTAGCTATGTCTGGTAATTATTGGAGGCCAATTAAGCATAGATTATTAACTGGCACACATTTTATTTCATTGTGCCTAATTATCTTCATATCTGATGTTTGATGTTAAATTTAAAAGCCTTTACACAATATTCTTTATAGATGCAACATATTGTGCGATGTTTTAATGTTGTAATTAACATGAATCAAGTTTCGTAAAGCACATGTTGAAAAGAATTACATACTGTAACACTTCAGTTTAAATTTGTCTGAGTACATCTGTGTGTGTGTGTGTGTGTGTGTGTGTTCAGGATCAGAAGCTGGCGGCACTACAAGTGCGGTTAGGCAAGTGTGAGCGGTCGAGGACAGAGCTGGAGGAGAAAGTGTGTATGCAGGTGCAGGCTGTGTCCCAGCAGCACTCTGATGCCTTGAAGACGGTGCAGAACAAACTCAGCCTGGCACAGTGTCAACACGAGCAACTACGGTCCTTCACACAGGTAACACACTGAAGGTTCAGTAACTGTACAGGTAACACATTACAAATGCTGTAACTGTACAAGTACAACACTGCAGGTGCTGAATCTGTTAAGGGGACATTGCAGGTACTGTACATGTACATGTAACACACTGCAGGTGGTGAAACTGAAGAAAGTAACACAATGCAAGTGCTCTAACTGTACAGGTAACAGTGCTGGTACTGTAGCTGCACAGGTAAAACACTATACAGCATACTACACAGGATACCTGCACTCATTATCTAGACGTAGTTGCAGACAAACACATCTAATTAAACTGATACCACAGTGTCAGTTGTTCTTTGCCTGTTTTATATTGGGCACATTGAGTAAATATCCACACTGCAGGCTAGAAAAAAATAAGTCAACCTCTGTTAATGATTTCCTAAAGAGCTAATTAATTGAAGGTCTTTCAATTAAGAAGATAAGATTGGAAGTGTAGTTTTCACAGATGCTTTGTTTATTGAATAAAGGCAGTACACAAAACCTGGTTACTGACAAAGCTGTTCTTCTCAAAAAAAGGTTCAAATGAACTATGCCTCAACGCAAACAACTTTCAGAAGACCTCAGAAAATGTGTTATAGAGATGCATGAAGCCGGAAAAGGCTACAAAAGCATTGCTAAAGACTTGGGGGTTACATCAATCTGTACATAGAGAAAGTGTCTACAAATAAAGAAAAGTCTTAATTGTTGCTGCTCTCCCTAGGAGTGATCACTCTTAACACTTTTAAACACTAAAAGCGCAGTGGGCAGTCCTGAAATGGGTGAGAAAGAACCCGAGCAACAGAACTACTGAAGACTCCTGTTCAGTGTTTTAGGAAAACACTGAATAAGAATGGTGTTCATGGTGCACATGATGAAGGAAGCTGCTGCTGTCCAAACAACATTGTGACTGATCTGAGGTTTGTCCAAGACGTTCCATAATGCTTCTGGATAAATAAACATTGAATTCAAAGATGTGTCAAAGCAATTAATGGCTTTAGGGCAGCAGTGGGCATTGGGGGATGCAACAAGACAATGACCCAAAACACACAAGCCACGAAAGAATGGTTGAAATGAAGAAAAAGAAGATGATTTGTGTTTAGAATGCCCAAGTCAGAGCCTTGACCTTAACCCTTTCAAAATGGTGTGGTATGACCTAAAGAGGGCTGTGCAAGCAAGAATTCCCAGAAGTGTTGGAATATCCCAGAGCTCTTTTTTTTTTTTTTTTTTGGAGACTTGCTTTGTCAAATAAATGAATGGGGGTATATTCAGTGGTTCTTGTAACACTTATAAATTGGTTGCCTATTGTGCTTAGCATAATCCAGGTAATCCTAATTATGAATGTAGACTATGTAGAATGTGCAACTGTTGATGAATATTTGCAAGGAAAAATTCCTCTGTTGTGCTAGGCAACTATGCAAGTACTAAAACTGTAAAAGTAAAACACTACAGGTGCTAAATTCGTATAGGTACCATAACACATTATGCAGCTGTACACATTTAACTTTATGTACAGAGTTACATTTTATATAAAATACATGCTGGTTTGGTATCAGTATTGAATTAGGTCACTAGTATCAGCTGAAAATTGAAAACAGTTGAAAATTTTCAAATGGTGCCCATTCCTGTAAGACATGCAGGCTGTTTGATTGAGCTCCTCGGGGGTATTCCTGTGGAGATTACTGTGGCAGGTATTGATGAGACGTTGATGGAGGCGTCCCAGCCATGCTAAGCCCTCAGGGCTGTGTGGAGCTCAGGGGGATGGATGTGCTGAAGCCCCAGCCATGTGCTGTGGAAGCATGATGAGGGAAGACTGGGGCTGATTATGCAGATGTACCTGGCTGTAGGTATATTACTGGTGATAGCAAAAGCACACCCTAGTTTTATATGGATCTCTTACTCATTACAACAAGCAGAGGAGATGTTTTATTATGATTTTTAAATTTGATGGAAAGTTGTATTTACATTTTTTGAAGAAATGAAAACCATGGCATGCCTTTTTGGCATTTTTTGAAACGAACAGAAATAGACCACCGCAAACAAATAGAAGTGCAGAATCAAAAACTTATTGACACCTTCAAGGCAGAATGTCAAAGACCACTTTTTTACTTAATTCCCAGAATGGCCATGAAGTACAAGTTATTTATTTTTTTAGCATCTGGAATAAAGTAGAAAACACATTTAGAAGAAAATGACATGGTAGCCTTAACAGCTTTTATTACAGCTTATATTTATGATTACACTATATAGACACAAGTATTGCACACACATCATTGAAATCAGAGCTTTATTCAGTCCCATTGCCACAGGTATATTAAATCAAGCACCTAGCCATGCAGTCTACCTTTGCAAACATTTGAGCTCAGTTGCAAGAAGTCAGTTCATGAAACTTCTTCCACTCTACAATCAACTGTGAGTGGTATTATTAAAAAGTGGAAGTGTTTAGAAACCACAGCAACTCAGCCACGAAGTGGAAGACCACAAAAAGTTATAGAGTGGGGTTGCAGAGTCCTGAGGCTCATAGGGTGCATAGTTGCCAATGCGCTGACTCAATAACTGTAGAGTTTGAAACCTTCTCTTCGATCAATACTAGCAGGAAAACTGTGCACAGAGAGCTTCACAGCATGGATGTCAATTAGGGGTGGGCATTTCATGATATGATATCACGATACGTTGCCCCGAAAACAATATAGCGATTCTGCAATTCTGCAGTTCTCAATAAATTATAATACCATCCTCTCTGATACATCATGATATCTCTAACTGGAGAAGATAAAATACTCCTAAATAACCAAATAGCAGGAATTATGGTTTTATTTGTGCAGTTTCATAGAACTTGACAACCAATATGAAACAATTTGCAAGTGCACAGATGGCAGGCTGCTGCTCGAGGGACCGAGAGAGCTTCTCCATGGGAACTTAGAAGTCTAAAACACTTTAAAAACTGTATTAATTATAGGCTGACTTTGAGTTGTGGCAACATTAGCTGTTTTCTCAACAACCAGATCAGGAGGATGATGAATAAGGTGGCTATGTATGTTTGTTGTGTTGCCTGTGTACTTTATTTTAAAACATCAGTTCTTGCAAATCGCATAGTCTTTGTATCGGTATTTTATCCCGCCTCTAGTTTCCATGGCTGTGCAGCTGCATTGCATCACCAGCCACAATGCCAAGCGTCAGAGAGTGGTGTAAAGCATTCTGTCACTGGACTTAGGAGCAGTGACAACGTGAATCATGCTACACTGTCTGTCAGTCTTACAGACGAGTCTGGGTTTGGTGAATGCCAGAAGGACATTACCTGCCTGACTGCACTGTGCCGACTGTAAAGTTTGGAGAAGGAGGAATAATATTATGGGGTTGTATTTCGGGGGTTTGCTTTAGCCCCTTACTTCCAGTGAAAGGAAAGTACCACATGAAAAGTACCAAATTAAGTTTAGAAAATAAGGAATACTTTTGCATTTCATCATTACTTAAATATGTTGCAGTACGTATTAGAGCTAGGCCTTTGGCTCTTGCCTAAAATAAAACCCACATCTGCAGTAATGCCAGATTCTGCTACTTCTCCTATGGGTTTTTTAGTTTTAGTTTTATTGAAACTCACCCTGGAAAGAGACCAGGTGGTTATAGCTTTCATTTTTGCTGTTAATGACATGTCTAGGACCTCCAGAAAGCCTTATGTTGATTTTGTACAACAGCTTAATATTACTTAGCCACTTTGTGTCTGACCTCCACAGAGTCAGTATCTTCTCTGTGTGAACAGATCCCCCTTCACTGCCAGTTCGAGTTGTTTGAGCATTGGTACTGCACCGTATGCTCTGCTTACATCACATGGGTACAATGCAATGTTCATGAGCTATCTTGCATGAGCAGCATGTTTAAGATTAAATACAGCTCATGGTCAGGGGTCTGTAAGGTCCTTTCCAAAAGCTGCTCTTTCTTAAAGTATCCTATGGTGGTTTTTAGGTCTGGTTTGGATGTTTGTCCTGTTGTAGAAAGCTAGCCTCTTTAAATTCAGTTTTTGCTTTGTCACACTTGCTTTCAGAATTTGCTAATAGTTATTTCCGTTCTTCAATCTTTGGCTGCAAAGGACAACACCAAAGCATAATAGATCAACTACAATGTTTAACTGTTTACATCATGCTGCTTCTTTTTTGCTATTCCATCTGTCTGTAGCAGTTGTTTACGTAATTAGTTGTTTACATTAGTGCTTCTGCACTAATCTTGCTTTGCATACTTCAGATGTCATAGATGAGGTTTCCTTCTGATGAGATTTCATAGTTTATGTATGTCACGGCTCTTTATAACCTTCTCCTGCTTTGCAGGTGTCATTTAGCTAGAAGAGCTCATGGTTGTTGAGTGTTGACCCAAGATTTGGGTCAGAGAATGTATTAATTTCTGGAATTGTCATCAGCTCACAGTTGGTAATGACAATTCTTGATCTTCAGTCATAGGCTAATGAGGTGTGAGACTTGTCATTTACTGCGGAGGTTGTATATTTAATGTTGTTTAATATTTAATTTGGCCCGAACTTCTACTTACAGCTGTGACGTGACAGTATGCTAATTCTGTGGTGTTCTAGCTTTTACCTTTGAATTGCTCCATGTAGACAGTGGACCTCTCCATTTGTCAGACCTAAGTTGCAACAGCTTTATGTATGAATAAAGTTGTCATTGTGTTGATTTAGTACAGTTTTAGCTGTTTACATTTAACTAGCCTTTAAGTTGTAATCAGTGACCCAGTGATTAAAATGCCGTGTCAGTTCAGCCAAGGAAATTAAGGATGTGTTAGTCAATTACAAAATGACTCACATTGACATTATCCACTTCTTAATACTGAAAGTGCGTTTTTAATGCTATGTGTAAGTGTCTTGCGTTTCATAATCGTTCCAATCTACTTAAAAGCACATTTTGTTACTCAGTACTACCTGTTAATGAGGGTGTGCACGAAGGCTAAACAGAAACGTCTTCAGCAACTGATCCCACAGTTGAGTGTAGACCCTGTGTGATCCCATACTTCCTTCTGAAGTCTAATGAAAACCTCCATGATTCCATGAATACTGTTTAATTGTCCATTCATATTGATTGAAGTTCCAGTGCACGTGAATAGATATGTGGGTGTTGTGTCTGCACACCTGTGTTCTTGCAGGCTGTAGCGTTCACTTCTAACATTTTAGTAAAGCATGTAATCAAATGATGATGGCTTCTGTGTCTATGTGTTTTCCTCAGTCAGGATTTTTAGGGATTGTCTTGTTGACTTTTATGTTAATGTGTACTGGTAGATGTGCTTTCTGAATGTGATCTCTGGTGTGCGCTCTGTGCTGTCTGTAGAGGACATATAGATGGTGTGTTGTATATGTAAGTGCGTGTGTATTGTGTCTGTGTGCACACACACATTCTCTTTGCAGGCAGTCCATTTCAAGGTCAGATTTTCAAAAGGCTTAAGGGGGAATGATACGGGAGATTATTGCAGCGATCAATAAGCTCAAAATGAAGCAGAGGGGAGTTTACTTTATTGACTTTCTCATGTACAGTGGCAGCTTTAAGCTTTAATTGTCTCTGTATTTAGCGGCTGCTTGCGTTCAGCTCCCTCCTCTGTGGCCTCTTTCCCTCTGCTCCTGACTCTAAAATGCCCTCTTAGGAACTGACCTGAGAACAGCATCCACAGCCCAAGCCCTAAACGTGTCTTGTAATAGGCAAAACCTAAAGCTGGTCTTGAATCAGCAGGAAAAAATGTGACGATTTTTAATAAACCTTCTGCTCTATGCTGCCATTTTTAACAGCTCTGCTTTGCTCAATTTTTTACCCTCGTGGTGCTGTGATGGAAGTTGGTATGAAAAAGCAAATGAATAAATGAAAGTTAGCATTTTTCAGCATCTCTCTCCCTGATGTGCAATTCTGTTCCACATCAACATGAGGGCCTTCGAACTTTTAGCATGCTTGGCATCAGAGACTCCAGGTACATACTTCTGTTCACTCTTCAAGTCTCAGAAGGACTCTGAAGCTAGCTCTTAATAACACTTCTTATATGAGGTTCCTCGTTGATGGTAAAAGCTGCGTACCTCTATTCATCCTGAAACATCTCTTGCGAACTTTAAGAAGTTTCTCAAGGCCCTGCTCCTCTGGACATCTGGTTTTTACACTAATATGCTTTTATGCTTTGTTATAAAAAATGTAAATAATGGTTCAGCGAAAAATCTAATTCATCCAGTTTCCCTTTTCCACAAATCAAATCGACCGGCAAAACATGTTTGGTGCCACAAAGTTTGCTTCTTTAGTTGTATCCCTGGGGTTATGAGGCTAATGTAGCTAACCAGTAATATAATCTTATACCACATTAATTACCATGGTGCTAACTGCATGCCTGAATCATCACACCTCACCTCAAATTGTGTTGTTGTTAAGTAATGACAAATAGACTTTTAGCTGTGATTTCTGATGCTGCATGGCACTGTTAATGTAAACTATGTAAATAATAATGTAAATGAAACTCATGGCTCTTCCTCTCTTGTCCTTCACAGACACTGGTGGTGGAGGTGGCCAGAGAAGTGCAGGACACCAGAGCAGAGCTAAGGAGGAGGAAGAGGGAGAGGAAGAAACAAGAGAGAGCAGATGGAAGAGTGTCCAAACGCTCTATGCAAAAAGCCCAGTCCATTGCAGCCTCTATTCTCAACCTGACTCAAACTGATCTCGCCAGCATACTGGATACAGATGAGGTGGGTTCTGTTATTACTGTTAGTAATAGTAGCAGTAGTGTTTTTAGTACATTTATTATTCCACAGGTTTCTGTTAAAGTAAACATTTAGTAATTAAAGAGTAAAAACTGAAAAGAAAATGAAAATCAAAGTCTGAAAGATAAAGAAGTAAGAAAGAAACTATAAACCAAATTACAAAAAAGTTGAGAAAAGCGTATGAAAAAAAAGAAAGCAGAGAAGCATTCTGGTTGACCTACATAGAAAATTGTACAAAAGCACACAAAAAACATGTTGCTATTAATGATGCTTTCATAGATGTGCAAGTTACCTACTGTTCCCCCCATTCCAGCCTGGCTTTGGACTTTACAAATCCAGATGGTGTAATGATGTGGATTGCAGGTTACTTTTTTGGACCTGAGAACCTGATTTCCCACAGTAATAATAACGGTGGGATTTTTTGGTGGTGTTTTTTTGGCAAAGTGACAAGACTCAACCCATCCTTGCTCATAAAGGGCACCAACTGCTTAAAATGTGTTTATACATTTCACAATGTTCTTTAATTACCCCAGCCCAACTTTTTTGGAACATGTTTGAGTCATCGATTTCTGAGTGAACATGCGCTATATGGCCAAAGGTATATGGACAATTCTAATTATTAAGTTCAGTTGTGTAAAATGAAGCACACGGTCTTCATTCTTCACACCATAATCCGCCAAACTTTATATCTGGCACAGTGCAGTCAGACAAGTACCGTTCTCCTGTCAACCGCCAAACCCAGACTCGTCCATCGGATTGCAAGACAGAAGCGTGATTCGTCACTCTAGAGAACACATCTTTCACTGCTCTAGAGTCCAGTGGCGGGGCTCTTTATACCACTGTATTTGACGCTTTTCATCGTGCTTGTTGATGTAAGGCATGGATGCAGCTGCTCGGCCATGGAAACTCATTCCATGAAGCTCTCTACGCACTGTTCAGCAGTGGAAATGAGTTCTCTGGAGTAATGAATCGCGCTTTACTGTCAGTCTGATTCTGGGTTTGGTGGGTGCTAAAAGAATGCTACCTACCAGGGTGTAAAGTGCAAACAGTTGCAAAAAGTGCAAAAGGTGAGTGGAGTGATTATGAGTCATTTTGAGACATCAGTGTGTGACCTCACAAACGCTCTTTTGACTAAATAGGCATAATATACTACAGACACTCCAAAATCTGGAGTTCTGGAAAAGAATTCCCAAAAGAGTGGAATCTGTCATAGCTGCAAAGTGTGACTTGACCATATTAATGGTCATAGTTTTGGAATGGCTTTTCCAGCAAACTCATGACGGTATGATGGTCAGTAGTCTCTACACCAGCACATATAGCATTTTTTTTTTAAATAAACAGTGAAGTTAATCAGATAAAACATTAAATATCTTGTTTTTTTCCAAATACAAGTCAAAGTAGATTTATAAATCACTGCTTTCTGTTTTTATTTGCATTTCACCTACTGTCCCAACATTTTTAATTTAAATTTGCAAATAGATTGACAGTGTGTGTATAAAATGTGTGTTGCACAGGAGGAACAGTGTGATGAAGGTGGTTGGATGGATCATGTACAACTGATCTTACAGCAGCAGGTATGATCTCAGGACATCACTACAGATATACATACACAAGCACACACCCCCTACACTAGCACACAGACCACTATGCCAGCACACACCTATAATGGCGTACGCACACACACACACGCACTCCTAGCACCCCTATATTAGCATGCTTACACCAGTGCACGCACCTCTGCACAACTACACACATGAACCCTTACACCAGCATATACCCTGCACTAGCACCCACCTTCCCACTAGCATACCTCTGCACCAGCAAACACATTTGCACATCTACACTAGCAAATACACACACATACATACTGTATACCTTGTCAAGGTGAGTTAATTGATATAGTGCTTTTTATGAGAGCTGTTAAAAAAAAAAAACCATACACACCCCAGTAAATAAACTACACCAGGACACAGACCTCTACACCAGCACATACACTCCTGCACCAGCACACACACCCCTGCTACACCCCTTTGTACCAGTGCAAGCATCTCTACACCAGAAAACACAACTCTAGCGTACATAAATCTACGTCAGTGCATGCAACCCTGTACTAACACACGGACATAACCCTATACCAGCATACACACACACAACCTAGACCACTGTATGCAACACAAAATGCACTTTTTTTTACAACAGGTATTGTTAGAAATGCTATATTAATAATGTACACCAGGACCCAGACGTCTACACCAGCACAAGATGTACATAAATAGATGGGCTACAGTCTATAACTGTATGTAAGGAAGATAAGGCTACATTTTCTAATAAACAGCGGGTACACAGTGTTGTTAAAAACTACCATGTCTGATAGGCCCTTACCAGCTCCACACACACTTCAATGGCAGTGTCACTACTGTGCTGAAAATCAGACACATCCCGTACATCAGTCGTCCTGTGGTTAGAATCGGACCAATGATGAATGACCTAGAGGTGTGTATTAAACAGTGCAATCAAACACTACAAATCAAATGATTGGAATCATTTGTCACATGCTAATTGTTATTCCTTAATAAATTAAAGTATATAGTGTAGATTGAAATGTTATGCATTAGACAGCAAAATGTAAACCCACGGTTTATTCAATATTTGCGGAAAAACAAATTTTGTGACCTTTAATAAAAAATAATTATTTAGTAATTAACTGTAGTTATCTTTCTGTAGTATTTCCCTGACATAAAATAACTAACTGTTAAAAGCTATTGATCAGCAAGATTTGGTCACTGCTTTACAAAGATGAGACATTCTACACATATATACAAATCTCTTTTCCCTTGAAGTGTGTCTGTGTGTGTCTGTGTGTGTCTGTGTGTGTGTCTGTGTGAGTGTGTGTGTGTGTGTGTGTGTGTGTGTGTGTCTGTGTGTCTCTGCTGGCTCTGCAGTGTGTAAACATGTGTAGTCAGGCTGATCTGTGCCCTCTAGTCTGTCACCATCGCACTAGTGGCTTTGACCTTTGACCTCACTGCCTGGCCTGTGGCTGATTCGCATGTCTCTGCTGGACAGCTCAGGGACTCTCTCTCTCACTTTCTCTCTTTCTAGCTCTGCTCTCTCTCATTCTCTATACTTTCATTCACTCCCATTCTCACAGTCTCTTTCTCCCCTGTTTTTTCCCTCTCACTTACTCTGTCCCTTCATCCTTTCTCTTACACTCTCCCCTTCTCTCTTATCTCTCTCCCTCTGTCTCTCTCCCTCTCTCTCTCGCTTTGTCCCTTTATCCTCTCTCCTTTTTCCTTCCTCTGTCCTGTCACCAGCCCAGTCATTGTTCTTCTCTTCAGTGTAGTCATTCCCTTTATTTTTCCTTTCTTGCTCTATCCCCTTCCCTTTCTCCTCTCTCTCTTTCTCCCTCTCCTTCTTTCAATCACTGTTCCTCCTTCTCTTTCTCCTCCCCCAGTTTCTCTCTCTCTCTCTCTCTCTCTCCCTCTCTCTCTCCCTCTCTCCCTCTCTCTCAAGCCCTCAGGCAGCTTGTTAATGGTGAGTACAGTATTGATCTGGCTGGCTTGTCAATACCGAGAGAATGAGCGAGGGTCCGCTTGAGACTCTTTCCACAGGCTGCTATCCACACACACATACACACTCACTCCACCAGAGACCGTGCTCCAGCAGGCTGCTATCGATGTTTTCCGTGGCTTCTCACTGGATGACAAGCCGGAGACTCCGATCCCCTGGGGGCCGCAGTGACCCTCCTGCTAGTTTTTCTTCTCTTTCAAGTCACTCGTCTTCCCTCTCTCTCTGTCTCTCGTTCTCTCTTAATAAACTCCCCGCCCTTGGGGAGCATGGCTCTGGCGCTTGCTGGTGATAAAGGATCAAGGCGAGTTTGTTGGCAGGGGGGATTTCTGTGGGAAAGATTAGAGTCAGGAAGCAGAGTGTGTCAATACTGCGTGTGTTCCTGTTTGTAGCATCACACGCTTTGCTTTGGAAATGATACCATAAAGCTACTTGTGGCTTAAAGACAAGTTTGGTGTCTTATGTTTGCTTCTTTACTTTTCCAATGTAGCTTACGAGTAAAGAAAGGTTATGGAAGCACTAATTACCTTTGAACAGTTTGCTAAATAATATGTACACGTAATGTTTTATTCACTTTCACTGTTAAAACATTGGGTTATAATGGGGCCTTAAAAAGCCGTCAGGAGACGGTAATTCTCCATTGGCTGTGCTGTAGGTTTCCCAGAGCTTGACATACCATCTAAAGATTTGCATCGAAAAAGTCAATGTTAAAATAAAAGCATATAAACTAAAAATAGAACAAAAAGCAGATATAAAAACAGCAGCGGACCACATGTATTGATTTGGGTAACAGGTGTATAAATGATAATCACAATTTTTAAATAGAAAAAAAATCATCTAAATTGTTTTTTAATCATATCAAGTTACAATCCTGGGGCAGTATTGAGGAAATACTCTTAAATCTTAGCTTATCTGTTTAGCCACCATAACAAGATAACAAGAACATCTGAAAAAGGACAGTAGCTATTTCAGAATAACATTTTCTCAGTATCTCATCCTGATTCCAGATTTAAAAAAAAATGAAAAGAGTGATTATCTTAACTAGATAAAAAAATCTAGTTTAAGTGTCTGTTGGTACCGTTAGCCATTCCTTTAAAAATGCACAAAACACTGTTTTCTCTTTTTTCAGAGCAATAACATTAGTGCAACCAGCTTAGCCTTGAGAAATGAAAACTTAAACTGGAGGAGCGTTGATGTCACAATATTCATACCAGTTCATAACACTTCAGTTTTGTTTTGGCCTTTTTAAGACATTGGTAACTGTCTAGCTAACTAACTTTTTTGTTATTTTGATTGTGTTTACATTTCAGCTGTGCACATATTACTCAGTAACTGAAACAACAATTATCAGTTGGGTGGATTAGCATTTCCTAACTTGAAGAAAGATATGATGTAAGATATGGTATAATTCTTGGTATAAAGTATGGTATAAAGTCTTCTGTAATACAACTTTGTGACAAATGATGTCTTGATAATGTAAAATATTAACTTTTTGCATTCAGTTTGTAATTAAACCCCAGAGATAAATCACATGAAATTACTCCATGTTAATAAAGACTTACTGTAAGCAGGGAACTTCCGTGAAATAAAAAACATATCTGTGCTTTTTTGTTTATTTTTACTTAATATAATCATCATATTTGAATTTAAAGTATTCATGTATTTTAATATTCCCCTTTTTAATTATTACATTTTGGCTACATTCTTTTAACGCTTAAGAACATGGTGTCTAGGTACATTTTCAAGAAAAAGTAAGTGAACCATTTGGGATTACTTGGATTTCTGCATTGATTACTAATAAAATGTGATCTAATCCTTATTCAAGTCACAATTGCAGACAAGCAGTTGTACTTTTTATGTGTTTTATTTAGCACACTGACCAACATGCACAGTACAAATTAGAAGTAGGTTAAGCACTGTGTTAAAGACTTTTTCAAGAGCTAATTGGCGAAATGTGCTTCAGATAAGGAGATGAGATTGG
This sequence comes from Semaprochilodus insignis, assembly GCA_034552555.1. Classification (NCBI taxonomy): domain Eukaryota; kingdom Metazoa; phylum Chordata; class Actinopteri; order Characiformes; family Prochilodontidae; genus Semaprochilodus; species Semaprochilodus insignis. The sequence goes on along the minus strand of CM067478.1, from coordinate 23,679,171 downwards.
AAGTATAGTTTTCACAGGTGCTTTGTTCATTTAAAAAAACCTGGTGACTGACAAATTAGTTTTTCTCGAAAAAGGTTAGTGTGAAGCTGGAAACGGCAACAAAAGCATTGCCAAAGATGTTTAGACAAATGGTCTACAAGGTAGAAAATTCTAATCTTCCTAGGAATGAGCACCCTGTTATGTCCTGGGTACCTTATCATAGAGGGAACAATGAGTTATAAGGTGTATTTAAAAAATAAATGCAAAAGTCTATGACCTTAAGTATAAATGCAATATAAATGCAAAAGTCCATGACCTTAAGTTGAAGAGACGTTGGGTGATGCGACATGATAATGACCTAAAGGACTCATGTAAACCAACTAAAGAATGGTTGAAAAAGAAGATTCATGTTTTGAGAGATTCCTGACCTTAACCCTATCAAGATGCTGTGTGATGAGGAGCAGAAATACAGCGTACCTGAAACACATATGTAGGAAGGAAAGGTCTAAAATGCTTCATTTGGAAACACTTCTTCATAAAAAGAAACAGACATTTATGTGGCGCATTCATATTCCGTTGCATAAATAAATCAAACACAGTTGCCATATGAATATTACCTTTTTTATATCGGTTGACATTCTAGCATTTTTCTAATGGGCTTAGCAATACGTAATCGTGCTAACCAGCTGTTTGTCCTAGGTGAGGTTTCTTAATGTCGTTTCTTGTAAGAAACATGTTTTGCTATTGCTGTTCTGAATATTGGATAAGTGCCAGACTATCACATACTATAAAAAACATGGACAAACTGCCGTCTTGTTGCTCTGGAATATGTTTGACACAAGCCAACAACAACTTCTTGTTCGTCTGTAGTAAGACACCTCCACATTCTATTATGGTAAACACTGGAAATTCTAGCGTACATCAGCTGTACATTACATTTTGCTGTTTTGTGTTTTTTTAGATTGCATTTGTAATTGTGACAGAAAATCATCAGTCTATTGCATTAGTAATCAAGGTAGAAATCCAGGTAAATCTAAAATGTTCATTTACTTTTTCTTGCAATTGTAGATATAGCCAAGCTAGCTGGTTAGGACCCTGGGAGCTAAACTGAAGGCCTAATGTGTCAGATTAACCATGAACATAATTACAAACTGACAATGGAATTAACTAATCATGCTTTACAGTCAGTGGGACCACTTTTGTGAGGAAAACTTTTATTTTTGGCTTCTGGAAGTCCTAAATACATCACTAACTATGAGTATGAGTTGTAGCCAGCAGCAGCAGCTCAGTGTCAGGGCTCTGAAAGAGTCACTGTCAAACTGGTACAAGGTAAATATATATGCTAATGTCAATCACAAGCTTCAAATAAAACATATAATGTCCTTTTTAAGTTCATATGTCTGTGTTTAATCTTGAATGGCCCAAAACATTTCATATCTATCGACATTAGCTTAGTGCGACCATACTACTATAGTCCCATGAGAGTGCTATCAGGGATCAGTGTTATGGAAAATGTGTGATTTCCCATCTTTTCAATAGTTTACATTTATGGCCTTAAATGAAGAACTAGTTGTGATAGTCGTAGATTGGGCCAGTTCAGATGTTACACATGCAAATAAAGGAAAAAGGCATTAGCAGCCCATGTAATGCAAACAGTACAATTTCCCCCCAAATCCATGTGTTTGATTACCACGTTAACTATGAGGATATTTGCTTACGTACACCACTGTTAATCTGGCAGTGTTTTTATGTATGCCCGCTAGTATGTCAAACAGTGCCAGAAACCATAAAAGCAAATTTAGTTTGAGGTTTTATCAAATCTAAATGATATATGGATTATATATACATTCAGAATCTGCACTTTCCAGAGTATTTCTCCACTTGTTTTGATCAATAACAAGCAAGCAATTATTCATATAAAATGGCAACATGTATTTTTCATTGCATACTGTGACATCTAAGGGTTAAGGTCTATCCCTAGTGTGTGTGTGTGTGTGTGTGTGTGTGTGTGTCAGACAGACAGAAGGTGCTTGTCCTGCTTTGAGCTGTCATTGTTGAGATGTGCGGTGCAGTCACTGCTGGACTGTAATGGACCCTTACTTCAGTGGCCCTGTCAATAACACCACCATCAATCAGCCTGCCCGTCACACACCGCGACACACCACAACATAACAAGCCCGCACACATCACCGCGACAACCCTGATGGTTTGTGCTTGTGTGAGCGAGAGAGAGAGAGAGAGAGAGAGAGAGTTATGGAGGCAGAAATGGTGTGTTCCTGTCACTGCTCGGTGACTGGCTCGTTTTCACTGTCTGTCTCAGAGTGCGTGGGTCACGGACGAGGCTGAAATTAGAGGGGCTGCTGATGTGCTAATACGGCTCATGAGAGGGTCGACGGTCTACACATGGGACCTGCGGGAGACTCTGAAAATGACACTGAATGCTTGAGAGTCTCATCGTTATTCCATAATACTTTTTCCTTGCTTGTGGCATTTGTATCAAAATACACCACTATATTTATTTGTAACTAGATGCTGCCATTTATTTTCACAACACTGCCATATTTACTTATAGCTACACATGCTGCCACTTGTATTTGTAACAAAGTATACAAAATGGTTTCTTTGTAATAGAACTCAGTGTTACTTCGGAACAACACACTGTCACGTTTGTTTATATACAACTTATTTATAGCCATACTATGTTTATTCATAACGAAGCATGCTGACACATTCATTCATAACAAAGTGCACTGCATTTATTTATGACAATCTACAATATTTATTCATAACAAAACACTACCATAGCTATTTTTAACAAAGTTTACTTGAACCATGCTGATATGTAACAAAATATGCTACTGTTATTGGTATTAATGAGTTAATGTGATAAATTACAATTAATAATTTTGTTGCTTTTTTATGCTGTTAACACATGTCCTGCTTTGACCCTGCTATTGCAACTATTGACACTGCAACTATAGCCCTCCTAGTAAACTACAGCTTTTAAATTATTTGATTCTTCGTTCTCTTGATATTACATGGTGAATTTGTTTACCACTAAAGGACGTAGAGTCTGAAGTTTCATTTACAAGCAGAACACAGCACTGATACTGGCAACATCAACAGTATCAGTAACATTAGCATTGGAAGATGCCTTCAGCGGACTACATTGTCAGTAAGCAGCAAACAGACTAAGCAACGTCAGTGGAAGTGGAAAACTGCAGTTTCCCTCGAAACAAGACTTAAGACAAGACCTAAGAGTGAACAAAAAGAGTGTAGCAAACTTTCAAAAGAAAGTTTTTTCTTTAAGGTCAAATTAGACAAATGCAATTCATTATAATTAACTATCCAAAATAATGTGGTTAATAATTCAAACACGCATCTTATTTGTAACAAAATACATTAACAATATGTTTGTAACAAAGCACATGAACAGTAAAACACTGTTCCATGTTCTTTAGCAACAAAACACAACCAAAGCTGTATTTCTAACAAAGCACGCTACCATGTTTTTTTTTTTTTTTTTTGCAATGACTAAACTCACTGGCATGTTTGAATGTTTAAAACAAAACGTTCACTAAAACGTTTATCAGTAACAAACTATGACATGCTGCATGTTAATTTGTGCCAAAACATTTTTTTTATAACTGAAGTTGCAGCTATATCTATAACAAAGCAAGTGGCTACATTCATTTGTAAGAAAATCACTTCCATATTTATTTATAACAAAATCATCTGCCATGTTAATTTACCAGGAAGCTCATAGTTTATTTATACCGCTAACTCACTACCGTGTTTATTTATAATAAAACATCTTCATATTTATTTGTAACAAAACACATTACTCATTTGTAACAAAGTTCGCTGGTATATTTATTTACACATATAAAATCTATATAATGAAACCTGTTGCTGCATGTAATTGAAGTAAAGCATTCTCTGTCTATCTATCTACCTATCTATCTATCTATCTATCTATCTATCTATCTATCTATCTATCTTTGCTTATTTGTAATGCAACACAAAGATTTTTTTGTAACCAAGCACTGGTTAATTCAGTGTTACCCACAATTTTGAAATATACTTGTGGCAGGAGATGGTAAGAATAGGTTGGCTTCACCTGCTGTGACAAAATAGGTCTACTACATATGCAGAACAACAAATTTGCCTGACTTTTAACAGAATATTTAGATTTATTAAATATTTATATTACTTTCACATATGTTTAACAGATCCAACCCTCCCCTCCATCACCACAAGGAAAGAGTAATAGTAAGCTTGCAAAAAGAAGAAGTATAAAGCACTCATTGTTTGTCAAAGAGAAGAGTTCCAGTGCCTGTGCATATGGCCTCTGGTGCTGGTCCATTTGTCAATAATCACAGACAGGTGCTTTAAATTAACTGTACAAAACGTTATGTACAAAAAGTACCTGTGGTGCCGTGCATCTCTTTTCCTCATCTTCTACCGTATTCTATTCTATACAAAATATTTTTTCTGCAGGCTCAGCTCATCTGCTGAGTGAATGTAGGAAAAGTCAGTAGTCTAAGCCTAGCTAAAGTTAGTCTGTGTCTTTCTAACTGCCATGTGCATGAATTCTAATCTTATATTTTACCAACATTAGTTTTCTGCATGGTGCAGTGGTGAAGTTAAGGCCTATTCTCAGCAAGTACATTTACAAGCAAATGTGATTTTGAGGGTAGTTTGACCTTTATGGCAAATCTAAACCTTTTTTATTTTTTTTGTCTGAACGCTCTGAAAACCTTTTTCTTTTGAATACTGCAAGCAAACGGTGCACACACTGTACATTCCATTCTACAAAGAGCACAACAACACAGGAAGTTCCCCACCTCTAACAGGGGCAAGTGCTGCATAACGAGCGATGCTGCAGGTGTTTCTGTATGTCAGTGGAGGAATTCAGATCTGCTTCTGTTTGTTACTCCTCTCATTAAAAAGGAGTGAATGAGCTGCTGTTATATACAGTTCCTGTAACATTACTTACTCACTGTCATTCTCAGCCTTTCCAGCTCATCTCCCATGTTTCTTTAACCTCTGCATTTTTGTAGTCAGCATGTTGCTTGTTGCGCCGCTGCAAGTGAAGTGAGGTCTGCTGACATCCTCACACACTTTTGTTTGTGCTGCAGCTATGACAACAGAGCTCTGATTGGTCAGTCTGATTTTAAGGCACCTGTACAGCAGAAAACGGAGCAGCTCTATTTACGCAGCGCCACAGTTTGTCAGTTTCAGGCTCAGTGTGAAGGATTCACAGCATTAATATACATGTGTTCGTTCTTGAACCTTTTTTCATTTGTGAAAATCAGGACTTTACGTGTGCTGTACACTCTTCAATCTTAGTTGCCGCATAAGGGCATAGTTGCTGCTTTCTTTTTTTTTCATAGAATTTGAAGAATCTTCCAAAGTCAGCAGGTGATGTCGTTTTCTCAAAAGAATAAAAAATAAAGTTATAAAACATACTTTGGCAGACATTGACATAGCTGCCCCTCCATTATGCTGTAATTTGTGAGTAGTACTCTTACACATAGTATATTTATTGTATTTGTATATGTGCGCGTGTGTGTGGTTAGTAATATAATGTAGCCCTGTTTTTGTTTCCTCTCTTTCTCTACCCTCCCCTCTTCACTCAGGCCTGTCAGACTGTGGTCTGTTGTGCTCTTCGCTCCCTCTCATTCCTCTGCTAATGAAACAAACAGTAGCATGTTCATCGGAGACTCGTAGCCCGCATCAGCACGACCATCCAATAACCATTTAGCCCTGACAGCGCCTAGCGGCCAGCCGCTGCGTCCGGTGGCCCACCGAATGCACAGGTTCACGCTCTGTGGCGTCCGAGAGGCTCCAGCGTCCGGTCCGGAAGCCCCTACGCAAGCCTAAAGATGTATCCCTGTAATTGCACAGGTTTATTTGTGGACTCCTAATTATTGACTGGAGGTGAATTAGAACACAGAGGCCGTTATGAATGTTGTGAAATGTCCGTTAGAGCTAATGAACTGTAGTCACAATCCCGTCTGATCGCTTCTCATTCATTCTACGCAACAACGTTTCCAACAGTGCACTCCACTCTTTTTTTATTTATTTATTTTTTTATGACTGCCAGAGCTCACAGACGCAATATTTCGGTGCAATCGGCCAACGGGGAGCCGCCGCTTTGCATTCACGAACACAATGGGTCCATCTTGGGCCCTTAACTGGAGAAAATGATTTTTAAAAGTTTTGGAGTGAGTCGTTTGGAGGGAATGGCAGAGGATAAACACTGTGCTCCAGAGCGCTGTATACAGATTCTCCAGCAGGAAGCAGCAGTGGAGAGAGATGTTGGCAATGTATGTGGGCTCAGGGGGGGTGGTGGCACTAATTAAGCTTCATTTAATGATTACGGCAATTAAAGGAGCGACGGTGCTGGAAGACTCTGTAGCTTTGTAGTGTTGCCACTGTCTGTCAATGGCACTCCACAATAACCTCCCACAGGAGAGAGCAAAGAACTGCTCAAAGCACTCTACAAACTCTTAGAGTGTGCATGTATGGAAGGCATTTCAATGCTCATTATAAACACTCACAGACTGAGCTTAGGAGCATTTGTAACTGAATAAGAAAGGAACTCTGAACTGGATTTGGAACAGGATGTTGTTTGCAGGGTGTTAAATGAAATCAAATTGACAGGCTGTTAATTTTTCTGTAAGCGATAAAGTAATGTTGGTACACTTGTTAAAGTATTGTATAGTTCTGTAGTTTTTGTATTTAGGTTTAGTGCATTAGTATGCTTAGTTTTGTTTTTAGTTTTGGTTCATGGAAAGTAGTTTTAGTTTAGTTTAATTTAGTTTCAGGTCAGACTAAAAAAATATTTACACTCTGAACCTTTTCTCAGTTTTTGTGGTTTTAAAAATGTCTTTTTTATTTTTACTACAGTTAACAGGACATTTGTTCACTTAGTTTTTGTTTTAGTAATAGTTTTAGTTAACTTTAATAACCCTGTTACATTCTAGGCTTTGTAGGCTGTGATGTGACTCGGTCATGGTGTATATGTACTATGAGTGAAGCCATCCCGGTGCATCACTGTAAACCAGCAAACCAAAGCAGAGCTGACCAAAAAGGCAGACCAGCTCATTTAATTCTGGGGTCAAATCATAGGGTTGTAAATGGGCATGTAAAACAAGCCTATTTTTCACCCTGACCGAAGTCACAAATACCCTCTGTGTAGACATTAAGAAACAACTAAAAAGGCAGAAAACAATGAAAGCATTTTCAGAGTTTTTGTTAAGGATAATAACCCTGCTTCGAACATGTTAAAGCTAAGCCTGACATATTGCTTCTGTTTAATTCTGTCCATTAACACTGGTCGACCATCAGTCATTTGGCAAAAGGCTAAGAGTTACGTTTCATGTAATAGCCTATGAGGCCTTGTGGCTCTCCTGAATCGCCATTGTTCACAACGTATTGCCATAATAGTTTTTTGGCCCACTCCTGATGTTGTCTGTGAAACCGTTGTGTCTGGACTTTGTTACTGATTCCTAATGAACCAAAGCAGGCAGGAAAGACATTTTCCACTCTTTTCTGTGCACCCTGGGCTGTATGTAGGTCAGAACTAAAAGCTCAGGTTGCACAGACCTGACGACGGTAGACACAACATATTTAAAAAAAAAAAAAAAAAAAAAAAAAAGGAAGAAAGAGAGAGAGATTTTTTAATTACAAGTATCTGTGGCCCCTAGTGTCCAATTCCCTTTCATATCAGTCTCCAGTGGCTGGAAGGGAGCTGGGTGAGTAATTACTGCCGGGGAAGAATAGATTGGTGCTTCTGCCTGGTTTTCCTTACCTGTGCATGTGACACATTCATTATCTACTAATCAAATGCAGACTTTAGTAGGTCTTTGGTGCTTTGTGTTGTTGTTTTTGTTGTTGTTTATATTCCCCCATGTTTGATAACTTTGATTTCAAAACAAAAGTGTGAAGATCAAAGATCAGAAGGCTTTTTAATTCTCCTGTGATCAGGGAAAGTAGCGATGAGGGTGTTTATTTCCTTCTACCCTCCACAATGGCCTAAATCAGTGCGAGTGGGGAAAAGTGTCTTCAGCTGTGCAGTGATCAGGTAGTTTACACTGTTCAGGGTCCAGATATTCACTCCAAACAACACTGGGGTTTATGTTGGTAAATGACAAAGTATAGGAGTGTGGTGATGTCAGAGGGACCTGGGTCGCTACCAGGATTCTTTTAGGGCAACACACCCCACAGGGGAATACTACAAGTGAACCTGTATAGAGAAGAGGGAATAAGATAGCTGAGTAAAATGTACTGGTGAAAATAAGATTAACGAATGGCCATGTCCAAACCTAGGACAGTGATTTTGTTGTATAATGTTTGATGCATTCAAAGCTGAAGCAGAGCTTTACTGTTTAAGGGGCTGCTGGGTAGTCATGAGAGTCACTAGAGTCACTTAACTCTTCTCGAGATTGTGAGGATGTTTCTTTGCGTGTAAACATTTAAATAGAGGAGCACTGGAACTCGCTGGGATGTGTTTATGCAGTCCATTTGTAGCAAACCAATCTGTTCATTTCCACTCAAACACACCTACACGAGGAGACCCACAGTGACCCCCTGTCACTGTCTTTAGTTAGATCTTTATCCCCTTTCTTATTCAAAGTCTACGCTAGAAAATGTGTAAAGTAGTAAATTATCCGGTCTTATACTGGTGAAAACACTTGCCTAATGTTATCTCATGATGTGAGAAACTAGTGTAGTCGTTAGCTTTCACATTTTCTTGAGCAACCCAAAACAAACTCTTAAGTCTATGAAAACTTCTTTGTTGGCTCATGACATGAGTGCTCTTGTCAAAAGTCTGTTAGCAGTTGCACACAAGAAATGCAAGCTTTTTCTCCTCCAGCACTGCTGAATCCTGAAGTCAGTTTTAAACCAGTGTTACCCTTCAGCTCTAGCACTCCTGACACACAACACAAAAGACAAACTTGATTAGCGCCCAAGCATCGTGTAGCGTATATCAGTTCAAGCATCTCAGATTAGTTTAAGCATGAATTGCCATTTGTGAACGATCGAAGTGTATGCAGCCAGCATTGGGCATAGCTGTTGGCTATCTAAATGAAGCAATAGAAGCTTACTAGTGTAGTCTACCTTTTAAGTAACAAATTCATTTCAATATACAATCACTGACCATGTGAAAATGTGAAAATCTACCATCTGTGAGTCAGCTGGTGGGGTCTTATTTTCAACCACCCACTAAACCAGCTTCTGGTGGCTTTATTTTATAGACCAATTTAGTTTCATTTAGATTTCAAGCAACTAAAGTTTCACCATGTAAAACTAGCCTGTTGCAGTGTGGTTCAAGTAGAATGCATTTTAGTCATCTTTTCATGTTTTCTCTACCATACACTGGTGCTTTCTTACAATAAACACAAATCTCCCAACACCTGCTCACACCCACAAAGATTCTAACTCTGCACAAATTGGGGCCTTGAACGCTCATCTTTAGGGCTAGAACAAAAGCAGGCTGATCGATCTGTTCAGCAAAGGTGTGTGTGTGTGTGTGTGTGTGTGTGTGTGTGTGTGTGTGTGTGTGTATGTGTGTGTATTGGCACTATGTCCCAGTGGAGTAAAGGCTCTGAGAGCGATGTGGCTTTGCCTCCAGTCGTGCCCCAGGCTCTGGAATTCTAGTGTCACTTAATTGGCCCATGAAGCTCTTTTACAGTGTACAGGCTCTCTGGTCAGACCCAGTGAGCTGATTGCGAATCACACACTCAGCAGGTTAATCACAATGTGGGCCAGCAGAGGGTTCTGTTGAAAAGAGCAGGACTAGTGTGAACTGCGCAGGTTGGGTGGAGTTACCTTTGTTAGATTATAATGACCAGCCCACAATCTCAGCACCACCAACACACACACTGTTTCACCCTATAACACTCTCTTTATTACACCATCTCTCCCGTTTACACATGTAGGCACACATTCTCATATTCACACACATGCACTATATTGCCCAAAGTCACTCACCCATCCAAATCAGTGAATTCAGGTGTTCCAGTCACTTCCATGGCCACAGGTGGATAAAATCAAGCACCTAGAAATGCAGACTGCTTCCACAGACATTAGTGAAAGAATGGGTCGCTCTCAGGAGCTCAGTGAATTCCAATGTGGTACTGTGATAGAATGCCACCTGTGCAAGTCCAGTCATGAAATTTCCTCACTACTCAAGTTCGTATGCGTGTGAAGGCAGACAATCGAATACTTTTGGCAATATAGTGTACATAGACAGTGTCTCACTAACACACATGCAATACTGTGCAAAAGACTCCGCCTTACATTTATTTCATGTTTTCTCTACCATACACTGGTGCTTTCTTACAATAAGTAGAAGTAAGAATTAAGTAGAAGTTATTCATTTGCCAGGTGATATTAGTAAAGATAAAAGTATATCAGTGATACTAGTGGATTATAGATGAAATAATTACCAGGGAAATAACTAAATAAATAGACTTCCCAGCATTCAAAAATGAGTTCCCAAGCATTCAAAGACACAGAGGACATGGGATTCCAAGCAACCGACCTAGAACCACAGAGACTCTTACCCCAGATAAACAGCACTAATAGCTTTGATTTTTGAGAAAAAGAGGGGAGAAAATCAAGCTCCACTTTTCAGATATGAAAACATCCACAGATGTTTCTGTCCATCTTTCTACGGTCTGCTGTGCACACAACTCTTCTTGTACTGTGTGAGGTAGTCAGATCTTGCCTTCAGATCCTCCTTAGAAGTTCCTAATTAAGGCTTCAGAGGTTGTAAGTAAGGCTTGATCTATATTCATGTGAAATAATGAAAATAAGGCTTACTTGTTGTTTTACTTGTTGTTTTTTACTTGTTGTTTTTCTGTCATTAAAGAAAATGTTTATTCTTAGTCCTTCTAAGTCCTTACTCCTATGTTGCATTAGTGCAACACAAAAATAAGCAAAGGTTTCTTGGGAGATGAGTAATGCTTTTATCCGTTTAGAACCATCATAATCTTATGCAATCTGCAGTGTTCATGTGTGGCTGCTGAATAGTTGAAATACAACTGTCAGCTGCTATTATTGCTTTTTGCTGATTCTGAGCTCTTCAAAAAATCTTTTTCCTACTAGTAAACCTAACATTGGGTGGCGTTTATGTATGCTCATCTCATAAAAGATTATATGGAGGCTCTATGCTGCCGTCTGTTGGAGCATAGAGTTCAGACAGCTTGTGGTTCTTAAATATAAGTATCTATAACATTAGAGCAGGGATGTCCAGGCTTATTTGCAAAGGTATGGCTGCAGGTTTTCATTCCAGCAAAGCAGGAACACACAAGATCAATCCTTTGACCAAGTGATTAAACATGTGGTTACAGGTCCAGCTCGACCTGCGTAGATAAGATTGGACACCCCTACATTAGAGAAGCCGAATTCCTTTTCTAATAACTTTAATTTGTGCAGTTTTTGTAAAAAACTGTGGCTCATCTTTGTTATGTGGATGTAAATTGCTGTATTACTGTTTTGTGTGTGTTATAATGTGGTAATGCTGCTGTGACAGGCTTTTAATGTAGTCAGCACAGAGACTGTGTTGTATCCCAGAATGCCTTTCCCATGGGACGCCAATGCTGCTGCTCTCCCTAATGAGTAAGGGACATACACGCACGCACGTACGCGCACGCACACACTAATATTCTCTCCTCTCTTTGACTCTTGTATAAGGGATATTCACATCTTTCTCTTGTTTTTCGGTGCTGGTCAAAAGCTGGAGAAATATGTACTACAAACTGGCAGCTGAACTGTGAAGAGAGTGATTCTTTGTGTGTGTTCAAAAAGAAGCTCCACTGAACATGCAGTGTATTTGCACGTCTCATTGTCTTTTGTCTCAAACCCAGTTCTCTCATTGGCTGTTGCTGAGTTACATCACTTGTAAAAGTTTTGAGTTCTTAAAATCAAACACGTTTGATTGGAAGGCCTTTAATCGTTAAGGAGCTCAGGCAGGAGACTACACTTGTTTCTCTTCACACAGTACAAGATCATCTGTACTGTCACTGGTTACCAGGCTTCTGAGCAGAAAATCACCTCAGATTGTAAAATATTTTATATCAGATTATAAATGGTGTAGTGTAGACCCGACATGAAGTACAGTTTCTCTGTACTATTTCGATCTCTAAAACACCTGCGATTGGCCTGAAGGATGATGTATTTATTCCTGTTGGCCTGTTGACAGAGCCTGAGTCCAAACTGCAGCTTTCTGGGCCTTTATGAATCTCCGCTGTAAGAAAAAAGTAGAGTAAGTTACTTTGTGTCTTGCAGAAAAGAAAGTTTGAATATTTATAGATGGATCCTTTGATCACAAGCACTGATTAACATAAAGTCCTTGTGTTGGTTTTGAGCAGCAGAGCAGTAAACTGCAGTCGCAGCGCAAAGGTTAACACACACTCACACACCTCACACATCACATACACACTTACACATACAACATCTGATGCACTCCTTCACACTCTGCCATTCTCTCTTAAGGCTGGCATACACTGAGCGATTTCAGAAATCTTTGGTGACACTGCATTAAGTACATGCTCAACCAATCATACATATGCACCCACATTATTCGGGTCTCTTTCTCTCTCTCACTCTCACCCTCTCTCTCACACACACACACACACACACACACACACACACACACACACACACACACACGCACAAACAAACACATACTTAATGCCAATATATGGCAGTAAAAGTGGGCAGTCATGCGATCATATCTAGAGGTGTAGACTACAACGCTGGCTTAGCTTGATAGGAACATTAGAAGTTCTGAAGTTGAACTTTCTGCTTAGCCTATAAATCACATGTTTAACAACAAAATGTTTAGACATGTTTAGACAACAAAATAAGTATGACCTTTTACATCCAAAATGTTATTTTACATTAATACCACGGTCTGTAAATGCTGTGATAAAAACTGAGTTGTGTGCTAAATTCTTATTACATTAAATTGGATTTTTGCTAACATTCTATAAAATTAGACCAATGCCTCAAGAGTAGCTACAAAAAAACACTGTGAACAGAACCTGGATAGGACGATTAAAAGAGAGTGCTTTAAAGAAGAAGTATTTTACATGTTCAATGTTTTAGGTTTGTTTACATTAGAGCTGTCCTGAATACCATTTTTTGGGCTCTGGAGCTTAAGCAGTAATCAACAGCAAATATTTGAAGCCTCGCTTCTTGTTCTAAGAAAGTCTTTCAGAAAATCAACGTACAACACCTGTGATGAAAGAACATCTGCAGCTTCATCTGCTGTAACATCCAAATTTCCCAGCTAACTTCTTTCGTCGCAGAGCACTGCAGTGCTTACAATGTGGCTTCGCTCCATCTACCAGGACCTCTGGCCTCTCTTATGAGCAGGCTAGGGGGTAATAGCGCAGTACATGCATGGGTTAGCCAGTATTAAACCAGGTGATGTAATTCAAGCTATGAAGGCCATACATCATATAGCCTAGTAAGGATTCAGTACGACAGGGCACTGTTTGACACTCACTGCTGAACGGGATCAGGCATCCTAGCTGAGATATATATTTTTATTTTAACAGTGTAATTAAAAAAAAACACACCTTATACATTCACACATCATATTCACACTTGCACACACAAAATTTGACATACCCTTTTATACTTTGCCATCCGTTTTTAGGGCTAAGAATGTCAGAGTATGAAGTGGCAAGTCAGATAGAAGAGAAGAAATGTTTATATTGGGCTGTTTTAGGTTCATTTGTACAAGGACTTTGAAGAGCCTGAATACGGGTGGAAAGATGGGTTTTTGGTGGGAGGCACTGGAGAGGCTGTTTCTTCTGGCTGTGTTTGCCACAGACACTGAATGTTACAGTATTTTGCAGTATTAATTAAAACTCCTTAATTTACTTTGTAAGTAGCTTCAGTTTACCTGTTTTCCAACAGTTAAAAACATTTCCGTTTGCACCCTAATGGGAAATTCAGTGTTGTGAATGTGGTGAATCTCATATCTCATATTGGTCTATTCATCATTAAAGTCACACATAATGTGCAGGACACTAGGCATTTTCAACTAGTCAGAAACTGAAAAACAACAGAAAGGGAGATAGAAATATTTTGCTGCCTGGTGCTGTAGAAGGAAAAACAGATATGGTTAATGTCTACAGTCCCGCCCCCCTCTCTCTCTCTCTCTCTCTCCCTCTTTCTCTCTCTCTGTAGGTTCCCTCTGCTGCTCTGTTGGTGGAAGCTGTGTTGGAGAAGCTGAAGGAGTTTAGATTGCTGACAGAGGAACTGGCCGTGTTCGCCGCATCGGTCAGCGAAAACGTCTGACCGCAACAGGGAAAAAATGGAGCCTGTCATCCAGCTTTAAAATGGAAGGTGTTGCCTTAGCCATCTCTACTCTCTTCTCAAATCTTCGCCCACTTTTAGTCACTACATAGAACTACCAACTTATCTTGCTCCAAACCAGTTTATCCAATATAAAATTTGCACAGCTCCCCCTCCCCCTCCCCTACCCCAAATGTAATCAATCGGATAAGACATCATTGGTGTCTGATGTTTGCTTCTTTAGTTTTGCACTGGTGTAAACAAGGCTAAAATAAGTCATTAAAGCTTATCCTACGCCAATTAGTATACCAACTACTGTATGCCTAAATCACAAACATGGGCCAAACCACAAACGTGGTTAAGCATGTCATATGGACTTGGATATATGGTTTCTGACACACTGTTGTCTATAAACATGGACAAAATATAGCCCAAAATAGTACTAGCAGCCATTAATACATCATTGTTTGTCTCTACATTTGTTCATTGTTATAAATAACAGTATGATAGAGTTTTAACTAGCGTAGAATGTTGCTTTTTGCAGTGGTAAGCCTCCCATACTTCTTAGCTACATTAGGGTCATTGCTTCAGGGTAAAATTAAATGTAAAAGAACAACAGCGAACTTCAGGCACTAAACAGGTCTTGACAGATCAGCATTTGAGATAAGGGTAGAAACTTTATATATTGCTTAAACATTGCTGTGGGCTGTTCCATATTTTTATGGATTTAATTCAAGTTGCACAAATTGGAACGGTACAGGCCTTAAAATCAGACAATTAACGATTAAATATTGAAGTTAATGCTGGGAACAGGCTGTTTTCTATCTAGCTTCTGATTAACTGTGTTGTCAGTTGAACACGAGAACTGCAGTTTAAAAAGATTTTGCAAGAAATATTGTCAGCTATTTAAATGCACAAAGTGTCTGAGTTGTAAGTTTGTGCGTGTGTGCGTGCACGGTGTGCATCAGGTCTAATGCTCTCTGAGATGTGTGTTGTCTAATGTATTTGGGTTTCCTAACTCTTCAGACACTCAGAAATCATGCTTCTGCAAAGCTTTCATCATTATGTGTATTTGTGATTGAATTAAAACTGTTGCACAGGTGTTTCTGTACAGTGTTCCAATTTATGCCGATATGTGTTTTTTAGTGTTTGAAAAATTTCCAAATGATTGAAATAGGGCATTTTGCTATCACATATCCAGCTAACTGATGGTAGGTCAGCATTAAGCTTGTGGAGTAGCGAAAGGGTGTCTTTAGTTTCGATACTCTATCAAGCCAGACTATCATTACAGAGTCTGGTTGTTTTCATCGCTCAGCGTGTTACCTGTTTGAAAGGGAGGGGCCACTTGACAGACATGCAAAGCGACCAATCACACACCGCTTTTTTGAGTCATGTTTAGGGGCAGGCTGTTTTCAAGATACAACAAAACCACACCCACGGTAACACAAAGCCGGTATCCCTATCGGCAAATATGCACAATTTTTTGTTTACTAGTTACGAACAGCTTAAAATTAAAATCTTGATATTTATTTATTTATTTTTTGGATAATAAAAATATACACATTACTATGGACCATTCTCCAAATGAACAGTTGTATACAGTATAAAAGTAATGTACATGTTATGACATAGAAGCTATGATGTATACAGATGTACAAATGTCCATATATGCAAATTGGTGAGTCTGAGGTAGATAAGAGATGCAGGGTATACAAGGGATAGAATATTGATACATATATATTACAGAATATACAAGATATAGATAGAGATGAAAAACATGTGAATCTGTATTGAAAGGATGCTGGATGTGGGCAGAGTCTTCATCTCCCTATGAAAGGATCATCTTCACAGTGTGTATAGTGGTGACTAACTACCATTCAGCTTGTTAAACAAAGGTTTGTTGAAATGTCACTTCAAATTGCTCTGGGAAAAGCACATCTTTAGGGGTCTTTAGGAATTGTAAAAAAACATGGTTTGAAGAGTATTTAGGACACCCTTAGTTATTAGTCATGGAGAAGATGGTAGAATACACAAATGGAACTAAGTTAAGAAGTTAAAAAGGTTACTGACCTGTCAAAATAAAGCGATGGCTATTAAAAAAACTCTCTACTCTACAACTACTAACTAGACGCCACCTCTCACCATCAATCTACTTGAAAAGCTTATTGGGGGCAAGTTTCTGCTGTTGCCAAACCACAAACAGAAGAACCTGGAGTTCACTAAACACTAGTGCAGCTGTGGACCTGGTATCTATGGTCCAGTTAGAAAAAAAATACTGTTTAATGTAGAAACTTTCCTTGCTATAATCTTCCATAGTCTTACATTCTAAAGGCCCTACAAATCTTATTAGGATACATCAAATGATCTGATTCTGGCTTCATTTCCTTTGGGATGAGTTGCAGTGGTGTTTGTGATCCAGATATAATCATTCAACATCAATAACTGACCGCACTTATGCTCTTGTGGCTGAATGCAATCCAATCCTTAGAGCAATGTTCCAATATCTAGTATAAAGCCTACTAAGAAGAGCAGAGGCTGTGACTTTCCTGAGTGCCAGTAATTTTGGAGGATGTTGTTCTTTTAACAGATAAAAGTGTTCCTCTGCTAATAACGAACACTTCAGAGTTGCAAACATCTTTTCATATTTCAGCATCTTCAGGGAAACCTGGAGGCGTATTTATTCTGCTGATATTAATTTCAAATTTTTGAAACAATTATCTACATGCCTGGTGACCTTGGGTTTTTTGTTACATGAGCCCATGTTGTTGTTTTTTTTCCCTACTTCCTTCTAATTATATTTTATTTATTTGTGTTTCTCTTCCACCTCCTCGCCTCCTCACACAAAGACTTTAATTTTTCCTCTCTTTTTATGTACAATTAAAAATCTGATTTAGAATCATCCGGTCAGGAATTAACAAGAATAATTTGGCTTTTTAATCTGGTCAGATTTATGCTAATGATGTCGTTTTCCTTTATCTTTTTTATAATAAGGGATTAGGCTCAGGACTGAGTCTCTGCAACTCGGGGACCAATTTATCCGGGACGCGCAGCGCGCACTAATTACCTTCATTAACACAACGCGCATCTTTACCCACTCCTTCTGAAACCCCACCAGCGCCGCACTGTCAATATTTGTCCCGAGTGTGAGTGTGTGGGTATGGGCTTGTGTCTGAGAGTGTGCATGCCGCTGGGTCCTCAAGTGTGAGAGGCACCTCACGACAAAAGTTAACAAGTAGACAGATTGGCAAAGGAGTGAGTGCATGGAAATAAATGAATGAGAGAAGGAGTGATTGAATGAATGAAAGAGTGAAGGAGGAAGTGAATAAGTAAGTGAATGAGTGAGAGAGGGATCTTTAAGTGAAGGAGGAAACAAGGTGTTCCTCACTGAGTGTCGGAATGAGTGAGGATGGAAGGAAATAAAACAAGGAATGAATGGGAAATGAAATTAGGAAATGATTAGTGAGAAAGGGATTAAGAGAATGGGTGAAAAATTAAAGGAGAGAATAAATGAGCCAGTGAGTGAAGGTTTAAGGTAGGTGTTTCTAATAAAGTGGCCACTGTGTGGAAGTGTAAGGTAAACATGTTTCTAATAAAGTGGCCAGTGAGTGGAAGCATAAGGTAGGTGTTTCTAATAAAGTGGGCAGTGTTTGGAACTG
Source organism: Semaprochilodus insignis (assembly GCA_034552555.1). Lineage (NCBI taxonomy): Eukaryota > Metazoa > Chordata > Actinopteri > Characiformes > Prochilodontidae > Semaprochilodus > Semaprochilodus insignis. Next base: position 23,661,211 of record CM067478.1, on the reverse strand, counting down.
CAAGGGAGGTGTAATAAAGTGGCAAGCAAGTAGAATGTAAGATAGTGTTGTATAATAAAGTGATAAATGTGTGGAAGTGTAAGAGGTGTCTCTGATACAGTGGCCAGTGAGCGGAAGTATAAACATGTCTGTCCGTTCTAATCAGCCTTCTTTGATCTGGCCCCTATCACTCTCTTGAACACGGAAAGAGCAGCTAAGGCCCTCTGGAAAGTAAGACAGGTGGAGATGAAGAAGAGGAAAGTTTTGTATTGGACTTGCTGACCAAAGTGGACTCACAAGGTAGGAGTCTACAAAGTGGATAATCTGTGCAGTGTGTGACAGATGTTCAGGCCTTTCCATCAACACCAATGCTTATCCACAGAAACACACACTTTGCTCTCTCCATGGAGCAGCAAACAACAAAGTGATGTTGGTTTACATAGCATTAGTGATGTTCTCCCGCAGTGACGTCCTGACCTGTGGGCAGCCTGTAGTGCCCCCCACTGGCACAGGTGGAGCATAGGAGCAGCACTGGGACCAATTACTGCTGCAGGTACATTACCATCTCAGAGTGGGAGCACAGAGAAGAGAATGTGTGTGTGTCGGTGGGGGAGAAAACAAGTGAAAGAGCTGGTGGCCAGTGGAAAAATCATAATTTAGCCTTTTTCAGTTCACAACACTTTAGTAAAGAAGATTGTTAAAATAAGAACTGGAATAGGAAATGATGGAGAATCCCCACTCAGATCTCTCTCTTCATCCAGATTAACTCTGATGTTTAAAATTACACCAGTGTAGGACATTATCAGCAGAGTGGAAGCAGGGGCGTAGACAGGGCATTAACTATCAGCATTAAAGTAGTCACCGGAGAAGTATTCTTCTACCTCTGTGTGCCATTGAAAGTGCCATCAGGGCAGTTACCGATAGATCATGAGTCAAATGATGATATCAGCTTGTCATTGCTCTGGTAGTTTACTTTGCTCAGCAAACGTATGAGTGAACGCTGGTCAAAACCTCAGTGTTACCCTTGTTCATTTTGCTCACAGAAGCAGTGACTAGTGGGCTTCTACAGAAACACAGTTATAGACACCTAAATACGTTCACATCACTGTAGTGCAGCACTTTCTGTTTTATGTTATTCTGTGGATCACATGATGTTAGCCAATGGTGTAGTACATCTCAGTTGTCTATGTGGATCATTTAAAAATATACACAACAAAAAGAATAAATTACAATAATATGTGTGTGTACATATACACATATATTTGTGTAGGCCTGTGTGTTGTGGCTCTTGGGCCCTAAATAAGTGCTTTAAATGACCATTTGCTCTCGTCTCTATACCTTTAGAAATAAATAGGCTGTTTTTGTTATTGTATCTTTAAGACTGATACACAGTAACAAAACTCTGTTCTGGTTGGCTCCCCTGCACTGTACCTCATTCAGTCTGAGCCGAAACACTCCTTGTAGGGCAGGGGTGTCTAAACTTATCCACAAAGAGTCAGTGTGGCTGCAGCCTTTCATTCCAACAAAGCAGGAGACCACATGATCAGCTGTTTGAAGGCTGAGCAGTTGATTAATCAAGCAGAATCGGGTGACATCACAGCTGGTGGGAGTCACTGCGGTTATGCCCACTGAGTGGCAGAAGGAGTAACTGAGTGTCAGTGCTCACGTTCAGTGTGAATGCTCCAAAACACAAAGACATCTAAAATAAGAAAGAGCTGGTCTAAAATCATTCCAATATATATTTACTGTATCACTCATCTATTAAATATTAGCGTCTTTTATTGATGTTTATATGCTGTGTCACTGTAAAGTTTTTGTCAGCATTTACTAAATATCATCCATGATAATGGGGGGAATGTTCAGACAGTGTTAGCCAGAACAAACCCAGTTTTCCTTATAAGTGGAAGAGTTCAGCAAGTTTAGACATTTAGACAGATAACTCTGTAGATTTGGAAGTTATACTTGTAACGGAGAAATATTAAAGATCACAATGACCACAGGAATTAATATTTTAAGCAGATCATCACTGGTTTCTGTAGGCTGTTTGTTTTAGAAGTCAATGTGGAAACGACATTAGGGGTAAACCCAGTTGCTCCCTTAATATAAATACTAACTAGTTACTGAGTATGTAGTACCAATGTCAAAGTGGACTGTAATGTCCCATAATGCAATGGGAAATTGAATGGGGGCTCCTCAGATCTGAAAAATTTTGAAAAAATGTTGGATGCTGCGTTGGTGGCTGCGTTGGTGGCTGCAGTGATGGCTGCGGTGGTGGCAGGAGCAGAAATGGAATGAAAGTGGATGCATGGCCAAACTGCGAGTGTACCTCTAGCCTTAGTCTTTCTCCATTAGGAGGGTATTTTGAAATGTTAACAGCGTTCATGTTCTACAGCTAACTCGTTTATTTAGTGTCACTGGGTTCAGTACAGGCTATACACTAAGACCTCTTCCCGCCTACATCTGCATGCTGTTGACCTCACCAAACAGGAGGGCCGTCTGTCTTGGATTTGTCTCCGTTTATTTCCTGCTTCTAAACTCAGTAGTATTGTCTTTGGGTCATTGCAGCGCAGTTCCCCGTTTCTCCACTGGAGGGCCCCCCTGCTTATAGCCAGGTTCACATTTCCAATTTGTTTGGGTTGTAACTGTTAGTTGCAGTGCGAAGACGTGCACACTAGGTGGCAGCATTAACACATCGTACCCAACCAGTCTCCTCCATTTCCTCCGAAATTCTCTTCACTCGCTTTCTTCTCTTCTGTTAAGTGTTTTGTTAAGAAACTAAAACACAGAAGAGACTATTCTAACTTAAGTGCATACAGTGCAGTGCAGGTAAATAACTGGATTAGTGACCATTTTCACACCGTAGTTTAGAAGTACCGGGGGAATTCTACATGCTGTTGTTTACTATATATTAGTCACAAGCACTACATCATTTTAAGAAGCAGCTAAAAACCAACTTTGTTCATTTTCATTGTTTCATTTGTTCATTTTTCGACTATTATTATTTCTCTTTTTCTTTATTTTACTCTTTTATTGTTGTCTTACTTTTTATGTATGCTACATTTTTACTTTATTATTATTTATTTCTCTTGTTGTCATTTAGGACATTGAGGTGCACTGTTTGTGCGAAAGACGCTATAAAACTAAATCCTATTATTATGATTATTATTATTATTATTATTACTTGTGTATGCTGCACATGTTTAAAAAAACAGGTTTCGGTATTACCAATTCACTCACTAGATGGCGACAAGGAAAATTCATCACTCCTTTTCTCCGTAACTTTGTCAAATCTGCAAATGGACAATAGATGGCAGCATAGTAACATCATGAATACCCCCAGACTCAGTTTGTCACGTGTAAAGTCAAATGTAGTCGATCAGTCATGAATGTGCTGCTTCTCTGGCACTGAAGCTGCGAGACTATGAAACTGTAGAACTGTCTGACTGACACGATATGACTTTTAAGGCCGTGAAAGTCAAAAACTAGGTAAATACATCATAATGCTAATTTCTGCCAGCGTCCTTCAGGGGGTTCTGTAGTATGTCAGCAGTAAGCACTTTTTACCTTGCAACAGTTTCACAGTGGACTTACACAGAACTGCTGCTGCTGTCCTTCAGGTTGAAACACACTGGTCAGGTCAAGAGTTTTTGAGACTTTTAACAGACTTTAGACTAAAATCCTTTACTGTGAGTAACCTTCTACCTAAATTATGTTTATTTAATTTAAACAAATAATTGAACATTGTTTTCACCAAAACAATCTAAATGTTTCGATACTGACAACTGTAGCTAATTTTGAGCAGAACTCAAATACATGATTAGCAAACACATACAATAATATTTCTACATCATATTTTTATAAAAACACAAACAAATATCAGAAACTAAATATTTCGGTAGTGACAGAATTCATTATTGCTGCACACTGATGTTCAGACTTTTGAGCACATTTGCTTCAAAACAATGAGAATCTGATCACCATGCAGCCATAAGAGACCGGGATGCAGTCTCACTTCATGCTCTAAAATGCAGGGATGTGACTAAAATTAGGCCCCACCTTAAACTAAAACTCTTCAGCTGCATTCCATTCCACAGGATTCCTAAGCAGTACCATTAAATTCCCTACACACTAGAGTACGGGATGTGGGTTAAGGGAACTGCAGTTCATAAATACTTTTATTCTAAACATATAACAGCATCATAATCAAACACAAATTATCTGTCTCTTAAAGGCTTATGTGACATGGGCTCCCTGTGGTCTGGAATCACCCGTCTGAATACCCTGTGCAATTTGCAGGGAGGGTGATCGGAATGCACCTTTTGTGTTTCTGCAGTGACTAATAATTATTTTCATAAAAAATTAAACTCATGATAAGAATGTTCCAACTTCACTTTAAAAGAAACCAAAAAGATCTTTTTTTAAAAAATAACACTTAAAAATGCAATAATTTCACAAGTCTAAATGTAGGGGTTAAGGGTTTTGGACAGTCACCTCCCTATACACAGTACCCTATAAAAGATAATTTTGTATATGTAACTTATTAGTATCTCTGTCAAAAACTTGGATTTACACAGATCATATTTAATATCTACAATATGCTCATTGACAGAAAAATAAGGCATGCAGTTACGTCTCAGGCAGATATGTAAATGATTACAGGTGTGGTCTGGTTATGTGAGGGCACGTACACTTGACAGACAGTCTCCGGACAGTCCAGACAGACCACCACTAGAGAAGATTGTTGGATCCACCAACAAGCATGAGCAGCTAGCATCGTTTCCTTGTCCACCATCCAGGTGGCACAGGTGGCACCTTCATTACACCCTCCTGTCTCTGCCCTGACCATTTCCAGGCGCTTAGCAGAAGGAAATTTGGTTTAACGGCACCCATTACGTGTCCTGCTATTGATGGCCAGCCAATGTTGCCCTTGTTTGCAGTGGTGTCGCAAACGAGAAACCTGGACTGCTAAAGGACTGTACCCATAGCATCTTAATTAACAAATTCAGGTTCTGTTTAGGACCAACGACAGCCAAGTTCGAGTATGGAGGCCTCATGGTGAGTGCTTCAGTCCTGCCTTTGCTGTGGAGCGACACACTGCCCAACTGCTGGTGTGATGACATAAGGAGCCATTGCATACGACAGTTGGTCACCCCTAGTAATGATACGAGGGACTCTAACAGCTCAGCGATATGTCCAGCCACATGTGTTGCCTCTCACTGCAGGGCTTCCAACTGGTATTTTTCATCAGGATAGTGCTCACCTACACACAGCAGGGGTTTTCCCGGAATGCCTCTGCCAGACTGCAGCACTTCCTGGACCTGCCCGGTCGTCAGATTTATCACCAGTTGAGCATTTATGGGACCAGCTGGGAGCTTCGGCCACTTACGGATGTGCAGGATCTAAAGGCCCAGCTGCAACATCTGTGGGCAAATGTGCTGCAGGATGCCATACGAAACCTGTATGCCTCCATGCTCAACCGTATCTCATCTTGCATCCAGGCTAGAGGTGGCCCAGCAGGTACAAGAGCTTACTTTCAATTGTACAGTTTTCCCCAATAAACCTATCCTCTCTTCCTTTCTATCCTTTCTTCCCCAATACACTTATCATTTTGCTCTAATATTGTAATCACATATATCTTGGTGCACTATTTTTTCAGTGAATATATAATAATAAATACTCCTTACTGTATCAGATGTCCTTACAGTGGAAGTGATGGGAACCAGGTGTCTGCATGATGTCTGCAACATTAAACTAGTTATTTTATTTACTCTCCAGAACCACTAGTGAGACTACATTGTGTTGGGCCACTAGACAGCTGTTTCTTTAACATAAACAAGTAGTGTAGAGGTGCACCGATAACATTAGCATTAGCAAACCTATGCATATAGTGAAGTTTGCACTAAGACTATCACAATATTGTCAATACCCAGCCCTACCTCCACCTGTTCTGTAAAGAGGTAATTTTGGGAAAAAAAATTGTTGGGTAGTATTTTCCCTTAGAACCTTCTTAAATACATTTAGGCTCAAAACTACAGTGAAACAATTGCCGTGTCCAAAATGTACCCCTTATCGCTGAATACTACATATGGAAATCTGAATCACTACATAAAACGTTATCATATCATGGATTTTGGACACTACACCGTACATTATATACAGCTCTGGAAATAAATAAGAGACCACTCCAGTTTCTTCTTAAATCATCATCTCCACATGTACAGCAGGTTCTTAGTGAGGAACAGAAGGTTCGGTTCTAGCTTTACTGGCAGATACAGTGAGCGTCTGGTTCATAAGAACAAGGTCAAGCAGCAAACACACAGGACAACACAGCTACAGGCTGGCAGAGGGCGAAAACCACTCTCTACTGACCGTGATGAGCGCCACCTCATTCGAATGTCACTTAACCACCGTAAGATGACCACAAGTGACCTACAGAAAGACTGTTGAGCGGTGGCTGGGGTGAAATGCACAGCGAGCATAGTTCAAAAAACAGGCTTCTGGAGGCGTCATTAGTCATTTTCTGAATAAACAGATCTAAAATATAATATTTTATCTGGAATTTGGAAAGCATGTTTCCAGTAGTGTACAGAATAAAACAGAAGTGCTTGTTTTGGTCAAACACAAACCTATAAACTGTAAAACTAGAGAAACTGATCGTTTTGAGATGGTCTCTTAAATTTTTCCAGAGCTGTAGAAGTTGCACCCAAATTTTTCATTGTGAGTATTTCCACACATCGGTTGTACACTATTTATTGCAGTGCACTGTTGGATTGTTTGAGTGCATTGAATCTTCTGCACTATTTTTGGACACATGGCAGAGCCCCAGTTTAGTTCACTATATCCTGAATATGGCACAGTCTTGGACACAGATAGTCTCTCACTCTAACTTTCTGTGAGGGAGCTTTTAAAGGAATTAAACTCGTTGGACATCTGGTTCACCACTGCAAACAATTCAGACTAAGTTTATCTAGAATTCAAGCCACTCTGAATGAGTTTGCTTATATCTTAACTATTCAATAATATGGATATATCGAAAAAAACAGATGGACAATAGATGTGACCTTCTGGTTATGCACCTCATCTTGTGACCTTAACACAGACAAAAGACAGTAAAAGAAAGAAGCACAAGAATCAAATTCCATCAGCCATAAAACAAGAAACAAGAAAATATGTTCATCTGAAATAGCATCCGCTGGTGTGAATCTTTTAAATTGTGACCTTTGTGTCGTGTGTGTTGAGCTGATTTGATGAAGGTCTTTTATGAACAAAAGAGCCTTTGAGATTTGAAGGTATACATGAAAATGTAAATGATTTTTTTTTTTAAATATGTAAAAATATTCAAGACTTTCAATAGTTCAAATCTTCCAAATTAACACATGAACATAGTAACAAAACTATTACTCACGTATTTTCACCCCTTCCTGAATGCCCCCATCTTTAAATACTGAATTTAACATTGCATAGACATAGTTGGCCTTCTTTTTCCCCCACTGCGGGTTGTGTTGTGTATGAGAGCAAAAGAAAACACACCCACGGGCCATCTGAGTCCGCCACGCACCCCTGCCAGTTTCTTAAGCTGCGAGTTAAACAGCAGATGGCCTCCCGGTCTGGGGCGACTTTACCGCAGTACTGCAGGCCAAAGCAGTCTGGATATTTAAGACCCATGTTGACTGAATATAGCCTAATATTGGCTAATATGCTAATACTACTCAACCCTGTAGATATGTAGCTTAGGGTGCTCTGCGCTGACAACAATGGTGCTTTGAATTTACATGATTTAAATGTGTTACCTGGTTACACATGAATAAAATGCATTACATCAGCATACTTCTTGCCAAAACTAATAAATGAAGGCACCATTGTTTTCAGTGGAGAGCACTCTAAACTATGGATACAAAAACAGAAAAAAAAAATTAGCTTTCAGGCTAAACTGTTTCTACACTGCCAGCATTCTTTAGACCAGTGGTACGGCCTATGTCCAAAAGCATACTACAATGCAAGTCCATACCGTTTATATACGGAAGAATATAACTTATAAGTATATAAGTTGCAAAAACAGATTTTGATTTATGATTAGTTTTGTGATGTAACCAAGACCCATTTACGTATATCCACCTTTTTCAGACTATAATAATGTAACTTGCTTAAGCTATAGTAAGTGTTGCACTCAGTGCTGGTTTTCAAATAAGACACAACATAAGGTAGCCAATAATAACAGAGATCATTTACATACTGTGTCTTAAAGGAACAGTAACAAAACAGCCTGTTTACTTTTAAGGAACAAAGAAAGTTTAGAAAATGGTATGACCATAGGTGGATTTAAATTGGGCCCAATAAAACTGGGTATAAAATAGTGGGGGAAAAAAAAAAAATATATATATATATATATATGCATGTATGAGAGTTACAGGACCAAGTTTGAGACACTATATGCTGAGCTAGTCGCTGTCCATGGTGCTGAAAGAGTAGAAGAACATTAAGCATATTAGGACAACACTTGATAGTTGCAGAGCCCATTATTAATTCGATACACATTAATATACTATACACATATTACATTTTATATTAAAAAAATGTATATATTATAATCTACATTCTGTTAAGCATCTGCACATGAGGTCACTATGACCAATACATGGTAAGTGACAGCTAGAGGAGTATAAAACCCCCCAACATTGGGCTTTGAAGCAGTGGAACTGCGTTCTCTAGAGCATGGAGAGATAGAGCAACTTTGAGATGAACTAGAAAGGCATGTGTGATCCTAATCATCCAACATCTGTAACTGAACTCATTAATGCTCTTATAGCTGTATGCGATCAAATCCTCAAAGCAATGTTCCAACAACTAGTGTAGAGCCTTACCAGAACAGTACAGACTGTTTCTGTAGCAAAGGGGCACAAACTCTCTCTATTAATCTATTAAGACCCAACAAAACACACAACAAATTACTTACAAATTCTAGGACATCAAGATGCCATGTTGGTTGTCAACAAGTGATGTCTTGTTCAAGTGATGTCATGGCCGGGGTGACAAGTGAAGAAAAAAATATTTTCATTAATTAATTAATTCATTCTTTGTATATTTATTTATATATGTATTATTCATATCATAGTATCTGTGCTTCATGGGGAAGCTTTTTTGGTGGATATCTAAAGAAAGTGGCAAGTACTGGTTTTAAACTTAATTTTAGAGGTGTCATAAAGATGGAGGTGAGGATGCAGAATGCTAGTGTGAGTTTATAGCTTACTGTAGTCCAAAATGACTGCTGACAAATCCACAAGAGAAAAAACAAAACAGGAAACCAACTTAAAAAGAAGAGAACAAAACAATACAATGCAACCCAAACAAACAAACCGAAAGATAAATATATGGGAAGACAAACAGGGAATGCCTGGAACAATGAAAGGCCACAGACAAGACACTGGCGCAAGACATGAGACAAGGAGCAACAAGGACTAGGCAAAACCAAAAACACAAAAGAGCACATGCACAGAGACAAGAAGGAGAATGTTTGGGCTTAGTTCTAAACCTGGATGTACTCTATCATAACCGTTGTGCTACATTCCTTGGCAAATAATGGTGCAAGCCATACCCTGCTCGAGAACAGATCAAGTATGTAATATTGGATATATAATATTAAATATGTAATATTGGATCATCTTCCTCAATAAATAAATAAATAAGTGCAATATTTTGTCTCATTTGTTTTATATGGTTCTCCTTATCTACTTTCAGAAAATCTGATGAGGTTTCAGGTGAAATTTATGTAGAAATGTAGAAAATTCTAAAGGGTTCACAAACTTTCATGCACCATTGTACATTAATTCTTCACTTGCAAACATGCATGGTTTTTAGAATATTATCAAACCTGTAAATGCAAGAATCACACAATAACCAGGTAAATAACTATAATTTAAGGTCTGGACTGGGTTGTATGTGTATGCATGTATCTTTAAATTACACAGTGTGGCTTTAAATAATCTAATGAAGTCCTTGCGTTGGGTAGCTAAGAATAGACATGGACGGCTGAGGGTGAGTGACGTAATTTCCGTGTCTCAGTAAGGCATTTAGAGGCCAGATTACTGTTCACATTTAGATAGCATTTCATACACCTTATAAACTGAAGGTTCCAGTTTAATAGGATGTGATGAGGCCTTCTTAACTGACTTCTTTGTTTTGGTAGATTTGGTAGGTGTGTTTGGCAGTTGTAGTGTTAATGGTCTGAAGAACCTTTAAAATTGTGAGGGACCAACAGGTTCAACACTTGTATGCCATGTTTGCCTCTACATGTAAGCTTGATTATTCTTCCTGTTCATTTTGAATGATTAATAGATGCAGGCGTTCTGGGCTAAAAGGTGCTCTTTTTAATCCCTCTCTGCAAAAATGACCAATTAGAGGGCTCTAGTCTGAGAGATTATAGGTTAATGTATGTGATTATGCCAGAATACCAGAATATGTGATTATGGTATGAAATACAGTATTGCCAGTATGACCAATATATGGTCCATAGGGCGGTGCTCCAGGTCTATGGTCAATGTGAATATTCTTAAGTGTTAGTCACCATTAGAACCTAATAGTAGTGAGAACTATAGCCAGTATTACTGACTGTTTGAGCGAGCAGCAGAGAAAATCTATAAAAAGTGTGAAAGTGCAGAACACCAGGTGTTTGATAATAAGGAGAAGAAATGAAGGAGCCTTTGTGTTAGCTGAATTAGTTATCGGTGGCAAAATAAGGGGATTTACTCTTGCTACGAGATGTGGTTGGTCAACACTGGAAAACTTCCAAACGGGAACGATCTCAGAGTAAGTGGTTCATATGGGTTGCCAATCAAATTTAAAACTCATGTATTTAAGAAATGATGAGTTTTGATGGGGTGAGAAAAGATAATCTGCGAGGAGAAAGTGAGGAGCAGACCCCACCTTGCCCCCAAGTGTATAAAAACTGATGTATTTCCTGGCACAGCTCAAGATAAAACCTTGGTATGCCTTAATCTTTAATAAAAGAAATCTTACTCTTTTACTGCCAGCCCTGGTTCTTGTGATTATGAGGTAAACTATTTGTTTAATGTGTTCATTTTGCCACGTAATGCGTCAAGAGGGGAAAAACACCCTGTAAGTCTGAAATCAGCATATAAAAAGTGAGGTGTCAGAATACATCATGCATGTTTTCGTATTAACATCACCAACCCTGAAAAAGAAGGTCCAGCTTTATGTTTATGTCTTAGATGCAAAATCAGCATCATACTAACGAAGATTAGATGATAACAGTGGATAATTCACTTACATCCTTCACCAAGTTTTAACATGCGAGCATCAGATTCATCCACTCTGGAAAGGGGTCCGAAGCACAGCCAACCTTACAAAACGTTCTTCAGCACGCTATGTGCAGTTACACATTTCCACCAGAGAGGTCTCCAAATCCCCAGATCGCACGTAATGTAGTTTTCAGTGAACATGGAATAAAACCTGATTTTACTGACCACATGGAAAAATCTGGTCACCACCCGCATCAGCCGCGCAGTTACACAAAAACAGCTCTGAGCACGCAGACACTGTGGCGTCATCATTTCAACATGAGAACTGTATTCTTTTAATCTTATGGTAATAAAATGAGCTCCACTCGGTATGCAAACTATCAGAGGGCAAGTCGTTACACAGAGATGAATGATGGCGTCTGTGTCTGCATTAAAAGTGAAAAAGAAAAAGGAAATAATAAATCCACATCATGAGAAACAAGCACATCTAGATAAAGGAGGAACGGATGGATGGATAGATAGGCGAAGCTGGGGATGGATGCCTGGGAAGGGCGAGCAGATGGCTGGATTTAGGTGTGAGTGTATGGACAGATTGAGGAAGGGATAGATGGAGAGATCGATGGTTTGGGTGATGGAGGGACGTATAGAGACATGGATAGAGGGGCTGTGAAAGGGATGGAAGGATTGATGGATAGATGAAGGAGGGAACGGATGGACGAAGAGACGAAGGAATGACTGAAGGAAGGATAGAGGAATGGTGGCATGGAGGTATTTTGGACCGATCTGCCCTGCATATCAGAAAGGGGTGTCGGTGTGACGCCAAAGGACCAGGGACGCGAATGATTGGTGTACTGTGGTCTGATCAGCACTAAGCCCCGCCCCCTCTGCAGGACATCCCTGTGGTGGAAGACAGCGAGCGAGGATTTCACCTGCAGCACGACACACAGCGCGCGCGCACACACAAACACGACAGAGATACATACACACAGCAGGTAAACACACACACGCGCCCGCGCGCACACACGTCGTTGAACCGAACCGAGCCTAGCCGCAGTTGGAGTCATGTCTGTAGCCGGACTGAAGAAGCAGTTCCACAAAGCCACTCAGGTAAGAGGAGACGCCGTCTGAAATGTACTGCAACAACACGACTAGTGAGTGCTGCATTTGTCATTGTGTTTTGCACGCGAGCGCGAGAGCAGCAGTGTGTGCAGCACCCGCAGGGCTCTGCTGTTATTACTGCGTCCTCTCAGTGACTGAGCTGGTGCCATTTATTTGCACGTCGTTTGGTCTGTTCTAAACTGTGTCCTCGTCACCACACTGGCTCGAGCAGTCGTGCTGTAGTAATAAAACCTTACTCACGCCGACGCACGCAAGTACCCGGATCAGAGCTGAGGGAATGGGGGATGTGATGTGTGTGTAGCTGTAAATCTCTTGCTGGTGCGATGCTGCACATATAAATGGAGCACTGGAATCACTGGAATAGTCAGTTGAACGCTGTACATTAATGCATTGTTGTAACGTGTAATTGCGGCAGTGTAATGTGTTAATTCAACACTGTGATATGCCAGTGCCAAATCGTAGTGTGTTAATTCAACACTGTAGATGTTAATGCAACACTATAATGTGTTAACGGCAGTGGTTTTCAGACTGGTCCTTAGGGACCTCCAGACGGTCCACGTTTTGCTATGTCCCATTCGTTGCTGCGAGTTAGATTGGAACAAAAATCTGGACCGCCTGGGGTTTCCCGAGGACTGGTTAAAGAACCACTGGTTAATGCGGCACTGTAGGCTTTAACGCATCTCTGCGCTGTGCTTATGGAACACCACAACATGTTAATGCGATATAACAGTGTGCTAATGCAGCACTGCAGATGTTAATGCAACACTGTAAAATGCAAAACTGTAGATGTTAATGCAGAGTTGTAGTGCTGTAAGTGTTTAGGCAGCACTGTAAGCTGTACAGTGTGTTAATGCAATTCTGTAGGTGTTAAGGTAGACATAGCTGTTAGTAACAAATGTAATAAACTAGATCTAGTCTCATTCAGTATTGAGATGTTTTATTAGCACACAAACTGTGTAAATTGCTCCAACACATACACACACACCAGAGAGCAGTTATGCAACATTGTCTTTACACCACGTTGACCTTTAACCTCACTGACAGCATACCAATACCTTGACCCCTGAAACGAGACCATCAGATGCTCCGCCTTGTGTGAAACACAGAGGCATTCTTACGCACATTCTTAATTTCACATTTTATAGATAATATATCCACCCATATTACTTTTTATAGGACAGGATAACAGGCTTTACTGATTATACAGCACAGCATCATATTTATATTTTCATTTAACAGCAAATTATTGTGCTAATTATTCTGAGATGTTGCCCAGGAGTGTAATGTAGCATGATGAATGAGTGATGGTTTTAGCGGGTCTTGCTTAGTAAATCTCATTCATTAGATAAACAGATGACAAATCCTGTGCTGCTCATGGGGGGATGGGTTGCCATTTTGAATCTTGGTTCCTCCTAGTGCTTCTTCTTCATGCTCCTAGAGAGGTTTTCTTGACATTGTCTCCCTGTACAGCATCCATTAGGGGGCTGCATCTACATTTCTGGACCGCTCTATGACTGCTGGAGAAAGAGCTGTAAAGTTATTTGGTGGTATAATGGATTTGATATGTGAATTATGGCATAGTTACTAGAGTGACAGAGAGTGGAGTTTTTACGGGGGACAGATCAACAACCAATGAAGGTCATATGAGACAATACATTGTTCTTGTTGTGTGTGTGTGTGTATGTCTGTGTGTTTTTTCTCGAGTGTGTGTACGTGTGTACGTGTGTACGTGTGTACATGTGTACGTGTGTGTGTGTGTGTATGTCTGTGTGTGTTTTCTCGAGTAGTGACAGAAGGGTCCCGTCTTAATCTTCCCAGATTGGCCTTCAGGCTTTGATCTGCATAAACTATTATTCTGAACACTGCGCCCACATCAGGCAACGTTTAAAATGGTGGTTTGCTGAGAAATCAAATATTGACAGTTTTCACTTCACCTCAGACGTAGCCTCATGTTTGGTGTCTAAACTTTTACAGGGCAAAAACCTTTTTTAATTTCAATGTAAGTCAATGGAACCAGATTCCCCCCCCAAGTGATTTTGAGCCATTTATGTTGGTCCATTCATCATGAAATTTCCACACAATGTGAACAGCAGCTGCTGTGTTCAGACGATGCATAAAAGTAAAATTCTGCAAAAGCGGAGATATATGTTTTTCTTTGCACAGCGGTGACGTAATCCCAAAAGTCTTGCTTATGTGATTTTTGACACCATATGACACACTGTTATCTGTAAAGCGTAGAGGCTTTTAGATGGCTCATACTGCTGTTGTAAAGCTATGTAATGTACTTCAGTTCACTGCAAAATGAAAGAAGCAGACTTTAGACACCAAACTGATCAGCCACATTTGGAGTAATGGGAGACTTGATTTTAGTTGCATTTGCACAGTTCTTTAGTTTATTAAAAAAAACTTATTTCCTGGCACAAAGATGACACTAGCTAATAGAAAGTTCTGGAAGTGTGATGTCTCCATTTAGTCCACACAGTGTGAGCTTCAGGTGCTTAAAACCAAAAGGCTAGTAAAAAAACAGCACAGGTCAATTTGGCAGCAAAAACATTAGAATCAGTTAAAAAATACACCATCAATGCATCCCTTAAAAAAGGTGTGGGAAACAAAAAAGTAAAACAAAAAGTAAAACAAATAGTGTTGGTTCATAACTGCACACACCAATGCGTTAAAGATAGCACACTCTGTGTAGTTTAGCACGTGTGTATTGAGAGTGAACCCTTCACACACTGACGCAGTCTGAGGCTGTGATGCAGTAAAGGCTGATTTATTTCTGGCCTGTTAGATGAAGGTAAACTCTGTCAGGGGGGTCTTACATCATCAGTGTGTGTGTGTGTGTGTATGGGTTTGTGTCCGGGGGGGATGACTCAGAGCTGCTCTTTAGAACAGATGGTTCCTCAAATGCAGCAGAAGCAGAAGAACACACACACACACACACACACACACACACACACACACACACACACACAGAGCATGGTAGAGAACAGGGTGTGCTGCAGCACCGTGTCCACTGCAGTCCTAAAGTCACATTAACGGGAAAGGACCCCCCCCCCTTATTTATTTTTTTCTCTCCCCCTCTTTTATGTGTGTGTGTGTGCTTCCGTTAAGAAAAATAAATAATTATTGTGTGTAGTGTAGTGTGGTCATGGCTGTGTTTCAAAATAGTCTGCTGATGTCTGTGTCATGAGAAACACACACTATATACTCTGTTTATGTAAGCACAGAGTGTAAAACTGGATAGGGGTACAATGACTAATCGAGTTGGTCAACTAAAGAAAATGACCATATTGGAAGGTGGTCATTCCCTACATTTTAATAAAGACCTCTAATTGTAAAACTTAGTTGCAACAGTGTGTAGACAGACAGCAGAGTGCACAAAACACAGAATACACTGTTCAATTTAAAATGTAAATTTAGATTGTTTTTGTTTTCTTGATTAAAGGAAAACTGATTAGTTATGTTTCATTGCTTTTATTGCACATTGCCTTGTTTTTAAAATTATAACAGTATATTGGAATTTTATTTATCTTATGCAAGGAAGGTAAATTAAAACGGTGAATGTTTGAAGAAGTTCATATTTATTGTCTTAATTGTTGGTTAGCAAATGCATAAAACAACCTCACACTAGTTTAAAAGCTGACAGCTACACAAGAGTTATTTGCTAATTGATTCATAATCCAAATAATTGATTAGTCACAATCTATTATTTATCAAAATAATGTTTTTTTGCAGCCCTAAAGCTGGAACCTCCTTCCTCATGCCTCCTATCGAAGGGTATATTTTTAATTACTAGAAGAGAAATGTGACTCTGTGTTGAAATGCTACTGAGCTAGTTTGTGATTTTACACGGTTTTGCCCTCTTACCTCAAATTTAGTCGACTGGCCGAAATATTTGATGTCTTTTAGTTTGTTTCTTTAGTTTTAGCACTGAACCTATGAGGCTAATGTAACGAGGTGACAAGTATAATGAGTTATGCACGACCAATTAGCACTGTGCTATTTGCATGCCTACATCCATTTGCATGCTGTGATACTTTGGAATTTGGAAAAGTAGGGAAATTTCTTTTAAGTACTTTCAGAGAGACTTGTGGTTTCTGACATTGTAGGGTGTACTGTTATAAAAATTAAAAAATGCACATTTTCATGTTTGGAAGAGTGGCATGAACATTCAAGCAATAGATATGCATGACTGTAAGAATTATGCATGCATTCTGTGTTTACAAGGCATTCTGTCACTGTAATATAGTTTATAAATTGATGGTTTAATTGGAGGCAATTCATTTTGCTGAAATAATCAATTGAGCCCTTTTTGTGATCTATGGTGTGTTGTACAGGCGTTTACATATTGTATCATTTGCTTCCTTGGGCATATTCGAGCTGGATTCATTTTACCTGGGGGATGCTGTGATTGTGCGATTACTGTAATATCCAAAGCCTTTACAAGTCTGCTAAGTAGTAATTCTAGTAGGAATTGCCTTCTGTAATTCGCAGAACTCTGAGCTCTTGGTTAGGTTATACAAGGTTAGATTTTAGTTTAGGGGATAGGGTTAGGATAAGGTTTGAGGTTAAGGTAATGTTAAGCTTAGGCTTAGGCTATTAGTAGTTCTGGTTAAGGGTAAGGTTAGGGTTAAAGTTACAGGGTTAGGGTTAGTAGTAGCTCTGACCAAGGTTTGGGTAATTCTGTAGGAAATAAATGGAAGTCTATGTACTGGTCCCACAATATTGACAGGTGTATGTATGTGGATGCGCATACAAGAACAGGACAGGCCAGGACAGAGACCAAACATGAAACGGGCAGGAAAGGGACAGGACAGGTAATGAAAAACAGGAAGTGAACAGAAAGGACAGGAAAGATACAGGGAAGGAAAAGGCTAGGACAGGACAAGATAAGGCATAAAAAGAAAGGAAAAGGAAAGAAACAGAACAAGGTAGGAAAGGAACGATGCATGAAAGCAGGACAGACGATTACTGAAATGATTTTTTTTTTTTTTTGGCCTTTTTTGTTCCTGCATTTGGTTTGCTTGGTTAAGTCTAACAGACAGTACATAGGGTAATCCCTGATGTGTGAGTGTGTGTGTGTGCGTGTGCATGTCTGTTTAATGCCACAGCATCTTAGCCAGCTTTAAAACTTTCATCTTTAACGAATGTTTATTTCTATTTGACGCTCTGCTTCCTTCTGTCTCACAGCCAGCAGCTCTCCTTCCTCACACAGCCAACAGCTCTATCAGTCTCACAGCCGGTCACATGTACATGCTGTGAACTTTTAAAATCAATTGCAATAATTAACAATCTGAATGTCTTTTTTGGTCATTGTATGCAAACAATAATGTACAATTCCAAAACGAGACCCAGCTGTCAACAGTAGGTCAACTGACAACAGCCTTAACTCAAATATGCAAACATTACTGGTGGCCTCTGAACAGTCAGAAGACGGAAAGCTTGTTGTCTGCATAAAACGTTATGATGTGTGATATGGCGAGTTCTATGGTTTATTGTATTTACATGTATTTGCATATGCCCGTTTTTATGAAAACACATGTAAGACAGATGTAAGATGTGTTTGTTGTGATGTAAACATATGATTGTGAAAGCTAACGAGTGGAAGTGGAAAATGTGGTTGGCTGAAATGACTGCATTCAGGCAATTATGTAATAATGATGTACATATTTACATGAAATATTGCCAAAACAATTACTACGTGTCAGCAACCCCAGCAACAGTAAAACATGCAGAAAGACATAATTTTAATATATACAGCACCAGCCATTGCTACTGTCAAAACACACACAATAAACAAACAAGCAACCACGTCGAAAGTACGATGAGTGACCTCAGAGTGCACTCATTCAAACATACCTGTTGCTTTAGTTTAGATCATGGGTTCCTACCTGGGGGACCTGACATGGTTAAGGGCTGCAAAAGAGGTGTTATAAAGATACGTACCTTATAAAACACAGAGAAACTAATTTTAAAACCAAAAAGTAAACTGTGATGACATCTTTCTGAAAAACACTAAATGAAAAAATGTTTCTCAGTCAGCCTTTTATTACGCTCAGTTACAAAAACTAACATGTACGCTAGCAAACATTAACCAAGAGGGAATGTGTACTGAACTATACATTCCCTCTAAACACCTCAAATCAGGGCCTGTAGTCCTTGCCTGTCTTCCTCCACCCTTATACAGAAAACAGGGAAGCGGCAGTTCGTGACCACGGCTTTATGTTGATTATGAAATTCTATTGGCTGAGCTTGTTGCTGAGGGAGAGCCTTGATTGAACTGAAAGATTGATAGAGACTAAACCTGAAGCACTTTTTCAGTGTACGGCTAAAAATGTGTGGTTTGTGTTGAAGTGCTAAATAGTAAATGCCGGCTCAGTCATCCTAGTAAGAGTTACTGTTTGATTCTTCTGTAAGTAACATGTACACGAGTTTGTGCGTGCCCTGAGAGGACAAATCCTGATAAAGAGGCGCAGTTTGATAAAGGTAAAGAACCCTTGTGTTTACTGTACTGCAGGGCTTAATAATGCTATTCCTGTTTATTGTTATATTCCTGTTGACTGTAAAACGTCTTTATTCTAGAATTTTAAAATCTAAAAATAACTGTCACTCCATCCATCATGCTCCATTTTGGCAGCAACGCATTTTCTCTGCATCCCTCTCTCTCTCTCTCTCTCTCTCTCTCTCTCTCTCTGATCTCAGTTGTGTATCAGATCCTGCTCTGCAAGCTGCAGGATGATGTTTTATTCAGGTGGCCTTACTACACATTCTGGGCATCACCCACTGCGGAAAACACACACACACACACACACACACACACACACACTGGTGATTTGAGAGTGTTGGTAGCCATGCTGTGAACAGATAGCTGGTGTGTGTGTCTGGGTCAATGTTTCTGGCCAACTCCACTGCTGAGAAACGAGAAACTCTCTTGGTCCAAATTAGGCTGATGCCCCTGAGCTGTTCATCTTGTTCGATTTGGACTGTTACACTTTCTGAATCAGTTGGGATTAAAAAAGTCAACTGATTGTTATCTGTTCTACTCTTTTTTTTTTCTATGAGAAAACTGCCATCGCTACTCCTCTTCTGGCTTTTGAGCAAGAATTATTAAATCAGTCAAACATGCAGATTTTACACAGTATTTGTTCATAGACACCAAAGACACCATAGCAACTACATGGAATACTATAATAACCACGTGGAATTACTATGTAAACCCAATTAGGTATCTACATGTGTTAACTTATAAAGCTTTATTAGCTGGCCTGTCAAGTCATGTACTAAAGTTTGTGCACAAACGTTCCACTTTCAGTCGTTTTTTTTAGTAGCTTTTCAGAGAAAACAGGGCTGACATACAGGGCCAGCTCCTGACTTTATAAAAACCTCTTTGTTTAACTAAAAGAGCAGAACAATTTCTTTTTTGTTTCTGTGGTCAAGATTTGGGTTAGATTTTTAGATGCAGCTTCGAAAATTCTTATTATCATTAGAATCTTGAATATAATACGTAGGACATATTATTATAGGTATCGTAAGTGTGTAGTTAATGCAAATAGGACAAATTATTACATATGGATACGTATATGTACATATGCATATGCACATGACTCCATGTCCAGACAAGGTAAAAGAAAAACAAGCCCGTGTGGGCGTGACTTTGCATCAGATAAAGCCAAAGAGCAGTATAATGACTGTAATGACCGGTGTCCAACTTTCTGCCGACAGGCAGCCCTGCCCCATTGCATTGTGGGAATAGACGTAGGACACTAATCACAGCCTCACAGTGACTCAGCAGCACTGAGCCAAATGCACAGTATCATTACTCCTGCAGAGAGAGGGGGAGAGTCAAGGACAGAGAGAGGAGGCAAAGAGTGAAGGAAAAGGAGAGGGAGGGGGATTTTCTCTCTCTCCTGCTCCTCTCTCTCTGAGCTCCGTATTGTGGGTTTATTTTCAGGTTAATTAAGTTCCCAAGTGAATGAGAGTGAACGTGAGAGAGAACAAGTTGATCTTTCCATCTGGATCCAGAGTGATCTGAGGCCTCACATTATTTTCACATTTTCATATGACTCAAAATGTTCGCCTATGTTGTGTTGCGACGTAGTCAGCACTGTAATTGTAAATGCATCCACTTTCCACAACTTCACCAAGTTCGTAATAAAAAGCTTCTCCCAACCCTTTCCTAAACCCGTGCGCGTGTGTGTGCGCGCGTGTGCATAGAGCACAAACGGTCAGTAGGGTGATTTGGGATTTTGAAGTGTGTTCACAGCTGAAACATGGAATGTGTAATAGCCTTTCGGTAAACATGTGAGATGTTATGTTTTTTTGCCTGTCTGTATGTCTGCATTAAGTGTTAACCCTGTTGTCAGGCAATCTGATCCAAGAGCCATCCTGGCTGTGGCTGTGAGTCCAAAAGAACATAATTGGCCTTGCTCTCTCATGTGCTCTCCCTCTCTAGCCATTGTTGGTGTCATTAGCTGACACAACAGAACTGGCAGTTAGCGTTCCCTTCAGAGCACACTGAGCTAAATTTTCAGTAGACCGGGGGCTGTGAAATATGGATAAAAAATCATGTCTCATTACTTTTAGAATGAATGGTGATTTTGACTGTGATCATGTAATGTGCAGTAACAGGGTTTCCTTTAACATGTAGATGGAAAATGAGTAAGTAGTTGCCTTCTTGTTCCGTTTGTGCTAGAGGGACCATAATATTTTTTTAGGTAGACCACCGCACTATTCTTTACATAAGGCAGACCACCACTCCACCATCTTCTCCTTACCTCCAAGTGGTTACATCCACAACTGGCTGGTTGTTGGCTAACTCATAAAACAGTTGATTATCGACCTCGATTGAGTAGTTAAGGCTTTTGTAACCAGAGATAAGATGCTGATAAGATGATAAGATGAGAGACAGTTTGCTTCTGTAATATGGCTTTATAATATGTAATATGTAATAATTTGTAATATGTGAAAACTCCTTACTGAACTTAGTATGAAAGATGTGTCTGTAGTGCGGCCCCGGGATCGTCTTCAGTACTGTGGACTGCAACTGTCTCACACTCAATGAAAGTGAGGGACAGAGCCGGGTTTGTATGCAGGCTTTAACATCAAACTATGTAGATATAAATGCCATTGTCTGTATCGATTAAAAAGTGTGTATCGATACACCTTAAAAGTCAATATACTGCCCAACTCTAACTAGACCTATGAGGCTGATGTAGCTAATAAGTGATGGAAACCCCACCAGTTAGCATCTTGCTTAAATGTATGACATACTGTATCTATAAAAATGGCTAACAGTATGTTGCATAGCTATAAACAGCAGCGGCGATCCATGTTGATAACTGTCTACCATACAGCGTCGGAAACCACATCAGAAGGTCTGTAGCAACTTGATATGAGTTGAGCCAAGTGTGTGGTGATTTAGCCATGTAGTTAGCCTGATGCTAATTGGTGGGGTATGACTCCACTGATGAAGAATCACTGATGGACTAAATTTGGGGCGGGGGGACTAAAATGGAATTTTAACTAGACTGTCATTTTTAAATCTGGAGTGTGATCTTAATTTTGTTTAGCTGAATTTGATGGAAGGTGGAAAAGCAAATGCATGTTTTCTTTCGTCCTGTTATTGCTGTTGACGGATCTGGTTGATATATTCGTGCCAATAGTATTTGGGTTTCTTTTGGTGTGAGATGTTTGTTGTGTAAAGTAAGACAGGTGACTCAGTGGAAATTCTGCTATGTCCACTCGCAGTCTTTCTTCTGCTGCAAAACACACACACACATACAGAAAAGTACACCTGCAGCAAGAGACGTTTATTATTGGTAAACAGAAAGCTCTGTGTTGCTCAGTTTAGCTGCCTGCAGTGGCGCGCACACGTGCCTCTGGAGAAAATGAATTTAGTCATAAAAATCCTGTTCTTAATTAGACACTCTGGGCTGAGAGGCTCTTTGGCATCCTTCAGCTTGCTGGGAAGCAGGCATGTGTGTGTCTAATGGCGGTATGCCTTTCGTTTTAAAGCCCTGAAATCCAGCATTTTAAGTAGGGCTGTAAATCTTTCACCCCATAACAATTAGATTATGATTTGATGTATCATAAAATCCCAAATTTCACCACATCATTTTAGAAAAAGATTCAGGGCACCACAAAAATGTCAAATTTTTACCGTGAATTGAATTGATTTCTTATCAAATGTTTCAGTGCATCAACCAATCAAGATTTCACCACAGATTTATTTAGTATTTCAGAAAACAATTTGGTGCCTCCTTGACCATGCTTCAGTTCAGATCTTTGAATTAATCAATGCACCGAGAAATGACTTCTGGGACATTTGACAACAGCCTGATTGTATTTATTGCATTTTGGCAGGACACTGCAGTATGGAGAACCAACTTTTATTTATGCTACTGTATGACTCATAAATATCTCTGTGTATTATGATTATTAACCAGAAATGAATCATTTCTGTTGAGAAGGATTAAAAAGAACAGAGTCCAAGATACACTAGGTTTTCGAGGAAAGTACAGAGATGGCTAGATTAGTCTGGCGTCTTGAGTAAGGAGGGATTGCAGGGCAGAACTCCAGCTCCTTATCAGCCTGCCATGAATGACATGCACCCAGGAGTCGCTCTATTGATGGGCAGCAGCTTATCACAGCCACATCCTCCAGCCCTGAGAGCTCAGTGCCTTGAATTAGCTTTAGGCATATGCTATTTATGCTAGCTACCTAGAACTCTCAGGCTTTATTTTCAAGGAATATGTGGAAGACGTTCATCTCTCGTTGCTTCTTTAAACCTAAGTAAATACACCCACTGCTCACTTTATCAGAAATGCTGCCTTTGTGGCTTCGCTTTGCTGATAATATTTGTGATGAATTGGAAACACGGGGGAGGGACTTCTAATAATAGATAGTGAGTGTATTTAATTGTTCCTATTCCTGCTATTTGGTCTGTTCAGCAAGTGGCAAGTCACCCACTTACTTGTCTTTCTCTCACCTGCATTTATCAAACTAATCTCTATCCTACTCATTACCTGTGCTTAGGTTAAAGTTCACACTGTGACTCAAAATAGAAATAGAAACCATTGGCCAGTTTAAATATGTGATTATAATAATATTAATTCAAAACTACAGCTGATCCCTGTAACAGTGTTAGGATGAGGCACGTATGAGAGAATGTCTTACTAAAGATGTTCTTACGAAGTTCTTGAGGGTGTTCTTGGCTTGAGGGACATTTTAAAGGAGGCATGTGTAATGCAGGAAAGAGTTTGAGTATTGTGAGTTTCTTTAATTAGCAGCTTTTATGATATGCCAGCACTGCTCACAAGGCACAAACTGGACACATAACTGGTCTTCCTCTAAAGTGCACCGCTCTTACCCTAAAAGCCTTAGCATACCTCTTTTGAAACAAGGTTTGCGCAAAACTTAATGCAGCTCACATAGTTTCTGCAACTGCCACATTTGTAACACAGTGAGTGAAGCCAGGTGAACATGGTCTCTGAAAAAAGTATGCAGAGACTCTGCTTACAAAAACCAGACTTTATTTTCTATTTTCTATTTAGGGTTGCAATAAGCATTAGAAGCAATCCAGGGAACAAAAATAAAAAGTAAAAAGTAACAATAGACTGGTTCGTATCTCCGCAGTAGATACCAACCAGCCTATTGTTACTTTTTACTTTTTATTTTTGTTCCTTGGATTGCTTCTAATGTTTATTGCAGTTGCACCATGAGGCACGCGGCAAAAGTGGCGCATTTGTGTACGAAACAGCCCGGTATGGAGGACGCACACAATTGCACACTACTCAAAAATTGAAACAACATGGTCAATCCATTGAAGTTAAAGAGAAAAGCATATTGCAAGAAGTAGGAATAGGGGGTTGGACAAGAGGTTTGAACATTGAGCAATGGGATGGTCTGGTGCTACGGCATGCACCTGTCTGCACTAAGTATGACCCAGCCTACAAAACTAAACAATAAAACAAAAATATTATTTTGTATCAGCAGCAAAAAAGTAGCATAACATGTTTCATTTAATGTGTCTTACTTAACATTGCATGTCCTGCGATGTGAGTATTGCGCATACA